>VWZZ01006576.1:321919-369329 GCA_013399095.1 Psophia crepitans | reverse complement strand
CCCTCTGATCAGCTTTGTGGCCTCCTCTGAACTTGCTCCAGCAGCTCCATGTCTTTCCTGTGCTGACGATTCCAGAGCTGGGACACAGTAGTCCAGGTGGGGTCTCACAAGAGTGGAGTAGAGAGGCAGAATCCCCTCCCTCGTCCTGCTGGCCACACTATTTCTCATGCAGCCCAGGACACGAGTGGCTTTCTGGGCTGCCAGCGCACACTGCTGAGTCTTGTTGAGTTTTTCATCAACCAGCACCCCAAGTCCTTCTCCTCAGGGCTGCTCTGAATCCATTCTCCACCCAGCCTGTAGCTGTGCTTGGGATTGCACCGACCCACGTGTAGGACCTTGCACTTGGCCTTTGTTCAGTTGGCCTTTGGTCAGTTTGTTCTGTAAATTTACTCAGAAAGCTGAAGTAGAACATAAGAGCCAGACTGAACTGTAGTGCAGAGGAACAAATTTACTCAAAGTTCATTGTCAAAACTGCAAGTGCAAATCATGCTGTTAATTTGATGTTATTTCTGCTGATTACATTTTTGTCTTTAAACTAAGCCATTCTAGAGTTTTGGGACTTGGCCAGTACTTTCTGTATTGAGGTGTTTTCTGGTTTCTTGTGTTGGTGGGAAGCCAAATATCTAAGCATTTAACTATTGATTTGGATTAAATGTCCTGCATATGCAGCTCTGTTGCAATTAATTCCAAATAAATTTGTTGCAATTATTTAATATTTAGTCCATATTCTCTCTCTGCCTGCAGTTATTTGTAGACATGATAGGTGTTTAAAAACAAAGTCTAAAATAAGCAGCAAATGTCATGCTCCAGGAAATTCAAGTGATGAGTTAGATCCTCTTCAGAACAATTTTGTCACTTTTTCCTAGCCAGGTGGATAAAAAAGAATTCGCTTTCCTCAAGCAGTGGGAATTGGTTTCATGTTTACCTTTTCCTTTTAATAACTTCCAGTTATTTTCTTTCATGTAGAATCTTACCATGGAGACAGACCTGACAGCTGCAAATGGCAAAAAAGTCAAAGCACTTGAGATATTTGCTTACGCTCTGCAATTCTTTAAAGAACAGGCGTTAAAGGTGGGTAATGCTTCCTTATCTAGATTTACTGTATTTATAACTGTTATAAATGTGAGCTTAACACTTCTAACCTTGCCAAGCTTTGACCTCAGTAGTATTTGATGTAAACAAAGCAAGGCAGCTGTAGAATCTCTAGGCAGGCTGTGGACTGTGGAGAGCTCACAATAGCCTGAAGTGATTTCCCCTAGCACAGGGGAAGCTTGATTCAATAATAGTAAATGTATCACTGTGATGCTGAGTTCTGAGTATCTTCTTACCAGCTTAAATAATTTTCTACTGTTTTTCTCTTCAAAAAATGTTGATTTGAAAAGAAAATTCAAAAGTGCAGGAGCTGAAGCTCAGGAATTAAATTGGAGACTGGGTCCTGACCTTGTTGCCTGCACTTCTGCTGCTGGGACGATGGATTGTTCTGTGTTCGTGCAAGGTTCTCCCTCATGTTAAAGAGCTGCCGTGAAACTCAATGGAATAGGCATCTACTGATGTCTCCTGCCCCAACCTGGCTCTATCGTCACTGATTAAACAAAGGGAGGTCAGATGAGCTGGATTAATTTTGTGACAGAAAGATTATTAAAAGCTCATTTATAATTTGGTGACTTGAGTCTCACTGTAAGTCTGTAGAAAGGCGACCTGCTGAGGTGTACAAGCTGGCTAACCTGGTGGAAAGAGTGTAATTATGCCAGTGCAATGATCTGTACAGGCCACTTGATTGCACTGAGAGGTTCAGTATATTACCCTATGTGGAATTCTGCACCAGCACAGATATATAGCCTTCATTACCCAAACCTACTCAGGTAACTTGAAACAACACTCCTTTATTCTGTTTTTTGAACACACACAGTTAAACTAGTGTGTGTGCCAGGGCGCCACGATTAGGCTATGGTATTTTGGCCCTGTGCTGATGCTTTGCAGGGCTGACTTTCATGTTGTTGTGCTGTAAGATGTTACTTGGTTGCCCTGATTCTGAATGCACGTTTGTGAGGGAAATCTAACAAGCATTAAGGAGAACCAAAAAGTAAGGCAGACATCTGTTAGGGGTTTAATTTGTAAATTCATACTGCGGTCTCATGGACCACCTCCATTTATGTTGGCTTTTTTTTTCCTTCTTTTTTTTTACGCTACTATGGCTCATGTTGGTAGGGAAAATGCATTTTATTTTCCATTTCCCACCTGAAATGTGGCGATACTAATTTCTTGTAATATTCTTCTTGTGTCACAAAGATTGTTTTTTTTTTATATTCTCCTGTGAAATACGTGTCCCCAGCAAACAGTTTTTGAGATTTAAGATCTCATGTGAACAGTCAAACGTGGATTAAGTACACATTGGCTTGAAATGTGCCACTATAATGTCAGTGTAACCATAGTAGTTGCTGGGTCAAATCAGAATATTCATCCAGGTAAGCATTGTTTAATGTAGCCTTGTTGTTGAAAACTAACCTACTTTTTTTTTAATGGGTTTAATTTATTCTCTGTGAGATCTAAGTCTATTCTTTATGGCTACAGAGGGACAATCCTACTGTTACAACTCAAATTTCTCATCTTGTCAAAGACTTGATTAACTGGATTTTGGGGTTGATTGTGGAGTCACAGACTTGAACCTGTGCATAGTCAGGGGAAATTCTTAGGGACTATGAACGCTGTTGGGTATGATCCTGTGTATTTGCTGTGCTGCCTGTTCAGGGCTACATCCTTTCTTGGTGTTAATAAATAAATCCCTGTGATTTGTGAGTGCATGCTGAAACTAATTAGGCAAGCAATGTAAATGAACTGTTACTTTGGGCTATAATCTGTCCGTTCCTGGTGCCCTGCATGGTATAAAGCTACTACTTTTCTAGCATAGATTTTTGAACTGCAGCAAAGCTAAACAAACACACCACCTTGGCACAGCACATGCAGAAACATTATTTTTTTTACATTCTAAGGGCCCGTTGTTCACCTTTCTGAACCTTTCCCTGTTTGGATGGAAATTTAGATAGGACATATGGTAATGACATTTTACTTGGAACCTTTCCCAAAACATGTCAGTATATCACTTAATTTGCAAGCGCAATACAGACTTTCCTCTTTTTAAGGGGAAAAAAAAAAGGACAATAACAGAACTAAACTAGTCTTGAATGTTTGCTTAAAGCAAAATTTTTAAGGAGCAGTCATTCATTTTTTTAAAGAGTTTAACTGTAACTTCCCCTTGTTAACTGAGTTGTAAAAATTTGATTTAAAGGGAAGTGGTGTATAAAGAAGTCATTGAAAAATCCAGGTTGTAAAACATAATATTCATCAGTGATACCTCAAATATTTTTCTGTGTATTAATACAAGATGCAAGTGTGAATTCTTCAAACTAACAGCAAATTCCACACTGTGACTAAGAATGCACATAAATGTTCTGTAGTATTTAGCAGTGCATGAGCTGCTTTTGGAAAAACTAACTTTTCTACTTCATGTCAAGCAGTGAACTTTTCTATAGGCCTCCTTGAGAAGGCGTCGACCCTAATCCCAGCTTTTGGCACAATAAAGTTTTCTTGACAGATTGGCAATAATTCTGAATTGTAGCATAGATGTTACGGGAAAAAAATTGAGAAGAGAAAGTTACTGTTACTGGAGCCAACTGAAAAGAATGTTTTCTTACAAAGTTGACACCTGTCAGTTTGCATTCGCCTCTATTTTCCTTCTATTTAGGAGCTCAGTGACCAAGGAGGCTCGGACTTCGAAAACACTGAAGTGAGATGGGTCATTACAGTGCCTGCTATCTGGAAGCAGCCTGCAAAGCAGTTTATGAGACAAGCTGCCTACAAGGTAAGATTACAGGCTGGATGTGGAAATGCCCCTGTAAAGCCCTAGTTGATAGGCTAAATGCTGAACTGTATTTGGGACAATTAGCTCTAGTATAAACTGTATAAAAATGATCTAGAAAAGAGTCAGACTAGAAATGTTGAAAGAGAAGTTAAGTCTACCAAGCAGCAGCTTTAAGTCACACATATTCACCTCTTGAAAGCCTTTTTCTTTCTATTTACTTTTATGTATTGCTGTCCCTCCCTGCAGACTCTGATGTTTTGGTCATTTGTACACTGTATTCCTGCTGAATTCAGTGCACGTGGAACAGATGCAGTTTTGAGACCCAAGGGAAAGTTGATTTTGAAGTACTGGATACACTTTTGTTATTTTCTTTAGGTCATCACAGATTTTTAAAATAAAATAAAAAAAAAGGAAGAGGAGGGAAAGCAAAGAGCCTCCTCAGTGGAACTTTCGTTCCAGTTCCCATTTTCCCACAGTAGGAATGAAAGGGCTGTGAACCGGATAGTCTGGATATAAAATTAAATTCAGAAGTTATTTTCACCAGTAAGAGTTTTATCTACATTTAACCCTTTCCCCCCAACCTCCCCAATACGTGCACTTCCCATATTCATGTCCTTTATTTCAAATTCAGTTCGCGTCTTTGATACACGAGATGTACACGTTCTTCTTTTCATCAAGATATTCATTTTCCACTTTGTTTTACTTATTTTTGGTCAGAAACTTGCGTAACCCATTGGCAGCAGCTATGCGATACACAGTGTGTAAAATATCTAGTAGTCATGAGTAATTTGCAGAGTGCTCCTGGGCAGCACCCAGATTTTTCTTACTCTGTCTCTGACTATCTCTAATGTTGAGCAACGTTTTTCTTAACAGTCGTTATTGTGGGATTGCTAATGCTAGTGCCAGAAGCAAAACACTCTTAAAGTTCTGATGGAAGGACACGGTTGTAGGTAAATCTGCAACGCTAGAGACCCATTCATTATCTTTGTATATTGTTGTCTGCCTGCTGTCTGTGTGCATGTGTGCTCGTGAACCGGGAGCTGTGTAAGGAGCAGGGCAGGGGAAGGTAGATCTCTTGGCATTTCTCATTTGTGGCACATGGAATGTTGTTAATTAGTGTCTGTGTCTGTGGTTGTGTCTGTGATTGTGTATTTTTTTATGGGCAAGCTTGATAAATAGCCAGGACTGAGAAGGCTTTTAACTCGGGGTGTGTGATCAATTCCAGGACATAAGAGTTTAGGGAGATAATTGATGTTTGCTTGACATACACGGTTGTTTTTTTAAAGTAATGGGGATGGAGAAAGAAGTGCAGAAAACCGAGAGTTCTGCATTGCCATTCGGTCTTTCAGATTCTTATTGCTGGACCCAACATGTTCCTCAAACCAGTCTGTACAGAGGGATTAGAAGGTGCAGCCCATGTTGCTAGCTATTGGAACATCTAAGCATCATGAAAATGAGAGCTTGTTGTCCTAAGAGTCATCGGGGCATTGAGTAGGGAAAAATGCGGAAAGGCAGAGGCAGAAACTTTGTTACTGGAAACACACTGAAGTACAACTGCTGGTCTAAGCTGAGAGTTAACTCGTGGGAAATGTTAATGAGCTGTGGCGATCTGCTTGAGCAATCTGTGGCAAGTGAGGTAGCTCTAGGAGAACAAAAATACTAACGGCTTCAGTCATCGGTTCACAGTGTAAAGCCCAGCCTTTCTGGAATGGTTAAGTAGTTGTCTAGGCAAAGCTAAATATTGCATGGAATGAATAAAGTCTGGTAAGGGTTGCGGTAGATCTGCTTCTGCACTCAACATCCATCAGCTTTTGTACAGCCTACAATTTCAGTGCATCTCTGACATCCCCTCATCTCTGTCTTGCCTTGAACAAAACATGGCTAACCTGGAACTCTTACTCTGCCCAAAGGCTCCCGCGATTCTCCCTTCCGGCTGCTGTGCTGCTTTCTTATCCGAATGAGACGTCTGCGTGTTCCCTTTGCTCACAGCTCTTCCTCACTCCTTCCATCCAGCCTATCGAAGTCCTGCCAATCCTGTCTGCGTGACAGCTCTTCCTGTCTGTGCCTACTGCTGAGCTTTCATCAAAGCTGTCACAGGTTTTGCATCTCAGTTACCATAACATTGTTTCCGTGGCTTTGGCAAGTGTAATCCGGCCTGTTCTGTATCCCTTCGAAATGTTGCCCTCAAAGGGTGTTGTAGCCTCGCTTTTGACAGGGAATCAACCTACGTTGGACTCCTTCGTCTGTGTCATCTCAGACATAAGCTGCATGTCCTGGACATGAACATCTGTAATGCTAACTCATTTTCTTCCTCTGAAACTGTCTAAAATGCTGGTTTTTTCATGCCTACAAAAACCTGACTCTGATTAACGGACTGATATGTGAAAACTGCTCCTCATTGCTTCTTGCTGTTACTCTGCCTGCCCCACCGATATTCATGTATTGTGCTTTTTGTATCCTTAACTCTTTTCGTATTTGAGTTGTTACCTCTTTGAAGCAGGTGTTTGTTCATTCTCATTTGTCTTGCTTTCTGGGTTCTCCTGAGGGACTGAGTCTGGTAGGCTGTAGAGAGCTGCATGTGTTTATGGCTTTGCTAAATCAAAATTGTTTTCTTCCTGAATAACAATTCACAGACACTTTTTCCCATCCCTCATGCTTAATTCCTATGTGTCCAGAGATAGTTCTAAAGCCGTGTGACGCCTGTTGAGGTCTGGTCACATCTAGAGAGAGTAGACTGTCGTCTCTGTAGGACCCACTCACTTTAGCTTGGGTTTCCTTTCCCAAAGCGTGTTTGGTGGGATTAGTGTTCATTGCATCTGTGTTCATTACATCCTGAATAATGACTCTTTGGATGCATCACTGAGGTTTCCCATTGTGTCCCCCCAGTGAAATATAAGGTATCATAAATAGTGTTAACTTTTCTTGTTTCTGTGTCCTAGTTGTTCCGTTTCAAATTCTTTGCTTTGGTGTAGTTCTGTCAGCAGTGCTGTATTTACCAGTATTAGAAGGAATCCCATTCTCATGAAGAACTCGCATCGTGAGTAATAAATTCCAATTGCTGATACGTTTTCTTATTTTGGAGACTTTGGCAATGTGGTCCAGTTGAGCAGCATGTAGGAGGACTCCGTCCCGCTCACGTGGGTGGGACCTGCCCTTATTGTCCTTGCAGAAGTAGCCAAATGCAACTACCTGCACTGGGCCTGAGGTTTAGACCCCGACATGGAAAGATGGCTTAGGTGTGGAGGCAAGCCACATCCTGCTCGTGAACATGGCCTGACACTTCCAGCCTCATCAGAATGGCGTGTGAACATGGACACAAAACCAGAATCCCACCTCAGTATCATCTGAGTTTGTACTGACCCAAGAAAATTCAGTGTTTTGTTAGTCTTGTATTACTGAGGAGGAAAAAAAAAAAAGAATCATGTGTCCATAAATGGAAAGGTGAAACTAAAAGTATTTAAGAGCATTTGTGTAGAAATCCGTTGTATCTAGGTAGGTGTGAATAGTTGGTTCAGTCTTAAGATCACTTTGCTGTCTTAATTTGTTACTATGAGCAGCACTTTTAATTCCTTAGCCAGATGAAATTCAGGCACCGTAGATTGTTTGTTAGAGGAACACAGGATCCAATATTCTTGGCAGCGTGTTTCTTTTTAGTAAAGGCGTTCTTCCAGCTCATCTTTCAATACGCATTCTTTGGGCACAGTAAGTGCAGAGCAGAGTCTGCAGGCTGGAATTCTTTGAACATGCCAATAGGAATAAGGTTTTAAGGAAGAGTTTGTAGTGTGACAGGAGTATGTGAAGGTAGAAGCTATACAATAAGAAAGTAAAGCATGACATACCAAATGCACTCAGGGCAGAGCAAAGGAGAGGCAAGGATAGTGTATTTTTATAAACTGGCCTGAATTATTCTGTAGGCTTACGAACATCAGTCAGCTGATGATATTGAAGGTTCTTTTCTCTTAAGATGAACTGTTGGTTTTGAAAGGGAGTTGTACAGCTCTGAAGTAGATTTATCTTTCAATTACAAATAGCAAAATCATTTGCATGATAATCTTGTGTAAATAAACAAGAGAGGCAGTCTAGGTTACAGCTAAAGCATGTGAGCCTGGAATTCCAGAGGCTTTCTTTAACCAGCTCTTATGCTGAATATTTATTAATGTTTTCACATCAGTTTTATCAGGGAACGCGCATGATGGGAATTACTTAACACATTGTGTTCCAGGGTTACATTACATTATATTACATTGATCAGTACTAGCCTGCTCTGTAGAAACCTTTGGAGAAAAGTAAACAAATTTGGTGAGAGAGTAATGTGGTGGCACATAAAACTCCTTGCTAATAAAAACATGATGTGAAGTATGTTTGATTTTTAAAAAGATGACTGGAGAGACTTAACCAGATTGATATCTGTGAGGCTGAGCTACATTTACTCCTTTGCAAGTATTTTTTTTGGTACAGAAACCATGTACAACTGAAGTCTGTTTGTCCAGGCACAGCGTAACAGACTTCTGCCATAAACTACGTAAAGAGGCAGTGATGTTCAGGCATAAGCAGCACTGGGAACTTGGTGATTTCTTTGGAACAGTACTTGTGGAGGCAGATGAGGCAGAAGTGTGTTAATGCATCAACCATCCTGATTATTTGTAGCTGCTGGGGTTCTCTTGAGTCTGTGCTTTCACTTTTGTGAAATTAAGATCTTTTTAATCATAAGGATTAGAATGTTTATTAGGTGATATGTTAGGGAGGATTCTGCATCTTGTAGCTATGTTTAATTAGGAAAGGATGACTAATTGAGGAGTGAAGATTACAGAGTGGGAGCTCAGCACAGTGGGAAATGTGTACTAATTGATCTCAGTTTGCACGTTTTAATTACTCAGCCAGGTTCACATGAAAGAGGCAGTTGACAAAACCATCTGCTAACCTGGTTCTGTACATTTCTGTTTGTCCACTTCTGTGGCACAAGTTGGAATACTTGGAGGTTTTCTTTTTATTTTAGTAAGCAAGTAAAAGATGGGATGTTTTTGTGGCATTCTAGGTAAGAGTAGGTAGGTGGGTCTGTGCCTTGTAAAGCTGTGGAACATGTTCCTCAGGATCTTAGAAATTGCTTGAAAGGCCACTGGAACCAACGGATATAGCCAAAAATTAGAATCGTCCCTCTGCCTGTTGGAAAGACTGTGCTCGGTGGGGTTTTCCAGCCCAAAGAAGAAAATGACAGTCTGAAGGTCTTTAAACTACAATCAGGAGGATTGGGTGGAACAATACAAGTCCACAAACAAATATAAATCATTGTGGACAAGGTCTAAAACTGGTGGGCAAGATTGTTTGTAATAAGTTCATGGAAAGGACAATGAAGGAGGATAATAGATTGGTCTAAAAGACATCTCAGGTGCCAGTATTCAATTACAAAGAGAAAAGAAATACAAGCTGAAGGTGAAACTATAGTGAAAAATATTCAGGCAAAATTGGAAAGCCCAAGGTATATAATAAAATGCAACTAACAGAAAATAGCAAGTATATAGTTTTCTTGGCCAAACTGCTCTCAGTAGAGCCACTTCTGTCCCTTCAATAAAATCAGCCTGGGCCATAAGGACCTACAATGAGGATATTTTGAAACAAAGGGAAGGGGAGAACCTGGGACACTAGGAGGATGCTCAAATAGGAAGAGAGTCAGGCTTTGCTGTTGTGGTAACTGGGCATGCTGTGGTACAAAAAGCATTTCTAGAATAATATAACATGAAAAATTGAAAAGCTTATGAGGATTTAATGGCTTCATTTTTCTAATGCACTCTAGTCATAAAACTTGCAACTAATGTCCTCCTGCGCCTCGGGGGATATAATGTAATGCAGCAAAAAATTCTTGGTAATGCCACTTGGAGCTAAGCTTTCATTTACTGCACAAATGTGATCTGTGGCAACAGTCACTTGGGAGTGAGCTGCAGTGACGTCACCCTAGTGGAAATACGGCCTCAGTGCCGCTGTCGTCCCATTACCATCAACCTGTCAACAGACGTAACCTCTCCCTATCTCTGTTTCTGTCCGAAAAGTGGAGACTTCCAGAAATTCAGTTCCAGTGGGCATCTTCTAAAGGAGATCAGACACCCCTACTGAGGGTACGTAAGCCCTCATTTTCTGTCATAATAAGGACAGCAGAATCTTTTCTGTTGGGAGGGATTCAGGGCAGGCTGCCATACAGTGCGAAATGGCGTGAATTTTCTGCCGCTCCTCCCAGGAGTTGGCAAAAGTAGATTTTGTTTCCCCTGAAAGTGTTATATGGATGCACCTCCTGATGATGTAGGTTCCAGTGCAGGGGAGAAGAGACAGGAGGCTGTGACAGGGATATAGACTCTGTGACTGCATCAGAAAGCACTCGGAGAGCAGCATGTGTGGGGTTTCCATTGCTGTCTCCTGCTGCTGGGAGATGTGGCACCCCTTGCCCATCTCTGCACAGCCTGTGGGATACAGGTGTGAACTCTGAGCCAGCACTGGTTCTGTGGCTGGTGCAGATCTGAGCCCAAGCTCATGCGCTTGCTGGATATTGTGCATCAAGAGGGGAGTCAAAGACTGAGTGGGTAAAAGAGGCAGTGGTCAGTGGTAGTTACTCCTGACCCGCTTACCGGACTCGCCCACAGATGCAGTACACGCTCTTTTCTACTTTTATTTCTTTGATTTCTGTCTCCCACCTGCATTTTAGGAATTTCAAAGGTTTGTATGATATCCCATGTTTAGTATATTTTATTGTTTTATAAATTCTAGACAGGGAAATTACAATACAAAATCCAGAAAACCTGATGTGAGTATAGGTTGTAGTAATAGACTCAAACAGTGCTTACAGTCCCAAAGAGTTCCAAGTTCAGGTTGAAAATACAAAGAATGGATTATAAAAATAATGTATAAAATATAAAGTATAGAAATGCACAGGTGAAGCAATCTGTACCCTTAGCTGGGTAACAGCAACCCCAGGAAAAAGAAATTGAGGCAGTCTGACCATGCTTAGCAAGGGCATTTATCTCAATAAGACAGCCTAGCCATCTGTAACAAATTGGTTCATCTAATCAGTGACCACACGAATGCAGCAGTTCTGACTGTAGCTACTGCAGTAGCCAGTGCCACTCCTCAAAATTCATTATTCGGAGTATGGTGATAGTGAAAGTCACATTTCATTACAGTTCCAGACGCCACGTTTATCACCTTGCTTTTCAGAGTGGGGCAATGCCATAGTTTCTAAACAGCCTGTAGGAGGGAGCAGTGTTACAGGCTGTACTTAATTTCTTTTCATAGGAGTAGCTTTATTGATAGGTTAGTAATCAGAAATTAAATATCTAATGGGTCCTGCTTTGGTCCAAAACAGTTTGCTGAGTAGTTTGATGTATGATGGATAGCTAGCTTGACTATTTGGAGTCCAAGCACCCCCAGTTCCAACAAACTTCAGTAATAGCTCCATTTGGTATTGTGTTTGATACTCAGAAATTGATGCATTTGTTTTGGTGGATTGTTTCACAAAATTTAGTCTAAATGACTTGAAAAATGTTGTGTAGGAAGCTTGTAGCAGAGCTGAACGCAAAAGAATTGAGCTTCAAGTCTAGGTCTGCTGTTTGTATTCTCATGCTTTTAAGCACAAGGCCATTTTTTCTCTACAACTAAATACAGAAAAATGAATTAATTAGGAATTGAATTTCCCTCTCCCAGAGTTTTATCCACCATCAAACCAAGTCTAATTATAAGTAAAATGCTAATTTAAACCTCTTGCCCCTTCAACATACACATTCATGCACAGACTCTTAAATGGAGAGTAGTGTTGCTATTGGAATGTATTTATATCGTGTCAGGTGAAGTTCACCAAATCAACAATATGGGTGCAAGTGTGAGGTACCTTATCACCATCTGTCCTGATTTCCTGCACGTTAGAGGATTTTGCCTAAAAACGCCCTTCACAGGAGCTCATACCTTGGGAGTTCTGCCTTCGCAGTGAGAGCAGCAGTAGGTTCAGCCTACACAAAGGCTGTGAATTTTCTGTGGCTTAGTTACTTTGTATGAGCTTCTAGGATGGGCGAGCCCTGGGAATTCAAAAAACACTGCAAAGCCTGTTTTAAAAGCAAGGAAAAAATCTATAAGTATATAGCAACAGTATCTGCTTCATCAGGGCAGAAGGGAAGGTACCTGTAGGCTCAGGCAGGGGTCTTCGGATAATCTGAAAATCCTAAGGCCAATTTAAAGGCCAATTTTTACACATTCATCCTTCTGTGTCTTTTACATTACTGAATCACTTATGCTAGTGCAAAGTGAATAAATTAAAACTATTACTGCTGGTTTTGTGCCCCCTTCATTAAACCAATGGCTTTTCCACTTTTGATCTTTTATAGTTTATATTTCCCTTGTCTGCAAAATAAAGTTACCACTGTTTTACCAATAGCCTAAAATTTCACTTATGCTCTCTCAAGCAGTTTTCTTACAGAGAGATGAGTATCTTTGTCCTATCCCTTAATTGTGCAGATGAGGAAGCTGACACTGGAGGAATTCTGCAGCTGGGGTAACTGTGCACTATGTTCTCCCTTGTGAAATGCAAAATGTCAGCAGCACCTGATCAAAATAGGACAAAGAAGGACAGCCTGTGCCACAAACCTAATTTTAGATCAACAGCCGACAACAGTGGGAAAACATATGCATTTATGTATATGCACGTATGTATAGCAAATATCGCTTACGAGAAAGCAGGAAGTGCCACTGACATTGTAGATGTCAGATCTTTGCGGGATCAGCCACCGCCCAGACATTGTGTTGACTGGATTTAAATAAATAAGTAAATAAATAAATTCTCAGTTTTCATCTAAGCTCTTAAATCCCGAGAATGAAGCAGCTCTTCCTCCTGCCTTTGGGAAATCCAGCCTCTTTGCTGTGGTCGCTAAGAGGAGTCTGGGTGCCTTTGAAAACCCTGTTTGTTTTGTGGCTGTTGAGCAGTTTTAAGAATCTGTCTTTGAACGGGTAAGTAGACTGAGCTAAATGGACTGTCTGACCTCACTCCGAGATATTTATTCATTATTTCACTGCGCTGCTCTTCATCACTCTGAAGACTAATGGCAAAGTATCCGTGTATGTGATGATGTAGAGATTGACAGACATTTTTTGTGAAGGCTTCTGAAGTCTCAGGGCTGAAGATCTAGCAAAACTGCATGCGCCGTGCTTTTCACGCAGCTTTGTGATATCCACTAGCCCCACTCCCTGCCAACCCAGCTCCCCCTTACGTGCCTCTTTGTGATAATGCTGAGAGTCTTTTCCCATGTTGCTCATCTTCTTTCCTGGCATGCTCTGCCTCTGTAATTAGATCTCGGTCGTTTATTTGTGACATCCCAGTTTGATGCCACAGAACTGGAGAAAGTGCTAGCTAGTGAAAAAGGAGGAGGATTAGAGAAGAGCTCACTTACCAAGGCACTAAGTGGATGGTGTTATCATGAATCCCTTAACACAATGAACTGATTAGTTTAAACAGTGTAAATTTCACAAGGCCCTTAATTTCCAACTGCTGTTTTGTGTTGCCTTGATTCAGTCACACAATACTTTCTTCATGCGGGCTGTGTGGTGCCTAACTTGCAATCATGGCATTCCTATTGTTACTAATTATAATAAATATCTTGGAAAACAGAAAAATGTTGATGTTAATTCACAGCTTCTGTTTTTTTGGCTGAATAAGGTTGTCCTGCAGAGCTTCATTTCCTAATGAACCACATTATCTTTACGGAGCTATTTAATGGAATTCAACTTTTAAATTTTATCTCTGGTGCTACTATAAATGTGGCTTTAGTGGTAAAACACGTTTAAAAGGTTCTTCCTACCACCCAGAAGAGTGGATCATTATACTCGTCTGGTCTGCAGCGCTGGTCCAGAAGGGATTAAAGTAATGCCGCTGGTGGAGGTGGCAAACTGTGAAAGCAGAACAGGGATCCAAAGCTGCGATGGAGCTGTCCCTGCAGCTTCTGCACATGCTACATGTCACATGCAGAAATTGAAGCTTGCTGTTGAGCAGAGTGACATTTGGCTGGGACACTGAACTGCAGTTCTGGGGTTATAGAGTGGATTCCTGCCTTATCCTGGGTTCCTGCCCAACATCAGCCAAGGCTTTTAGTCTCTGTGCCTTGTTTTTCCAACTGTCTAATGAGGGTGGTTCTTCTCTTGCCCATGTTTATCTGTTTAGTCTATTTATGCTATATTTTTGTAGCTGGAAATGTCTTATTGTGAATGCAGTGCCTATGGCACTGACCCAAGACAGAATCAGGTCTTACATGACTACAAAGTTTGTCAAAGCAGTAAATAGAATTCATCCAATCAGACCTCATTCTTAGTTTGTTTCTCTTTCTGAAAGATCAAGTTTAACTGCCATGAAAGTAATATAGTATATCACTCTATACTTAGTTCACAAAATGTTTTGTGGCTTTCAGTGCATAAAGGACAAAGGCAGTAGTATAGATATTTTACAGCCAGGTAATCTGAGCTAGTAAGGAGGACAGAGTCTGCCAGGATCATCTCCTGGTTAGTAGTGCAACAGAAAGTAAAATTCACTTCTCCTAAGTATAACAGTTCTTATCCAGAGAAAATGCACTCTTTAAAATTTGTGGGTCTATGTTGGAATAATTTACTTATTCCATTTGACCCTGAAAGAGTTGTAGCAAAGGTTACTAAATGGGTAAAAAATGGGCCTTGATCAGATTATTTTCTCTAGTTCAGAGAATTGGCCTGAACTACTCCCTGAACCAAAGGAGAATCAAGGGATCAGAGTGGCCTCTCCGCTCCTCTTGCAGTGGTAAAGACCACCACTCTGCAAGTTAATGGGAGCGTTAGCACTGAACTAGGTCCCGCTGCAGTTGGCTCTGGCCCCGGCTTGAGGTTCTAGTGAAACAGGGGTCAAGACCGAACTGCCTGCACAGATCTAATTAATCCTAAATCTGTGTAGTGCTCCTTTGTACCTCCATTTTTTTCCGATATGTAGTGACTCTTAACCATTTCCCTTTTACTTTTTGGACCTTTTTCAGAGGCTGTGTTAAGATTAATATATATTTTTGCCATAAAGATGCTGGTTTTCTAATATTAAGCACAGCTGCATCTTAACAGGTTGAGGCTTTTCTGCCTATGTTAACACTGAGGTGCAAGAACCATCTGAAACTAATCCTATAAGTGTGGGGTAGAATGCACCTCATCCTTTATTTTTTTTCAATGTTTTCACCTCCCCAACCTCTCTCCCAAGCTCTCCCTCCTAGCTTGGCAGGCTAGCACCGCTAGCCTGTGGAGCAGCCTAGAGCCTGGCCCACACACAGGCTCAGGCACAGAAAAGTCTAATTATTGTGCGTACAAGCTTAACACAAATACTTTCCTTTTGGACGGAGAAAAGTTTTTTGGAAAGTCTGTGCAAGACAGGGCAGTGTTTAGATTGTTGCTGTTATTGCCCTGTGTCCTGGGCTGCATCAGAAATAGTGTGGCCAGCAGGACGAGGGAGGGGATTCTCCCCACCTTGCTCCGCTCTTGTGAGACCCCACCTGCAGTGCTGCATCCAGCTCTGAGGTCCTCAGTACAGGAAAGACATGGAGCTGTTGGAGTCCAGAGGAGGCCACAAAGCTGATCAGAGGGCTGGAGCACCTCTCCTATGAGGACAGGCTGAAGGAGTTGGGCTTGTTCGGCCTGGAGAAGAGAAGGCTCTGGAGAGACCTAATCGCAACCTTCCAGTACCTAAAGGGGCTACAGGAAAGCTGGCGAGGGGCTGTTTCTTAGGGAATGCAGTGACAGGACAAGGAGTAATGGGTTTAAACTTAGAGAGGGGGGATTTAGATTGAACACTAGAAAGAAATTCTTCCCTGTGAGGGTGCTGAGGCCCTGGCACAGGGTGCCCCGAGAAGCTGTGGCTGCCCCTGGATCCCTGGCAGTGCCCAAGGCCAGGCTGGATGGGGCTTTGGGCACCCTGGTCTAGTGGAGGGTGTCCCTGCCCATGGCAGGGGGTTGGAACTAAGTGATCCTTGTGGTCCCTTCCAACCCAAACCATTCTATGATTCCCCTAGCGTGGTTTTATTCTGCAGTTTTGGCCCTTTTTAATGATCTGGTTCCAAGAGTAAGGTAGAGCTATGCAGTGATATTGTGAAAGTGTGTGTGCCTGCTTATGTTACCCATCCCGTGCTGTTGGAAGGACAGGAGCTTCAGAAATGATTGGAAGTAGCCTGCTGTGTGCAGGTTATGTGTTCCCTGATAATGAGAAGAGCTGCAGCGTGAGCTGAGAGCCTCCCAGCCCTCACGGCAGGCACCGTGGGATTTCGGAAATTTGAATATTCAGAAAACAAGTTTGACCTTAAAGTTTTTTGAGCGAGGAGGAAATGTATGTACATGAAAGAGAGGATTTCCAAGCAGGTGAAGCTCAAGGAAATAAAGATGAATATAAAGTGCCTTGGGCTAACTCCAGTTAACGTACAATTCTAATGATAAATCAGCATCTTAAATTCAACAGATGGAGTACTATCTTCTGTACGTGGAGTTTGTTTGATTTTTGGGTTTGGTGGTTTTTTTTGTTGTTGTTGTTGGTTGGTTTGTTTTTCACTATTTAAGACAATAGCATCAATTCTTTTAATCAGTTTTACAGCTCAAAGAAATGGGTGTGCTCTTTGTAAGGCATGTTCCTTGTCTTATGAGTCAGTGCTCAAGCTTTTTTTTTTTGGTTTGCCTGTAAAATGATGCCTGATGTATCTCTCTGAAAAAGCAAAAAAGGAGATTTAACCTTTGCTTTTAAAGCTTGAAAGGATAGTAATAGGAAACGTGGACCTTGTCAATGATGGCATATTTCCTAATGTGCTGTTCCTTCTGAGGTCCCCATGGTGTTATAAATAAAGCCTGATAGAGCAACAGCGTTCTGCCTGGCTGTGGTATGAAACACAGGAGTACTCCAGCTAAATGCCGACACTTCTAATTATAGCAGCTTTCAGAGATGGGAGCTTTTCATGTAGGCCTTCCTTACGGCTTTCATTGCCTTTTAAAAAGGGTCAAACTGCATGGAATATTCCACTGTAGTACTGTCTTGAAGGCAATACACGTGACAGTAATTTAAAAAATTGAATAAATGGACATTGCTTTCTGTCATTGTGCGTTGTGACATGCGAGGCTGGGTTTTAAGAATGGCATCTTTTAATCTATAGTAATGATGAACCTGTGTGTGGAATGAGTGAGTATCGTTTGGTTCTCTGGAAGTGCTCAGACTGCTACCCTGAGCTACAGTCCAGACCTCAGTATATTTGCTGATGCTGAATTAGTCTAACGCTTGGCAGCTGACGTTGTTCAGAGGATTAAGAACGTCAGCTGTGGCTCTAGTCTGGCGACACATCTCTGGCTGTAAAGGCAGAGCGAGTGTGCCAGGTTGAGAATTCACCTGCATCTGGGTGGTCAAGTTACTTGTTCTCAGTCCGTGGGGCTTTGAAGCACTCTGAGGTTTGCTGTTGATGATGCATCTTGGCAAATGAGCAGCGATGCACTGGCACCAGCTCACAGACCGGTTTTACTGGAGTGAGTGAAAGTCTGGGAGTTCCCTCGTGGAAGCATGGAATCCTAGTGCTCAGGCAGGTGAGCAAAGGGAGTTTGGGGCAGTCTTTTATAGTTCTTTTCACAATGTTCTTTGCTTCTTCCAGGTATATAAATGCAGCAATGGTGTCCTGGTTTCAGCTGAGAGAGAGTTAATTTTCCTCAAGAAAGTCAGTATGGGGCTGTGTTTTGGANGCACTGGCACCAGCTCACAGACCGGTTTTACTGGAGTGAGTGAAAGTCTGGGAGTTCCCTCGTGGAAGCATGGAATCCTAGTGCTCAGGCAGGTGAGCAAAGGGAGTTTGGGGCAGTCTTTTATAGTTCTTTTCACAATGTTCTTTGCTTCTTCCAGGTATATAAATGCAGCAATGGTCTGCAAATAAATTGATTTTAATGAACTTTCTGGTGCTCAAAGGATTTTTGTTATTCATGATGGGTGTTCCATGTTGGCATTTTTGGGAAAACCGCTGTCTGCTTCCTTCATGTTTCCTAAGTGATGACTGGGTTTATACTGCTAGCGAGTATAACGAGAGAAAGAAAATCTCCTCAGCAGGCAAGAGTCAAGACATGGCTCTGTTATAAAGTCTGCTATAAACTGCCCTAGGCAAAACCAACGTGATGCATCTGTCCCACTGCCAGAATGATCTGTATGATGTTGAATACCGAGACATTGTTTAGATCTGTCCCGTTCAAGCCTGTTAACTTGTGCATCTCTGTTATAGTTGTACGTGGGCAGCAGTGGGTGAGGACATGGAGAGAGGCAGATAGAAAGGAACAAATGTAAAACACAGCAAATTCCCAAACTTAATATTTTTAACGAATGCGTCACCTTTTATTTGCGCTGAGCGCCTGCTGTTTTCACTCCTCTTTCTCTGCACCCTTGATATTTTTCTCCCATCTGTCCCTTTCTCCTCAGCTGTAATGATGGGACAGAGGTACTGTCTCCTAAGTCTTCATCTTCTCAGAGCTTATGTTACCGCAAGTCATTACTCCATTCCTCCCTAGCAGTGTGTATGTGTTCATGTTTCTTTCTCATCTCCCCTTCCCCTATTACGTCTATGCTGTGTACAGATATATATATGTACATAATGTGCTATCTCTGACGATCTAAGTAGAAATACATACACATGAAATAGTCAATATGGAAACATATATATATACACGTATATATAAAAAATATGTATATGTATGTGTACATATAATAATATATATATGTTGGATGCCTAGCACATTTCACTGCACAAGACTCTTTGTATGGTCTTTTTATGATGTGAAGTAACACATGCTTCATTGTAACTGGCCCTTCACACTCTGTAAGGAAAGCTTTTTAACAAAAACCCCTGACATTTTCTTCATGAAGTTCTGTTAGGATCAGCTGTACTTTGAACTGTTAAAAACTGTCATTTCTGTTGAACGTTTTCCTCAGGAGGTATTTTCAGTATGTTAAAATAATATCTGGAGAGAAAAAGTAGCAAGAATAGCATTTGCTATACTTGGAGGGGCTGAGAACATGGGTCTGAGTTCATCCGCTGCAGGTCACTGCCTTCCTCTCCTGATGTGCAGGCTGCAATGTGAAAAGTTCATGGTACAGGCTGCTGCTGGAGGAGGGGAGGAAGTAAATGTTATCGTTAATGGTTTACTGTTTTCTTTTAGCAGAACCAACCTTGGAAATTTGTACCAAAATCCCCCCCTAGAACAGATGACTTTGCAATTAATACAATTTTCCCCCCCTCAAGTTGGAAAGTATCAGTGCATTCCCTGTGTGTGCAACTCAGTTCTTGTCACCTCTGCAAATGCTTTATGATGTAGCCTTTGGGTTTTAATATCCTCAGTAACAAACTATTTTCCCCTAAAATACAATTTTCTCTTTTAGTATGTAGATTAGACACGAGACTAAGAGTTGCTTTGTCTGTGCTACAGTGCATGGAGCAGACTGAGCACACTAAGTTCATCCACATTGCTGGATATTAAAAATCCACTTGCTGCTCAGATTCAGAGCTCTCACAAAACATGATAGTGGATTTAATTTACATGAGAACTGCAGCAGGGTAGCAGGGAGCTGTTTGTTCTCCATGCCCTTATTGGATAGGGCAAGAAGCCCTGGCATTAAAATCGCAGCAAGAAAGATTCAGATTAGTTTTTTAGCAAAACTTTCTGAAGGCAATGATGATAAAGGGCTGAGATAGTATGTGTGGGGAGACAATACATTTCTAGAATTCTTTAGAAGATTAGATAAGTATCTGTCAGGGACCAAGTGTTGATTCATATCTTGCATGTTGCCCTTTCCAATGCAACAAATTAAAGCTTTGTGTGTAGAGGAACTCAGCTGGAGATAAGTGATATTGAAGTGAGCTGGCATGAAACCAGCCCTGCTTGTGCCCAGTACATCCAGATCGGTTGGCAGGAAGATTGGGGTTATACTAAGGCACAATGCAAGAACTTCATCGTCACCATCCCTAGTATTGCTCCAGAGCTCTGAGTCCGTGCCTGCCAACATGCTTGCATGCAAGTGGTATGATGGCAGGAGAGTCTGGCTTGGACCTGTGCGTGATTGATAGTATTTTTAGATCTTTTAGGGTTACTCCAGCTGATGTAAATCTGCATTTTCCAAATTTTGAAAGTTTGGTTGCAACATAGCTGGCAAGGTTTCATAGTCTGTGGTATTTGCGCAGTGTTCTTCTTCCCACACAGTTCCAGTAATTTCAGATCGTGCTGTTGAGTCCAGTGGACGTAACTGAAGCAGAAAGTTTTGCCCAACAGCAGTAAGGGATATAAAGTGACCATGATCCCAGTCATGCAGTGTTTTTTTAAAATAATGAGCAACCATGATTAGTTTAACCATTACTTTCTTATTTTGGAATGTATTTGTTGTTGTTTTTCCTTTTTTGTCATCAGCAGTGAGGAAGATGCTTCCTATAAAAATCTATTTTCTCATTTATTAAGATGGAGTGGGTAAAATGGGTCAGTAAACATGAATAACAATTTTAGTCTCCAAATCTTACTCCAATACTGCTTTTTGAACAAACCTGACTGACTTTCTAGCTGCAGGTGTAAACTCGTCACCCATTCCCGTAGCCCACAATGTAACTGTATGAAGGAAGCCAAATTCCAGTCCAGGTCCGCAGTCTTTCCATGTGAGTCTGCCTTCTTTTGGGGATGCTCTGGAGCCACCTCAGTGCATCGGAATAACCTGAAGAGAAGGTGTGCTGGAAGACTGACTGTGGAAGCAGAAAAATGTTCATACGTGTTTTTCATACATTCATTGCTAGCAGGGTTTAGTACTCAGGCCCTTAACTGAAACACAACAGCAGGTAAACCAAAGTTGAGCAGAAAGAGTCAAAAGACATTTTTATCTATTTTAACAGAAAATCATATGCTAGGGAGAAGGAGAAGAGAAAAGAAACAAAAATACAATTTTGTCAACTGCTTTTTAATATTTTTGTCTAAGCCCAGCTCTGAGAGTGATGTGGTTCCATGAGAACTTGTGGCTTCTTGAAAATCTGTGTGTGTGGAGGCTGAAAATCCAGAGAGAAAATAGAATGGCAAATGTTGATGTTACAATGTGGGATTATTTTTAGGCTTGTTCCCACTATATTTTAGGGAACCTGCCCTATTGTATTTTGAACCCTTGACTAAACGGAGCATTTTGAAGATGTTTTTAAATAGAAATGATGATTTTTAAATAGAAAATGTTGGGTTTAAGTCAAAAGATGCATTACTGTCAAAGTGTATCGCATATTCCTAGTAAGCTACACAGCGCAGGGAGTGTCCATTTCAGCAAGGACTGTATGTGTCTGGGGAGGAAAGGCTAAGGGTATTCCTTAATTTTTTAGAGCAGATTGGGGCGCTCTTAGCATGCAGATTCACAGGCTAATTAGGAGTTCTGGTTTTAGGCCATTCATCATGGGTTTCAAAATGACTTTCTTCCTTTCTCCACCTGTCGTGTTCACAGCCACTCGGTTAGAGACTTAGCATGGTAAGTGCATGCATAGTTCCCTGTTACAGCCTGTGAAGTTGTGCTATACATTGTGGGAATTGTCCTCAATTCCCAGATCAAGACTTTAGCAAACAGCAGCAGCTTCTTTGCGCGTTGGACTCGGAGGGCTGACCTAACTGAAACCGTGAGCTGGGGAAAGGCTTGTTCACTTGCTGAAAAGGGTCTGATAGGTTGTGGTACTTCCCACCCCCTTCTCTGATCCGTTCTCTCTTGCAGGCAGGAATGGCGTCTCCTGAAAATCCCGAGCAGTTGATCATTGCCCTGGAACCAGAGGCTGCCTCTATCTACTGCCGAAAGCTCCGCCTGCACCAGATGATAGACCTGAGCAGTCGGGCGCCCGTCAATGGTTATAGCCCAAGTGACACTATTGGAACTGGATTTACACAGGGTACTACTTCTGTTAACTCATTTCTTTAGATTCTTATGCCTAAGTTTGCTCTGTCCATGAGGGCTGTTTTCTTACCATTTGTTGTTGTCTTTGCTCTCTCGGAATGTTTCAGCCTAGCATCAGTTTGCTTTTCTAAACTGTTTTGCTTCTTCCTTAATTAGACTAGTTTAGGCATTGATCCAGCAGATCAGGTAGCTTCCCTGCCTTGCCTTGTTGTTGGGAGTCTTTTAGGAGAGGCATAGTATTTTCACAACAGTATTTTTCTGCTTTAATTAAAATCAATGCTTCATGTTGGATCAGTTTTTAAAGTTTAATTTGTTGGAAATGCTTATGACTTTGATTAGCTGCATTGTTGAAGCAAAGTTAAATAACTGGATCTTCAAAGAGACTTTTAGTCTGAGGCATTCAGATTTTTCCATTGCCAAAGATTTTTGAGCTTGGTATCCTGCCTGAGATTGGTGGAAAATAGGATAAAAAAATTTAACGAAAATGAAGGAGGAGTAAAGTGTGATTGCTGCATGATGGGTCAGATTTCCAGTCTGAGTGAATTGTAACAGTTGCACTGATCAGTAGTAGTGTGTCAATCTATTCCAGAAGGAATTTTTCAGAATAATTTGTATTTTATCACATTTACAAGGTCAAAACAGTAGAGGTACATGGAAGATTAAGCTAGCAAAGCTATTCCTGTACTTACCCGAGGGTATTTTTTTTTAGTTAGGTGGAGTCACTATGTCATTCTCTCAAATCCATGCCTCTCCTAGCCAGCACTTGTCAGATGTGTTCAGTGTTAAGGAAGCCCACGCAGAGCGCAGAACACAGTCCCTTCAGGGGCCCTTTGCCTTCTGCCTCCCTTGTTCATGCCCGGAACCATTCCAGTTTCATGTGATTTTACATGAACTCATGTTCAGGCTACACAGGGATTTGCCTCTCGTGAAATAATCAAAGAAAAGAGTTTGTCTGTTTGGTTAAGGTTTTGAAGCCGTGCAGAATCTGGCAGATCATGCATTTCTGCTAGCAGGCTTATACTTGGATGAGGGGGGTACCATTCTCCTTCGTGACTTTGTATGGTAAAAGCTATTGGAGATGAGAAAGGTTTCATGTCAAAATTAATGAAAACAAAGTTTGGAGTGAATTAATTTGGGGTTAGAATTAAAATTTCATAAAGGCATGGCAGGCACCCAAGACAAGCTGAGAACAGATTAAGGAGAAAAACCCTTTAAATATAAACAGAGAGAAGCGCTCCAAGGACCATATTATTGCTGTCAAGTCAAAACAGAACTTTTACTGTTCATAGTAGCCAGAATAACCTTACTTCAGTTGTAGTTAAAGACTGGCTCTGGTGTTCACTTCTAGTCTACAGGAGTGAGTGAAAGGACTGCCATGACTTCTGTGGGCTCTGTCAAGCCCTTACTTGTTCCTAGTGCTTGCTCTGTCATTGTGAATGCTGCATTGTTTAAGCTCTCAGTATGCTGCGAAGTCAGCGCAGCGAGGCTGTTGCAGCTTGTCTGCACGGTGGGCTCTTCATGGAGAGGGTGCGGTGTGAGTGGAGCTGCTGGTGTTTCTGATGATAGGCAGCATAGAAATGAGGAGCAGAAGGTATCCAGTGATTTGCATGCTGATGTTCTCAGAAAGAATAGTATTTTTATGCAGGACAGGGTGCCTCTCCTGTACTGTTTCATAGAAGTGCCTTTGAAGGTGAGTGAAGGTTACACAGGGAATGATTTTTTGATCAGTTGTAGGGATTGATTAAGAAGCATGATAGCAAAGGCTCTAACTACTCTTTCTCTTCACAGACTGTTCTGTATCTTTTAAATGTCTAAGTAGCAATTAAGTCTTGCAAGTTAACTTATAGTAGTATTGCTAGAATACACTTAATTTATAATTGGTATATGTTTAAAATATTATGAGGGTCAGACTTGGTGATCACTGTGGCCTTAAGAAGCTATAAATCTGAGAACCAGTGCTTTTGGCTGCTTATTTTGAGACAGACCGACATCCTGCAAGGCTTTGGGGCTGTCTTTGCCTGAGCCCCAGAATCAGCAGTGCTTCTGGAGACGGGGGGATCGCCCGCCCCGGCCCCGGGTGAGCCTGGCAGCGGGCCGGGGCTGCCGCCTGCCGGCAGAGCCTGTGCCCAGCACAGCGGGCTGTGGGCCCACCCGGTGCCAGGCGGCGCTTTAAAAACCAGAATGTGTTAAAAAAATGAATCAGACCTGTCTGTAGCTTTCATTTCAGGTTATTGGTTTGAATCCAGTTAGTATCAAGGAAGATCAATGTGGCTGAAAAACATTTTTCCTTCTTTCTACATGTTACAATATTCCTGATTCTAATGCAATAATTTTTGTTCATTTGTTTTGTTAAGAAGTGATGCGTACAGATCTGTCACCCTGCTTGCACTTGTTTTCTGCACCTTATGATATCAACTTCTTCATGCTTTCTTATACTCTGTAATTTTTTCTCTGTCAATGACTAGCTAAGGAACACGTCCGTCGTAATCGACAGAGTCGTACCTTTTTGGTGGAAAATGTCATAGGAGAGATCTGGTCCGAACTGGAGGAAGGTAGTGTCCTTTCTTGAATAAACTTTGCTCTCGCTGGTTTTATATTGCAGGCAAATATTGTGTTTCCCACAAATGTGCTGTGCACTGCATTTTTCTCACAGGGATTACAAACAGGAAAAAAACCCCGACAAGTTCATGTGCTGCTCTTAGTAACTAAGGCTGATCTGCTATTCTGTGTGCTCTAACAAAATACAGTTTATTAAGGAGATGGTACAAAGGAATCCAAGTGTTAAAATGCAACCACAATATTTTCCCTCAGAATAGGACTTGTTAATATACCATAGCATTAATCTGGTAACCTACTAGAATGCACACTAGCAGCATGAGCAATTCTACTAAACCACTTTTTGTCTGTGCTAAATCAATAGCTTTCGACATCTGATTTTCCTATTTATTGTCAATCATTGTGTTATAATTACTAAAAAATCAAGTCCTCAGCATAGACATTCATGACTTTCTGTAAGTCATTACCTTTCATGGCGATAATGCCCCTGAAAAGTTTTCATTGCAAGACGCTGTTGGGAAAATGTTAACATAAATATCATTTGCCTGTTCCTTTGGAAAACTAGGTGACCGTTACATCGTTGTTGATAGTGGAGGAGGCACAGTGGATATGACTGTCCATCAGATCAGGCTCCCTGAAGGACATCTTAAGGAGCTATACAAGGCAACAGGTAATGTCACTTCCACTGCTTGCTTTATTTATATAATATTTTTACTTGTCAAGGAAGGAAATGTATGCTTTTATTATTCACTACATTTCACTTACAGTTCTTCCCAAAATAGACCAACATTCAAAATTAGTATAACCGAACTGCTGGGCAGCAGACAAGGGTAAATCAGTAAATGCTTCTGATGCTTTGAGATGGTAAACCTCATGTTGGAGGGGTAAGGAGCTGCCATCTCCTGTGTTATACATTCCCATTCAGGGCATGATCTCCTGCTGTGGTCCTGGTCTGACTTCTGTCAGTAGAATCGTCATCTTCCTGTCCTTTGAGAGGTGACCCTGTGTATTGCTGCTCTGTCCAGCTATTCAGAGATTACCGTGGAGATATGAATAGCTGAGTGTCACAACAAGATCCTTGTGAAGTGACTGTTGGCAGAACAGAAGTTTCCCTAGATTTAAGGGGAAGCTTATATATTTCAGTAATTTCACAGACAGTGTACAACAGGGAGGCTCTACACTCCCCTGGGAAAAATGCACCACGACTGGTCTGCAGGAAAGATATAAAGTGCAATTCCTTCAATGGTATTCCCATCCTGAACTCCGGATCCCCTTCGACTTTGTCCTGTGACTAAGCTGTAACCGACATGAGACAGCCTATTACTTGTTCCTTAGTCTCCATACTGAGGTAGTCTTCATCTTTATGGTTCGTTGCTGAAGGTTCTCAGTCTTGGTGGCTGTAAGACTACCTCAGGGAACAACCTAGTACGAGCAAATGGGATGCTACATCAAGTCTGCCTACTCCTGAATATGAGCACAACTCACACCTTCTCATGTGTGGATAAGGAGGCAGTTTCCTTTGCTTCTAATAAAAATGTTTCTGTTTTATAGTGGTAATGTTACAGTGGCTATGATGGTATAGAGTAAGAGTGAAGCAAAGGTAAGATTATGTTCTGTATTACACAACTGTTATGTTTGGAAAAGATACCTCTTTCTGTAGACCTTCTCCTATGGCAGTCCTGGTAGTGTCAATCTGATGTGCATTTGGTCAACTTGAAATCTAGTAAACAGTTCAGAGTATTAAAGCTGTGTTTTGTTTGTAATGCAGGTGGACCATACGGTTCTCTCGGTGTGGACTATGAATTTGAAAAGCTCCTGTGTAAAATATTTGGAGAAGATTTTATAGAGCAGTTTAAAATCAAGCGTCCTGCTGCCTGGGTAGATCTGATGATAGCGTTTGAGTCCCGTAAACGGGCAGCAGCTCCAGACAGGACCAATCCCCTAAACATCACTCTGCCTTTCTCCTTCATTGACTACTACAAGAAGTTTCGAGGTCACAGTGTAGAACATGCCTTGAGGAAAAGCAAGTGAGTAGACAACTGACCCCAAATGGATACAGAATTAAGTAGTGATACCAAAGGCAAATAATTAAAATATCCTAATTGCACATAGACTGAAAGATAATAATGTAAAGATATAATACAAGGATGAGAAAATGGGATTGCCTGAAGTGCAGTTTCCAGAATGAAGAGTTCTGACCAATCTCTTGCAAAAGCTTTTCTATGTAAGACTTACGCTCTCCTGGTATTGCTTTCTGTGACTTTCATTAAGCCACTGCTGTGTCACTTCCCTGAATATGACTGTGTATTTTGAGTCTCTTAGGTGTTAATTAGGAAGGTCAGATCAAATACAGAATTTGCTGTCTAAAAGTTAGTTCCCTAGAACCTTAATTTTTAGAGTGAGGCCTGGCCGCTGTGACAAATCCAAGATCTTGAGTGCGATGTGTCAGTATATTCATGACTTGAGGAAAGTTATGAACAACAATACAAGCTTCGAGCTCTCCGAGAAGAAAGCATTCTTCTTTTGAAGTGATGACAGGCTTTCTTTTCTCCTAGTATGTTACAGTTAGATCATTTGCTCAATAGATGGGAGACATAATTCCCTGCAGAGATTTTAATTCCTGATTGTAAGTATCAAGAAAGCACCCTAAATGACAAGATCACAGGCTGCTACTCAGGAGGAAGTGAGGAGAAAGTAGAAGTGGGCATTTTGCGTCTTTTGAATTTACATACTACAGGACACCTGAAGATTAATGGCATCAAAGAGAACGAACAAGAGAGCCTGCAACTCTGGGGCAGATGCTTGGGACCTGAGAGCAGAAGATGTGATATTTACTACCTGTACCTTGGCTTCTTTCTGTGTTTTTTAATCCAGTGAATGTTGAATGTAGCATGCAGGCTGAAACTCCTCATCTCTTCCTAAAGTTATTGGTAAATGTACTTTAAGCTGAAATAACTTGGAATCCAGCTTGGAGTCACTTCCTAAATGAGCCTGAGGTTCTGAAATCATTGAAACTTCCTGGAAATGTTCCCCCTCACAAGACCATCTCCTTCTTATTAATAGTCTTAATGGTGAATCTTAGAGGGAATGCTACATGTTCCCTTCAACTAAACTGAGATTAATTGGATAACGGGATAGAAAGAGTAGAAAGGGGACATATAATGTGCATGAATGAAAAGGAGATTACTGAGCTATATGGCTGTGTGTCAGTGATGGAATAACATAATGCCTGTATTCACTTAACAAATGTTATGCCTCGTTAAAAATGCTGTGCTCCTTTCTGCCTCTTGAGGCTTCCCATACTTGCTTGTTTTCCTTGTGTGTTTCCAGTGGCTTTGGCCTGCTGCTGCTATAATCTAAGCGTTGCCCTTCTGGGGATTAATCTGTGCTGTTTCAGATGAGCGAGCACTGCATTGACTGCCAGCTGTTTCAGGAAGCAGCTGAGCATTGGTAATGCTACAGAAGGCAATCAGGCAAAGAAAACAACAATTAGACAAGCAAAAATAACAATTCTCCCTTCAAATTTTATATTGTTGCAGTTGATGTGGGGATAGGGTGAGGTGAGGCACTTCCTTCCAAGCAAAATGTATGCAGATTCCCTAAACTCATCTATTTATGTAATTAGTGTGTCTTATGCATGCTTGCTGTTTCTTACAGCTCAGCTGTTACGTTTTAATGTCCTTCCCAACTGTTCTTTTCCAGCGTGGACTTTGTGAAGTGGTCCTCCCAGGGAATGCTGCGGATGAGCCCAGATGCAATGAATGCTCTTTTCAAACCTACAATTGACCAGATTGTTCAGCACCTTAGTACGTATCTCTCTGTAATTCTGCTTTCCAGCTGAGCTGAAACTGAAGCTTTGCTTACCTGTTTCAAACCAGTAACTGGAATTAAAGTCGATACATGGACCGAATGTGGCTAAGGAATTTAGTTCTGAAACTTGTAGTTCCTTACAAAGTAGTCAGGAAAATAATAGAAAGTAAGAGACGTCACGTTAGCAAGTATTCCTGCCTGGTTCTAGTACTAGTTATTGAGTGTGATTCAGTCCTGGCACTGCCTAAGCTTGAATTATTCTGTACTTCAAGCACTGCAAGCATTCAGAAGGCTGAAATGTACTGTCTCACCCAGATGCTGCTTTTCTTTTTCCTGTTTCAGACAACAACTAAATAATGCCAGAGATGTAACTAGTTTCTGATTATTCCTGTTATTAAGAGCCCTAGTTCATTTCTTCTCAGTGAAAGGACTTATAAAGTCACATTTGCTCATGACTGTCCAAATCACTGACATCTCTAAAGCACAAATAATAAGTGATGCATCATGGTAAAAGTACTTCCAGGCATGGCTTAAGCAGCACTGAATTTATTTATCCAGTAATGCGAAGTGACATAGGCTTATCAGGAAATTTATTCTTTAAAGTCTTCCTGGTGGAAGAGGATTTCTATCAGGTAGAGTATAATACATGTACTGAGTGAAGTATTGCTGTTCCACACATTACAAAGCACTAATTGAATTGTATTTGGAGTGGAATATCCAGCTTTACTTGCTGTGTGTGAGGAATTCTTAGATAAATTTTGAGAGGTCACAACTTTGACAGCTAGTACAGAACAGTTATGTGTGAGCAGGGAGGCAGAGATCTAGAATTACAATAGTTGTGACAGATACCTCAGTCATGCTGCATCAGTTATTTGAACTCAGGGTAAACCTACAACTGAACTGTGTGATTTTCTTGGAAGTAGGGGATGTGGGCTTAAGCTAAGAAGGAACATCTGTAAAAATGTAAGGAGGTATTATTTTGCAGATGGTGCGCATTGTGGTTAAGATGTTAGGGTCAGAAATAATAAGTGAATTTAAAATGGGGTGACTTATCTGGAATGCAGTAGAGGTTTGGGAATATCTCACTGACAGTTGAAGTGGCAGGATGATGTCTGTTTGCCTGTCACCCATAACGTGGCTGACAGGATTTCTTTGTAAGAATTCCGTGTCTCCCTTTACCGATAGAAGCTAAATAAAAATTCTATTAAAAGTGCCACTTCAGAAATATTGTTTGCTTTGAGGTAAGTTTCCATTCACAGTGGAGTGGAGTACAGAAGAGACTGCATTCTGAGAATGGCAGTGTGGACATAGATGTGGCAGTTTCAGACCCTGTGCACGTGCACAGGATGTTCAGTGCAGTCAGACATTAGGAGTTTCACCTGCATCGCCTTGTCACAGTGGATTTTCCCCTATTGAATGGGCTCTGTTTCTGTTTAGGTGACGTGTTTGATAAGCCAGAAGTGACCAATGTCAAGTTTCTGTTCCTGGTGGGTGGCTTCGCCGAATCCCCCTTACTCCAACAAGCTGTCCAGAGCGCTTTTGGTTCAAGATGTCGAGTCATCATTCCTCAGGATGTGGGGCTCACTATCCTCAAAGGAGCTGTTCTCTTTGGTCTAGACCCTGCTGTCATCAAAGTGCGGCGTTCGCCTCTCACCTACGGTGTGGGTGTGCTCAATCGGTTTGTGGAAGGGAAGCATCCACCAGAGAAGCTTCTTATCAAAGATGGCACACGCTGGTGCACTGATGTCTTTGACAAATTTATCTCAGCTGACCAATCTGTAGCCCTTGGAGAAACTGTGACACGCAGTTACACACCTGCCAAACCTTCTCAGTTAGTAATAGTGATCAATATCTACAGCTCAGAACAAGATAATGTCAGCTTCATCACCGAATCTGGAGTGAAAAAATGTGGCACCCTTCGCTTGGATCTCACGGGAACTGATGCTTCAGCGCCAAGCCGGCGGGAGATCAAAACACTTATGCAGTTTGGGGACACTGAAATCAAAGCCATGGCCATTGATGTTGCCACCTCTAAAAGTGTCAAAGTTGGTATTGATTTCTTAAACTATTAACAGCCCATTTTCCCCACCACAGCCTGTTTGTGTGACTGATCTACCACTGTTCCATTTTTTGACTTTCATATATCATGTCATCAACTTGAATTTCAGCAGGCTATATGAGAACAGCTAGCAAGGTGGGGTATGTCATGTTTGTGCCCTTTGATGACCAAAGACTGGATTTTGAAAGACCCTTAAAAAGTGTTGGGAGCAGAAGTTCCGGAGGTAGTAAAAGTTCCCAAGTTACTGAAGCATGCTTAAAGATCTACCTTTATTAAGTAAATACTGATTATTGTTGGGTCCTAAAGATTAGTTAAAAACATATAAACTCATAATCTCTTTGCCTTGTTCTTGTTCTTCTTGCTCTTCCTCCCAGGAGAAACTCACTAACCCATGTGCTTGTTGTAATGGGGGTATCTGTGCGGGGTATCTGTTTAAACAGCACCATCCTCTGGCAATGGGAACAAATTAGTAGTCTATAGTGTTCTTCTGTTCTTTTGATTTTGCACAGTGATTTCAAAATTTTAAGTGATGAAAATCAATGACTTAAAAAAATGGGAATGGAGTTTCTTAAATTTCTGAAAAGAAAATCCTCAGCAATCCTTGAAATTAGATTAAGGAAAAAATATATTTTAGGACCCTAGTATTGATTGCTCCAGTTTAAAAAACTTTATTGTCAAGGCTTTCAGAACTAGCTGTTGGATTAAATAGCTAGTGTTACCCTCATTATACTTTGAAAATTGTTGAAAGCTAAGCTATTTCCCTTTCTGGGTCTTCTAAGCTTATTTTTATAGTGTCCGTCTGAAGTCACAGAATCACAGAATAGTTGAGGTTGGAGGAGACATCCATTGACTATCTGGTCCAAATTCTCAGCTCTCGGCAGTGTCAGCTAGTGCAGGATGGATACTCTGTCCAGTTTTGAATATCTGCAAAGGTGGAGGTGCCTAAACTCCTCTGGGCAACCTGTTCCAGTATTTGACAACCCTCAGTGCAAAAAAGATTTTTCTTACATTTAAAAGGAATTTCTTGAGTTTCAATTTGTGACCATTGCCTCTTGTTCCTTCACTGGATACCTCTGAAAAGTCTGGCTCCATCTTCTTTACTTCTATCTATTGTCTTCTATCAGGCATTTGTACACATTCTTAGCATCCTCTGAGCCTTCTCAAGTCTGAACAGTCTCGGCTCTCTCCACATCTCCTCATATGACAGGTACCCCAGTCCCTTAACCATTTTCCTGACCCTTTGCTGTACTCAGTCCACTACATCCCTGTCTCTTGGAACCGGACCTGCACTCCAGATGTGGTTTCACCAGGGCTGAATAAAGGGGAATAATCACTTTCCTTGACCTGCTGGCAATGCTTTTTCTAATGTACGCCAGGAGGCTACTGGCATTCTCTGTGGCACGGGCACATTGCTGGCTCGTGCCTAAGTTTGTGTCTGCCCAGACCCCAAGGTCGCCTTCTGCCAAGCTGCTTCCCAGCCAGCTGGCCTGCAGCGTATACTGGTGCATGGGGCTGTCCCGCCCAGGTACGGGACTGGGCTCTGCAACCAGGGCTCTGCACTTCCCTGTGATGAGCTTTATGAGGTTCCTATCTGCACATTTCTCCAGCCTGTCCAGGTCCCTCTGACCCATCTGGTTTATCAGGCACTTCTTCAAGTGATTATTTTCTTGTTAATCCCCGTGTTAATATTTGGAAGTACAATTAGATGATGGCTGTCAAGGAAGATTTAAACAACTTAAAAGAGAGAAAATGTCCAGATCAAAAGTACTGTAATATGTTTTGAGTAGCAAACCTTCTAACTGAGTAAAATATGTTTCCGGGTTGAGTTGAATGGCCAGTAAAGTGGAAGGCAGAAGCCAAGAGAATGAAACTACAAATAGCATCAAATAAAGCATTCCTTACGTGGCTATGAGCACACAGCTCTAACACAGGCGAAATACAACAATGGTCGTGGTAGCATTCTTGTTTTCCAAATAATAACATTCTGGAAATGTTTTCTCAAGCACATCCACCTGGAAAATTTCTTCTGCCGAGGGAACAGTTTTTATTTTGCAAAATGCTACAGGTGAATAAATTCTGAAACCTACGGTCTATATCTGCCATGAACTGACAGCTTCAGATTCAAATCCAAATCCCACTCCCAGTTGGCAGACTGATGCTAACTTGTAAAATCATCCTAAAATGCTGATGCTTTCAGAGCATTTGTACAGAGCTGCTTGATTACCTGCTGGAATTCATTACATTTTTGAAACTTTGCAATGTTCGTTGTTAAACTAAACCTTCATTTCTAATAAGTCAAGCATGAGTTAAATCCATTACTGACACTTTTGGGAAATGAAAGCTTTATCAATGATTTCACTACGTTTCAATCCTGCACTCAAGCTTTCTGTGTTTAGCCTGGAGTTTTGCCACAGTGAAGAGCTGCAGAACTGGTCTACTGCATTTTTCCATTGAGTTTCTGTGTCTCCTGCAGAATTCCCTAGTTGAATGTGAAATCTGTTCTGCATTCAGCTTTAAAAAAAAAAAAAAAAAAAGACTATGGAGAATGCTAGTCACAGTATCTGGCTGGATACTTTCTATAATTACAAAGTGTGCTTGCTAGCATTCAGTTTCCTGCTGCCTGCTAAATGCTTTAAAAGCTAAATACTGGGATTTTTTGTGTGTTGCTTTCCATGGTTTACAAACAAGAGAAACTTTAAGATGAGTTATGAACAATATAATTTTATGTATATACAATATTTAAATATTGTACAGACTCTTTCTTTCTACAGTGCTATTTTCTTGTATAAAAATGCTCTTCGCCTCTGTTGATTTCATTCAGCTGTTAATTTTAAATAACATAGTTTCTCAATCAGCTTCTGTAATTATAGGCTTTTAAAGATGGTAAGATATGAAATGTAAAAGGCTGATCTTATAATAATAGGAAAGAAATGTTGGTGTGTCAGAGAATACAACATTCTTCCTGCAACGCAAGTCATACCGGTTAAGCATATTACACAGATGCACTAGCGTGTTGCTGGGATTTTCGTTTCTTTGTTTCAGATGGTGACCATTCCGTCTCCAAAAGTTCATCATAATAATGGATGAATCCTCCTGTAAAACTGAGTTAAAAATTAGATTGTCTGATCTGGATATACAGCTTCTTCAACAGGTTTTGGGGTTTTATTAAGGAACTTCTCTACTTTAAAAAAAAAACCAACAACAGAAAACTACCTTCCAAAGACAGGCAACACTGATTTATTATAGCTGCACTACAACCCAGTCTCTGTCTACCACTACCTTTTTAAGACAAAATTCTTGAAGAAAAGTAGGTTTTGGTGCCTTTGCATCGTGTGTTAAATGGAACCAGTCCAATTCTGCACAGATTTGTTTCTGGTGGCCTTGACACAGAATTTTGTCTAATAAATGGCTGCAAGCACCCCCACTGCCCCCTGAAGAGGAGGCGAACTGCAAGATCAGGTGGCCCATGAGTTCTGTGCTGTTTGCAGCCCATCGGCAGGGTGGTTTCTGCGGCTCTTCTGAAGCATAGTTCCCCGCACAGTAGCAATTCTCTGCCCTTTCTTATTCACCCGTTGTAAGACTCCATCTGGATCCAAGCAGGGGTTTGTTGCTGAAATGACCCTACTGTAACTGTAAAATATGAAGTTTGCATATTTTTGCACTTCCTTGTTCAGTCTGATGAGAGCCCTATTGAGCTTATCCTTGCAGAGCACTGAACTACTGAACAAACTCCCAGCTGTCCTCGTTGCCCTCTTTAATCTAAAAAAGGGAAAATTAGTTTGTCTCTCTAAAGAATTAGAATTGTAAGTAGAATATTATGCTGTGGTCTGTAGTCTATAACCCAGTTAAACAACTTTACAATGTAACTGGCATGTGGATGCCCATTTTGATAAAGGCTGCTAGGCTGTAAAATTAATATGAAATTTATTAGGAAGTGAGTAACTTTTAGAATAGTAGTTCTGATAGTTTTGCAGGAGATTCCCTGCAGAGCATTTTTTTGGTAGGGGTTTCAGATGACATTGTGCAACTTAATGTTGGAAGGACAAAGCCTGCTGTCCTTAGGGAAAGCAGAAAGCCTTGGCTGAAGTTTTGCTCTAGGCAGCAACTTGCAAGTTTGGGTCCAAGTTACTTAGCTCTAGGCTGAAAGTTAGCGGCTAATTGTGATAGAATGATTAATTGTGATAGAACATGATAAATGTGCAGTGATGGTTAGGACAGTTTACATTGGTATGAATATACCAATACTTATATACAGGAGTTTTAATGCATTATTATGAGAAGGCTAATTATATATTGCAGAGATTTAATCGCCAAGATAAGCTGCATATTTATGATATGAAGTGGCTTAAGCGGATGAATAGTATAAAAGTTGTTGGGCATAACGTCACAGTACTCACCTGCTTGAAATAGTCTTAAACTATATTATAAACCCAACCATTGTGGTCTTGTTCACCTCTGTGCAAGATAAATTCAGATTTCACTGATGTTCGGAGCTGTTCACAACTTGTCTGGATTGTATCTTGAGTGTTGTTGTGTCTTCAACCATGTCAAATAAAATCCAGTAAAACTGATTTTTTTCTTTTTGAGTGTTACTGTTTTTATGAAAATGCCTGTAAAAAGAAACCTAATTTATTCTGAAAGTGAGAGAGGCCAAGTGGTTACACTTGCGTTTGGGTACTCCTTTGTATGTGTAACTGAGCAAAAGAGGCATCGACTGTGTGCGCTGCTTATCAGAGTTCTTCAGCCTTTTAGATGTGTGGACACCTGGAGCCTTTGCCGAGGGCTCGCAGGCCCCTGTGCAGCACACACAACTCTTCCACAGGAGGCTGCTGCATTTGTACTTCACTCGTGTGCTTTCTAGGGACACTCCGTATGTGCCCGCGGTAGGAGCCCACTGCTGGGGGTTACTCAGCTTCCACCACAGTTGGTGTAGCTCTGAGTAGGGCGTCTGTTGGAGCTAGGGCAGAAAGACTTTGGGCAATACCCGAAGCAGATTAGGTATTTTCTGTAACGATGCTTTGAGAGCGCTGAGGAATCAAATATAAGAATTGATATATCAGAGAGGGCTGTTGTCTCTTAGGCCTTATCAAAGGCTGGTTTGTTGCTAAAATTGTATTATCAGGCCAGTAAGCTGGCCAATAACCAAGTATATTTGCGTGAGAGTGTACATCTTTACTGTGTGTTTCTAGATCTAGGGGTGTTTAGTAAGGTCCAGCGGCACTGAAAAATACTTCTGTAACGGTTTGTGCAATATTATGTTTTTCTGCTAACTGCTGCAGGCCACGTCCCTCTCAGATGCGGCAGTGCTGGCGCTGGCCACGGTGACGACTCGGCGGTATACGTGACCTTAGTCTAGGATGCTGCTCAGGCACAAAGGTGCAGAGAACGAACTGAGAGGCGTAGCAGCCACTGCACACCAACTTCCACCTATTTGCTGCAATGAAGGTGTTTTACAAGTGCTTTATGACTATAATTATAAACACCATCCTAATAGGCTAGGTACTGTATTTAACTTGTAATGAACTTGATTTCAGCTAAACATTCAATTAATGTTACTAGTACAATGGGAAATATAATTACAGTCTTCAGGGCCACATTAAGAACCAAATTTTGCTTTCAGTGTTCTAACGCATTGCTCTGGTTTCCAGGGGAGTTTCATGTGTGTGCACTCACTGGCAGAATTCGGCCCCTTCACTGGGCTTTTCTACATCTTAAGATGTTCTCATGTGAGTGAGATTATGTTTAAAGTTACAGCCCCATCTTGGTAGGAAGGAGTTTGCATAAATCCTTCCTTGGTTCTACCAAGATCCCATAAATCCTTACTGAAATTTGCAGGTGGTGCTAATAGCCACGGAATAAAACAGCCTCCATGAGAGCAGTGTCCAGCTTGCCCGGAGAGATTCCCCCTGGTCTGTTTCCAAGCCGCTGCATTAGACGCCACCCAGACATCTGTCAGTGCACTCAGGGTCCCCTTACTCAGTGCACGAGCTGCCAGATTTTCAAGAGACGCAGCTTGGATAAATCGGTGAGAACAGCTGATGCTCTGTGTAACTGGGATTCAGGCCTGTGATTTGCTGATCTCGTTAGATACTGATGTTGGAAAACTTATTATTTAGGATTAAAGTCTGTGCTACTAGTTCTCGTTCATCCCTTGCTGTGTTCTGACACACAGAAACATTTTTCTGGTGGGACCATCGTAGAGTGACAATGGGGTGGGGGGGGTTGGGGATGGACAGAATTTTCTACTTTTGTTGTTCAATTTAGAGACCTGAAAGTGGGTATTCAAACAAAGGAAGGAGTTTGCACCACAACCCGGGCAGTTCCACGGATACGGAGCAATATTTTGCAGCAAAAACTGTCTTGTACCACCCTGAAAATGCATCAGCAGTGCGGAGTAGCCTCTGGGGAGGTGAAGGTGTTCGTGGTGTATTTGTGATGTATGAGTTCATGACAATTCTGTTTTCATACCCGTGACTTTACATGTCGATGTGCTCTTGGATACGCCTGGTTTAAACACGGGTTGGACTTCATTGACTTCATTAGCCGCCTGCTCAGAAACCTGGCACAAATTTGCTGCGCTGCTGGACTGAGGTACCCAGGCAATGCGGGAAGCGTGTCCCTCAGATCTAGGGAAAGCTACCTACAGATGCTCTATGGCAGCGCTAGCTGTTTTTCTAACGCATAAGGCAGCCTTAAAAAGTGAGCCTGTATCTGAGACTGGAATGAAACCCATTCTGCTTGGATAACCTTTTGCTACTATAAAACATTCTGTAGATACAGCTCTTAATGTTGTCACTATTCTGTTTCTTCCCGGATTGCCTCATGCACCCCACCCCAGCACCCCCACCGCCCCTCCGGGCTTTGAACACAACAGCTATTTTAAGAGCACACAGCTTACAAACTGGCAGTCCGAAACAAGGTGTCACCAATGTCCTGGTGACACTGTTTGGCAGCCGGGAGACAATTTCCTATGTGTGAATTTTGCCAGTGCAGTGGAAATGACACAAACAGGTGAGGGAGCCTTTCCACTGTTCAGGGACCGTTTCTTGTCTCATTAAATTCAGTAGAAAGGTTCTTGCTGACTTCAGGGGAGCTCTGAGCCTGGCTGTTAGCCAAGCCCTCAAGTCCTTTGTAGCCAGACACATACACATTCAAAAATAAATAGATTTTGAGGAGCTAGCTGGATAAAAAAAAGTAGGATTATCTCAGCATCACTAAAGGGCATATCAAAAGCAGCTGAGCACAAACCTCACTGATATAAAGGGTCTAAGTGCAGCATATTGAGTTATTCAGTTAACTGCAAACATTTTTCTGCTAACCAAGAAAATCTGTATCTTCTTCTTGCAAGGTTCAGGTTGGAGATGAGGAGAAATTTCTTCTCAGAAAGGGTGGTCGGGCATTGGAACGGGTTGCCCAGGGAGGTGGTGGAGTCACCATCCCTGAGGGTGTTTAAGGAAAGGTTGGATGTGGTACTTAGGGACGTGGTTTAGTGGGTAATAGGTGGTGGGGGGATGGTTGGACTGGATGATCCTTGAGGTCACTTCCAACCTTAATGATTCTATCCTATCCTATCCTATGCTATGCTATCCTATCCTATCCTATCCTATCCTATCCTATCCTATCCTATCCTATTCTTTGTTTAACATACAGTTTTGTAGGTGCTGGCTATAATTTTGAAGTAGTACCTATTTGCTCGTCTTCCAGAGATTGTAATAACAGGGAAAAGTTTTCTAGATGCTACTTCCCAGGAGCACAGGCTTTGTGCCCAGAGCAGCAGTCATCGAACTAGGACATAGCGTTTGCTACCACGTGATGGCAAAAAATTGCTTCAAGAACTCAGCGGATTGCAGCCACTCTGATCCGTCTGTCAGTGTCCACTGGTGAGCTTACGTAAACACGGAGGCATGAAAAATTCAGTGTGAGCTTACTCGGGGAATACTGAGTGCTGCAGCAGAGCCAACAAGGAAACGAAGACAATACTGGATGGAGTATAAGGAAACCAAAGGAACTGGCTGAAGAGGTGCGTAAGCAAGGTTTGGGTGTGGGACGGCAGAGGTGTTCGTGTGCTCCAGCAGCACCTGAAGATCCAGGGAGGTTTCAGCGTAAGGAGCGGTGAGACTGACAGCTGTGAGTGCCAGAGTTTGCTAAACCCTAGTGAACTAAGGAGTTAGAAAGGTGGCTCTCCCTTTCCTAAGGACAACAAGGAGTATTTCCTTCCCTCTGAGGAATTAGCTCTGCACCTCTAGTAGGAACTTCCGTCTGCCGTCAGCTGATAAGAGCAGACACCAGGCTGAACACATCCTCTTCCTTCGCAGCACAAAGAACAGCCTCAGTGCTGACCTGAAGCTCCCCCGCACGAGCCCGCGGCGTACCGTGCATGTGCCATGGCTGCGCACTTGCTCTCACGTACCAAGGCTGCAGTTCAAGCACTGCAGTGTACTGTTCTGTTCACGGAGCTTTTACTTCTCATCTAGTGACAATCATAATGGATCTGTATTTTCTCAGCCTGCTGTGTGTGTGTCTCCCCCCCCGCCCCGACACACACACATTTTATCTAGATGATACTCAAACTGAGCGAAGGAATCTAACTGTGAGCAGAGCTGAATCCAGCAGAAAAGACATAATCTGGTCATAATCTGCAGAGATTCCTGCATTTAAGTGTGTTTTCCCACAAACAACATTACAGCATCCTCCTTCAGATCATTTTCTCCCTGTGCTCCTTGTGTAAGCAGAGGCCCCAGGCGCAGCAGTACCTGCAGGGTGCTGGGGGCACACAGCTAAGGTGCCTGGGCCATGAAAAGGTCCTTAGCGAGTGGTACGTGGGTGGGCAGGAGAATAGGTATTTTGTCAGCTCAGGGAAACAAGGTCAGCATTTAAAGCTGACAGTTGTGTAAGGTGTTTGAAGAATCGGGTAACCTGACTGAGGGTGTTCCAAAACACACTTAAATTAATATTGTAGCTATTTCGTTTTGCCTTAGGGGTGAGATGCATGAGACCGAAGATCAAAAAGTACCACACGCTTATGAAAGATGCTACAGGACTGAGGGGATGTAGCCAAAATAAACTGATCACCTCCCACAGAAGCGGTTATCACTTCTCTCCTTCAGACTCAGGTAGCAGACAGTATCAACTGTGGCTTTAGATGTTTTCCCTTTTCTCTATCTCTGTGCCGACCCAGCCAGTATTTTTGCTGACTGCAATTGCAGCGCTCTCAGAGCACCACAGGAGAAGTTTGTAGCTGGAAAGGACCTCAGATATCAACTGCATCTCACCTTCCTGCTGCAAAACAGTGTTAGTTCTGCCTAAGCTGCTCCCCACTTCTGTTTAATCTGGTTTAAACCTTCTCATGCTGCAGTGGTGCTACCGACCTGGGCAGTTTATTTGTGTTCTGCTGTCCTCACCTTTCTAAAGTTTTACATAATGTCATCTCTGACTGTGGCTGTCCTGCCCCTAGAGAACACAGGAACATTTCATCCTGTTCCTGCTCTGACAGCTTTTGACATAGCTGAAGACTAGTTTCATGCTTGCCCTGAGCCTAATTCTCTAATTAAACCCCAGGTCATTCCATCACGTTTTGTAGACCTGTGATTTTCTTTTTTTTACAGCTCTGTTGGCAGCTTTGAGGATTGGACGGTGGGTGCTGGTTTCTTGCAGATAAACATCTTGCTGCTGGAAAGACATTTGGAAAACGAATCCGAAGTCGTTCATTGTGCACACACGGAGGACTTGGGTCATGCGCATCCCACTACGAAACAGAAAGTCCTGGTGAAACAGCCACGAACAATGAAACGTGATGTGAGTAGTTGGGGCATGTCGTGCTTCTGATTCTTGCAAGCATTGATTAGAGGCCTTGTGTGCAATCTGAGGGGTGCGTGTGTAAACCTTAGGAGCTTCTTACAGCAGTTAGTATTATATTAGCTGGGTGTGTTTTTGATAAATTGCACTTATGAGGTAACCACAAATCATGGTTATGAAACATATGGTGAGTTTTTCACTTATTTTGCTTTTAGAATTAGCATTGTGAAAGCATTTTCCCCGACCCCCTATACTGTGGCAGTTCTGATAAACTACTTGCGCTTTACCAACCTGAAGTGCGTTGGGCTTTTCAGCTATTTGAATCATGCTGCAATGGAAAGCTTCAAAGAGGGTGAGAAATCTCTAGCTTCCTGAGCTACTTGCTGGGGAAGTTAAGGCAGGATACACTGCGCCTTGAACTATCAATTTAAAATGCAATAAAATACTCCAACTGCAGAAAACCAGGCTCCACTCTGAGGTTAAAAACTAATTTCATCTGGTAGTCGCCCCTACTTTTGACTAGATGTCAGCACCCCTGGTCTGTAAGTCTCCCTTACACACTCCCTGTCATTAAAATCTCCGGCTCTTCTTATGTGGCTGGTACGGGACATACTGTGCTTTGGAAAACAAGGATCTACGTGAGCAGTGTTGGAAGACAGTGCTTTGGACTCAGTCACTTAATTGCTATTTTACTCAGAATTGATGGGTGTGGAAGAATCACATGATCGCTTGGGAGATTCCCAATGGTCCATCACCTAAATCTATGTGACTGATACGATGCCAACAATGTATGGTAAGCCTTGTGTAGCACTGGTTCCTCTCTGCCTAACCGATGGAGAAAGCAGAATTGCTGCAAACGGTAGAACAGCTCACGGTAGCGCAAACTCTGTAGTACAAGGTTTTTTCATCCGCCCTATTCTACTCCTCCACAAAGGTGAAATGACGCATTTTCCGTGTTGTCTCCATACCCAAAAGCCCTCACAGGAACAAAGATGATGGGATTAGTATGAGGTTCTCGGTGTGCCCAAAGAACCCCAAAAGAGCTGCCCTATAGATACTCATGGTCTGCAAACGGCCTGGCTGGTGTGATGGAAGAGGTGGACCTGTTTCGCATACCAGAGCAGAAACAACTGGTGAAACTCCCCAAACGTATTGAGCCCTTCTGAGGTCTTTTCATGTGTTAAGTTATATTCATCTTCCCAAGGTACTATTAGCATATTCACCTGCGTTTAAATAATTAATTTTCTTGTTATACGCCAACTCTTAATTTTTTGTTCTTTCAAAATTATTGAAATCTGTGACAAGAGGTAGTGATACAAGGAAACGTTTGGTTTCTGGTTTGTTAATCAATTCCATAATATCTCATTCTTCACAATTGCTTTATTTAATAGCACCAATTTCTGCTTTCAGGTCTTGACTTCCCTGTTAAGCATTTAAGTTTCAGAATTTTTTTTAATCTTTTAACCTTTATCCCTTTGAAAATTTTTTTTCTTAGCCTATAATTTATTATACAGTCTCCTGTCAGAGGAGGAGGTAGACTAGGTGATTTTTACTGTATTGCAAATTATAATTATTATCGTTATTTGCATTAGTAATGGATTCATTCTTATCACTGAAAACAATTCCATTATCTGATCAGACAGTTATCTTCACACTGTCCGTGATCATATATTTTCATTAGGCACCTCTTTCTCTGTGGGTCAAAAGGAGGATTATTCTGTAGTGCAGTCACTTTCCTGTTCACTTTTAACATTTTCCTCGGTTAAAAAGAAATTGTTAATCCCCTGCAATCATCGTCTGCAACAAAAATATGCTCCTTTCTGCTGCCGTGTCTCCGTCCCCTCAGACCCAGCAAGGAACAGCACGTTGCTGCTACCAACTGTCCTTCAACATCCTTTCTGTCGCAGTCACCGGGACAGGGTTTATAATTCGGGTTCAGTGGGGGGAACCGAGAGGCTGATTTTCATGACCCATTAAAGACATTTTGACTCCTTTTTGAACTAAAGCAAAGGCTAAAGGATCTACGATCTCTCTTCAATGAGGTGGAGAATCCTCCGTTCCCAAACTCTCCCTCCCCGCGTTCTGCGAGACGTGAGTTTGGAGATGGATGATTGCAGAGTGAGGGTGCAGAGGGAGCAAACGCATCCTTCTCTCTGACTGCAGGCTGAATTTACTGGGCCTCTGCAGCGGTACAAACCGGTCGGATGGCATGGGTTTCCAAACTGCAAGCAAAGCGGGGATGAGAAGGGTTTGGAGAGAGACCTTCCTGAGAGACCGAGAGCAGCCTTTGGTGAGAGCTGGAGGTGGCAGAGAACCTCCTTCTTGCTCCCCTCTTGTTGATTTTTATTCCCTCATCAAATGAGAGATGGTTGGTGTTTGAACTGAATTCCTTGGAAGTAAGGAATTAAGGACTGTAAGGAAAAGGTTGGCAGTCTGAAACAAGAGTTTGCGTTTATTTTTAAGCAGCTCCTCTGGAAGTTTCTGTAGCTGAACTCAAGCTGTGGTCAGCAAACACAGTGCTGGGTGTTCAGAGGAGGAGAGGATGGCTTCTGCTCTTCCATCATCTCAGGCAAGACGTATATATGCTCCATCACCATAATTAAGATGATGACTATATTCCTGCTCCATGAAGAACCAATTCTGAGCGAGAAATGGTACTGCTCTCATGGGAGTCCTCACCTTCCAGAGAGGATAATTAGCACTCCCAGGGGAATCCGAGGCACCAGTATTGTTCATTGTTGTTATTTTTAATGAGATCAAGTGAGACTTATGTTTATCTAAAACACATGTGAAATTATAATAATGCAAATTATTATGCAAAAGAGTCCATTGCTTTGCAGGTTTAGATCCCCTTTTTTCCCCCTTCACCTCCCTAATTGGTTTGATGTGAAGCAATTATCCACTTAATGCAATTAAAGGTAAAATTTTTCATAGGATATATAGCGCAACGATAATTACGTGGGCCACAGCACAAAGAGGGCCTTGAATGCAACTTTTGTCTTTGGGTCTCGCATAATCTACGTCTTCAATATGCTCGGCAGCGTAGTAGCCACTCAGTTGTTGCTGTGTAATTGAATACAACATTTAGACTAATTTAAAGAGTCCTTTGCTTCTTGCTTCTGTTTGTATACAGGCACAGTTTAGAAGTAAGTGACATGTAGGCCACTATTAGTATTTTTTCATTTAGGGCTGTGGGAGGATCACATCGACCTTCTGTTTTCTTCCTCTGTCCCTTCTGCCTTCTGTTCTGACCGATTAAAACTGCCAATACATTTAACCTTTCATTGCCTTCACATTTGAGAGGGTTTGCAGAGAAAAGAAATGGGTATCTGAACTTATTATATATATTATTTTTTTTTTTTGCAAAAGACAGTATTTTCTTCAAGTGAATATCTCTTTTGTCAAAGAAACTGTTTCCAGTTTTTAAAAGTTAAAAGTTGTCAACAAATTTAGCCTTCTTTTTCCGCAATTAAATACAACTGTACAGACTGTATTTCTGAAGTATGAGGGTGTGGCAAAATTCCTTGTGATTTGCATTCAGATTAAGAACAAAATAGCCTTCAGGCATAACATCATAAAATTCCTACTTGCAGCCTCCGAGGACACATCCCAAAAAGGTATGGAAATAAATATACGTACATAAACACTGTCAGCTGTGGCTAGGTGATGAAAGCTGTAATATGACAAACTAGATTAAAAAAACCCTCAAGAGGTTCAGGACGGAGAATTCATCAATGCCAAATTAACATACGCTCAAATATTTCTTGAAAGATAGAACCTCATTATCCTACTGATTTATGGAGCAAAGTAATGACTATAGACAGCATTGTCTAAAGACAACAATGAGCACTGCTATATCTCAGTAATAATTAGAGTCACATGAAATCTTCAATTTTTTCCTGATTGTTCTCAGGAGATTTCTAATATAGGAGAAAAATACATTGCACAGGGCAATCTAAAATGTAATGAAAATATGTGGCCCAAGTTGCTCCCATATTTAAAATTCTGATTGCAATGCTGCCCACCAACAAAATAATGGTAATTTCTGGCAGGAATTATAAAACCTAAAATACAGCACAAAGCGTCGTTCACCAAATTACTCATTCCATATCCACAATTACAGCCCATTTGTTTTCTTATGCGGATAACAAAAGATACATTTTAAGATCTGCGCCGTGCTACTCTTCCTTTAATAAATAAAGTGAGCTTTTCTAAAGCTACAAAACGTTGCAGATAAAAATCAAAACATTTCTACATTTAAAGATTCAATCAGCGGCTTGCCATGAATGGTGTGATATTAAAGTTTAAAAAAATAATCAATTTAGCCTGTATTTTTGAACACGATTTGTCACAAATAGCATTCCCGATAGATAAGAATGATTATATGGTAAAGAGCGTAATTTATATATCTCCAGTACTATGCTTTTGTCACCGCCATCGTTAAGGAATTTGACACGTTTGCAGGAGAACAATATATGTCAACTGAAATATATACCAATTAGCCATAAATGGGACGCTGAAATGAATGATGCATGTGCATGCTATACTTACAAGTAATAACATGTGGTTTAAAGTCGCTCGCGTTTTCAAACAAGAATTCTTTTTATGTTGTCATTTAAAAAATCTAATATTTCAAAAGGTCAGGAATAAATAGCGCCATTAGCATTAAAAGCTAGCTAAAGGGAAAGTAATTTGTTGTTCATTTAACATTGCATTTTATGTAATAGCTTTGTAAAGTGTTCGGGAAGGGGGGGGGAGAGATTTTACTCTGCTAAAACAAGATGACGGCAGCTCCAGTTCATTATTAAAAGGAGATTTTTTATTATGCTGTTGTCAACTTTAAAGTCTTGATTCTGTTAGGTGTTTGTTAAAATTACATGGGCTGCTGAAGTGGCTATGGCAAAGGATAATGCAGAGAATACCATGACTGTCAAAACAATCGTGTAGGCAAGAATCTGCTTATACTCAGGTAAAGGAACAAAAGACAAAGGAGAAACTCTTCAGCAGTGTTAGGAAGTTAATAGCCCTGTTGAGGTTTCCTCAGCAGGAGGTACCAAGATCAGGAAGCCAAATTCTAGAAGAGGCAGATAGCCAAGGCAGAAGGAAGCAGGTGATGTCAAACGGACGGGGGGTACGTGGAAACCCAGCATCCCATGCCGGCTCCCGTGTCTAAGGTTTCGTGTGCTCTGGGTAAACCCGTAACCATTTATCTCCCTGGAGAGGGGATGCGTGTTCCTCCTTGGACTGGGTGACACGAATGAAGTGCGAAAGTGCGTAGAGCCCTGTGGCTGGATCCTCTGCCTCCTGCACGGCCGCGGCTGCGCGGCTGCGGAGAGACAAGAAACCCTTTGCAGGAGTAACCCAAAACTGGGCTTACTGCGGCCTGATGCAGGACAAACAATTCACATCCTTGAGCTTATTAGGCTTTATCCTCTTCTACTGCTGTAGGATTGACCATTGATGAGAAAAACTGGAGTCAAAGTAAGTGTTAGTGTATACGCCTTGTGGACAGCGTAGGCTGGGAAGAAAACACACAGAGTCAACTTGTCTGCTGCACACTTGGTGCTATCAGGAGGAGCTGCACAGGGAGGGAAGCAATTTAATGAAGGGAAGATACCAGTGGTATAATCGGGGTGAAAAACATTTGTTTGTCCCTCCTGAGCGAAGCTGGACAAGACATTGGCTTGGCATTTTAATACCCCACGCATCTGTGGCAGCATAGCAAGGTGAGTCTTCTTTATTCCCTGTTATCCTCCCTAGGGCAAGGTTTCAGGGACTCAGAAAACAGTGATTATCCAGATCAAAACTTGGTTCATACTGTGCTTCTGGAGCAGCATGGCTGGGTAGTGCCTTTTAGCCTGGGCAAGAAGCACAAGTGTGATTTAGAAGGTTTTTAAACTTAAAACCAAGCCTGCGCACCTCTGACTAAAACTGAAATTGCTGGGGGATACTCTCTTCAGCTGGGGTGAACCAAGGAACAGTTTTCACATAAGGAACTTATTCCAGCTCTGAGCATGCCCACAGGTTGCCGATCTTCAGTGCTGATGGTTCTTTTTCTACTCTTTCCAGCCCCCTCTCCCTCCCAGCATCCTGTGAGAGCTGGCAGAATGCACTGAATTAATTAAACTGTTTCTTCTGCATTAGAAGAGTAGTGCTCCAATACAGAATAGATTGGTTTCAACCTCCACCAGTGCAAGGGGAATCCAAAACCTTGCTAGGAGGTTGATGTCCTTCAGGACAAGACATTCTAGGAGGAGGAAAGGTCATGCAGAGAGAGCAGAGTGCCCCAGTCTGGGGAACCTCAAGAGGAAGTGCTGAAGAGAAAAGGTCCCAAGGAGTGGGAGATCTCCAGACCCCAGCAGTTCTGTGGGGCTTTTCAGTGCAGATGGGGTTCCTCTGGCAGCAGAGCAGAAGCAGGGTGCTTCTCCAGCACCAGTCTGAGGAAGCTGAGACAGCATTACGTAGGGACAGAAATTAATTTGTGAACTGTCCACACTTCAGTTGGATGTGGTTATCAAAGAGCCGAGAAAGAACTGACTCCCTGGTGCCCCCCCCAGTTTTCTGACTCAACTGCTTCATCATCTGGCAGTTTTGTTCAAGGCTGAGGGCTGGCATATGGGATTTCAGGACACTTTGGTGATTATTATGATTGAAAGCATGTTGGTGACACTTAACTAACATTTGAAATTTGCTGTGCAGCTTTCTCAAATTAATTCTGTCCAGATCACGTGGTCCAAGCTTAGTTCAGCATTAACACACCAAAACGCATTATCAGTTCTCCACCACGTTCACTGTGCCATCTCTCACAGGTAATTAAACTTCCAGACTCATTTTGTAATCTCCTAGCTCTGTTTCATCTTCATTTCACACTATTTCCAGGCTTAGCCTTCAGTCTAAAATTATTCTGAAACAGGCTGTAATCAGGGGATTTTTCAGTGGGCTTTGGCTCATTCACTCCTAAATGTTCTCTAAAATTTCTGTCTATAGACAGGTATCCACAGACGCACACCTCCCCTGCCCCAAACCAGCAAAAACCCCAACATCACCTGTATTATAACCGCAGCGATGGCAGACTCGAGTGTTTTATGCATGACTAGCTTTTATTGGTAGCAAGATTTTGGGCAACCGAATGTGCTGTTAGCAAGCAGTAAGAGTTTGCAGAACATCCTCCCTCACCGTCTCAGAACCACAGAACCGGAATCTGAAGAAAAGAAAAACACCAGAGCGCCTCGAGCTGTGAGATTTGTTGAGATTATACAGGTGGTTTTGTTTTAATGTAAGTCAATCTGGTTTGTCATTTGACACAACTGAACCCTGCATACTTCCAGCTCCCAGGTTTGAAATGTTACCTGGGTGAAGTATTGATGGACTGTCTTCGTTCTGGTTGCCTGCCTGCCTTTCA
>VWZZ01006576.1:213826-321865 GCA_013399095.1 Psophia crepitans | reverse complement strand
ATTTTGTGCTACCATCTCTTTGTAGATGATCACAACTACTTGTGCAAAGGGCGTAAGTCCATAGAAGAGTGACTTGCTGTCTACAGAAATGATGCTTCATCAGCAATGTGCTTTGTGAATAGGAACTACGAGTGGACTTAGGAGCTCTGCTGAAAGGTGATGTTGCTGGGCTGTGATCATTTTGCTTTGCTTGAAACTGTTTCCATCTCCCATGTTGTCTTTTAAGTGATGGCATTTTAACTATGAATTTGTGTATGGGTCTGAAACATATACTATATCTCCTCTATCTACCAAATCATGGGATAGATGAAATAACTGATCAAGCGAATGAGAGGGTTAAAAAGTCCAAGAAAATGAGTAAACTGGATCAGTAAATCATACTTCTATAATCTGAGCATCCAAGCTATATTCCATGAAGTCTACAGAAATCAGTTTTAGCCTGTTTCCCTTGACTTTAGATTTAGCCTTTTAAGTGCATCTTCCAAGTACTAGCCTTGCTCATTGGAAGGGTACGCTTAGTGCCACTGTTGTCTCTTGTCAGTCATGATCTCAGGGACCATCAGTATCAATGGAAAATTTCTGCTGGTTCCAGCTGACAGTGAGTCAGGCATCCCAGTGCAAGCTCAGACACAGATAACAGTTCACAGACAATGTGATGAACAGACACAGTTCATCATAGAATCCTAGAATATCCCAACTTGGAAGGAACCCATAAGGACCATTGAGTCCAACTCCTGGCCCCACACAGGACCAGCCCAACCAGAGCAGATGACTGAGAGTGTTGTCCAGATGCTGCTTGAACTCAGTCCAGCTCGGTGCTGTGACCACTGCCCTGGAGAGCCTGTTCCAGTGCCCCACCACCCTCTGGGTGAAGAACCTTTTCCTGATCTTCAACCTAACCCTCCCCTGGGGCAGCTCCATGCTGTTCCCTGGGGTTCTGTCGCTGGGCACCAGAGGGAGGAGATCAGCGCCTGCCCCTTTGCTCCCCCTCGGGAGGAAGCTGTAGGCCGCCATGAGCTCTGTCCTCAGTCTCCGCTTCTCCAGGCTGAACAGACCAAGGGACTTGAGCCTCTCCTTATACATCTACCCCTCTAGACCCTTCACCATCTTTGTTGCACAGTAGGAGCTTGGCAAGAATGATCCTGATAATGCAAGCCAGCACTTATTTTTTTTACCCAAAGAGTTATACAGGAAGTTTTCTCTTCTGAAGCCTGTAAATATTTGAAGTTTTTCTTTGAAGCTATTTAAGGCAAGGGGTTGAAGTGGTAGTGAATTGAACTATGGACGAACAGTGTCTTGAAAGGAAGGAAATAGGTTTTCTTGAGAGTCTTTGAATGCTTTAAATAGCTTTTCTTGTGAAAATGCTTTCACCCAACATATAATTCTGTCACCTATCTTCCCAAGTAAATTTCAACATTTTCACAATGGATATACTTACTCTTTTCCATTTTCTCCAGATTGCACTGTGATAGTTGCAGCTCCTAGTTTAGGAAAAGTTGGATTTAACCAATTGTTGTTCCAAAGAAATTTAACCTTTGTAACTGTTCCAACATTAACTTCTACATCAACGAAGCTTGTGTAAGTGTTGTCTGGTTGGAGGGTTCCCCTGTGAAAAATAACATTTTGCGGGTGTGAGGCTTGCTGCCATTTAATATTAATTACCAGTCATGTCAACTGCTTGGCTGTGGTAGCAAGCGAGTAGCAAAGTAGCAGAGACAATATTTAACTTATAGTAACAACATTATTGGCAGTTTTCCAACACAATTCATCCCAAATCAGTGTTTGTCAGAAGGAGGAAAGGCAGGTAGGCCTGACGTGCTGCACTCACACATCACAATGAAGGCAGTTATAGGACAATCCCTCTGGAAAAGTAGAGCTTGCTCCCTGTTGCTTATGTAGGCAGGTTTTTTTTGCACGTAAATGATCTTTTCATTTAATGTTAATTAATTTATACGATACGATGTTGAGTTTGTTTGGGATGGCCAAAAGAATTATTGACCAGCTGCTCAGCCTGGCTCACTAGCAGAGACTCCCACACTTGCAGCACCGTGGCCGAGGTAAATGTGTACCTGCTATTGGGTCACCACAGTTTATAATCCGGCTGCTTATTTCACATCACATCAATACAGCAAACTGTAAATGGCAGCAGTCTGAGCCTGGTAATGGCTTTAGCTGCTACATCTCACTGAATATGAGCCAATGCTTCTCTGACCATCTCCTTTGTCCCCTCTCATCCCCATGCTCTGAAGGTGAAGGACTACTTTCTTAAATTTACCCCTCCCTCATGAAGTTAAGAGACATTTGAACGTGTGATGCCTCTATGACTGTAGAACTGTTATCGTAGACATGACGTGAAAGATACAGGAGGGGAAGAAAAAAAAGAAAAGAAGAAAAGCAGAGAACCCAGCAGAACCAACCAGAGAAAACCTCTACGGTTTTAATGAGCTTCATGAGAAAGACAGGATTTGTCTTCCTCCCCCTGGCTTTGCACTTTCTCATTCTTCTGCCTGCAGATGAGGATGCTTACTTTCCCCCATATTAGAAAGCTTATGGTAGTGGAAGTAATGAGAGACAGGACAAAATCTCTTTGCATTTTTGTAGCTCTGCTGTATCCACAGTGGTGCCTGGTAGGCGAGAGCAAGAGTCGCTGGGGACAAAAGGGTTCACTCCCAGGATCCCAGGAACCGAACTGACACCAACCCTGCAAAGAGCAGCTAGGGAGTGCTGGAGTACACTGGGAACTGGCAGACCCATCCAGGTGAATGCATGCATCCCTGCGAACAGTGATCGACCCATAGCAAACACCCGCTGCCAGGCAGGAAGATGTGAAGTCCTTCTTGGGGAAGTGAAAGTGACATAGCTGTCAAGAAAACCTCCAAACCAGAAAAGTAAAACCCACATCAAAATGCCTTCTCCCTGTTTTTCATCACTTCAGATATTTTAGTTTAAACAAAGAAGCACAATGCCAATAAACAAAACCACGCGAGGCAAGCCGGCAGCTCAAGTGTAAGCAGGCAAAGTTATGACCTATGAAAAATAGTAGTAGATCATGAGGTAGCTTTAGCAGCAACATTTTACAAGCCTGTGGCAGCCAAAGAGACCAGAACTCTGCTAGTGTAAGTCCAGCGAGACCTTGGTGGTACAGCAAACAAGTAACATCAAACTCTAATGTTTTAAAATCCTGCAACTGCCTTCAAATCCAGCCTGAATTGTCACTGCATTTCCATCAGGGAGCTGCGTCTGGGGATAGAATATGATCTGTAAAATACACCATTTTAAACAGAAACACTGATTGAAAATATTAATTAAACGTTCTAGAATTGAAGTTTCTTTTCTATTGAATTTTGAACTTACTTGAAGATCTGATGCTGCCTCGTGTTTCCACCGCTTCCATAGAGGGCCACATTGACATACCCTGTGACTTTACTCTTTCCAGAGAGCGTCACAGTTACTTTGTACCTCCAAACTACACAGAAGAAATACAGCAAGTTAGATGTACCCAGAGAGAACCCATCTCCAAAATATCAAGTGTTGTTTTTTTGGTCTGTACAGCGTGTTTGAAAGCACAAGAAAGTCATCCCTGCCTTTGCCTTTCAGCTCAAGGCTACATCGCAGGCTGTCGGGAATGAAGGGAGTTGACACAATGCTCGCTCTCACGCCTGAATCTTGGTGCTCACTGCCCTTCCTCGGGTTATAACCATACAAAACAAATACAAAACATCAGTGAGTCTGATCTGTCATTACGTCCTAATGAGAGCAACCTGAGAAATGAGTAGGCATTTGTGTTACTTTCCAGGAAAAAAAAAAAAACCCACATAAAAATCTAATCCATACCGTGGTAAACAAAATATAGAGCTCAGCATTTTGATCACAAAGTTTTTCAAATACAGTGCAGCTGGAAAGAAGGTAGTGCTAGAAATAAACACTGATACATACCAGAATATAAGCAGTGTAAAAGGAGTGTAAGAAAATTCTAAAGCTCAAATAAAATAATTTTTGTGGGTGGGAACTTCCATTTAGCACATAATTTGGAAAAGCAGCTCTTCTCCCTCTGATTCTTGTTTACAAAGGCAAAGGAAGAAGCATCTTGTGAGAGCTGACAACCGAGGTTGTAAAGGAGGTCATCTGGTCCATCCACTTCTCAAAGCAAGACCAGCTATGATCGGCTTGCTCTTGGCCTTTGTCAAACGGAGTTTTGAACATCTCCAAATGGATGATGGAGATTTCCCAGCTTTTCTAGGCCCTTCTTCTTTCATTTAACCACTGCCATTGTGCCAGTAATTTTCATTCTATGTGATAAGAAATTCCCTTGCTGCAACTCCTCTCTCCTTGCAACTTGTAGTGAAGCCCACTAAACATCTCTGTGACCTCTACTAGATGTTTGTCAACATCTTTCTTGTACTTGAGGGCCCAAAACTGGGCAGTGGTATTGAAGCAAGAGAGGAAAAGGCATGAAGGACTGAAGAGCCATTGCACTGCTATGAGATCTGTGAAAATTAATTGTAAACCAGGAAAACAAAAAGCTTCATTTACAAGGAGTAAGTAGCAATTGAAACTCACGAGCAAAATCCCTGGCCTCTCCAGTATTCAGGTAAAGTTTCACGAAATCATTTTTAATGTTCCCTTTGAATTTATCTGCAAAGTGGCCCATATTTGGGCATCCTCCTTGCGGGCACGGGAAACAGTTTTCCTAATGAAAACAAATATATCATTAATAAAATTATCCATCCAGCCAAGGAAAAAAAAAATTAGTCAAAATTAGCAACAACAAATTTCAAGTAATCCTTTCTGTGACTTGAGAAAGATCATAAAAGCTAGCCGAATTTCTCAAAGGCTCAGATTTTTCAGGGCTTAATGTATTTTCTCATACCATTTAGCTGAACCCAGCCACATCAGTGACATCCTTGAGTAGTCTTGAACTGGAGCAGGGAGGAGGAGGTGTCCTTCCCAGCAACTGATGAGCAGGAATGATGTTTCCTTATGCCTTCAGGCTGGGTAAAGAAAGCCTTTGTCTTGAAAACAAAGCTCATTTTGTCCTGAATGCAGCTTTCTACTATGGTGACAGAAGCAGGTAGCCACCTTCTCCCAGAGCGATCTGAGAAGTGTGATCTCTATCACCTGCCCAGAACATTTAAAGGTCAACCTACGCACTAGAGAAGTTGATACCTCTGCTGCCTGTAGGATTTGGAGAGCCCATTACCTCCCTGCTACTCTTAGGCTGTAGTTCCCTATCTCCTAGTCTGGGAGGGCAAAGGTCTTCCTGACCAAGTCCATAAGCCATTGTGATCTGTCTCCAAGGCCATTTTAAGTGACCAAAATACTTTGACCATGGATTGACCCCTTGCTGACTGAATTCTTGCTGTTTTGAAAAAAAAATACAATTAAACTATGTTTGAAAGCTCACCTGCTACAGTACGGGAGTCTACTCATTGCTGTTTGATAAATACATTTGATGATTACAGGGACAGGCTTTCCTCTTCACCTCATCCCCAGTTCAATGCAGCAGAGCGGGCCTGGGGAAGCCACAACAGCTCCAGTAGTACCTCAGGGCTGTCCCATCAGCACAGAACGAGGATGTCCCTGCTCTGTGGTTGCCTTTTCCTACTTTGACCCATGTCAGCTGCATGAGCTATGAGACTTCAGGATGTCTGACACTTCTCTTACACACTCACTCATTGGGTGCAAGCTAGCAGGAACAAATTGAGTTTCAGATGTGTAGATAAGAGCTACTATTTTTGGCATGGTCCATCCTGATGCTCTGAGAAATACTTACTGTTTCAAAAACATCATATGAAGCACAAGAATAGCCTAGAAATCCATCAGGGTAGAGAATACTGTCAGAGTAATACTTGTAACTCCGCAAATGATTGCAAGCCACGAAGTCCCGAGTCCCTGTGAAAAGATGCTCCCAGGTTAGTTCTTGCTTTCTGATGCCACTCAAGGAGAAATACAGGGACAGCCCTTGCCACATCATTGAGGTGCATCATTCTCCTCAAAATCCTCATAGCCCTTCTTGCAGTGTCAAACGTAAGGTTTGAAGCTGGCTTTTGCAACGAATCGATGCACCAAGGAGATCGCTGACTCAACAGGTATGGAACACAAACTTGAAATGCTTTGAGGAGACCGGCTGTGCAGCCCATCCCAGCCCCTGCCCTCCTCTCCCCTCACAAACACTTATTCCAGTAATCTGACCGAGTTCCACAATAGAAATGAGAACTACGTGAAGCAGGTCTTTTGTAGGCAACAGTTGCATTACCATAACAAAAGAAAACCAAATGAAAAGTATTTAACAGTGAACTTCCTAGGGTAATGCTGATTTACTCCAGCTGAGGACTTCAAAACGAAATTATTGTTATTTGAGGGGTGCTTAAGGAAGGGAGCCTCTTAAAATTAAAATAATGAATATATTATTTTCCTTTGTGTTGCCTTTATTTTCCTGACTTTAGGTTAAAAAGAAGATCATATACAACACAGTTACTACTTTGTGCTTTAATTCCTCATTATTGATAACAAGTTTACTCTGTTTAAAAAAAAAAAGGTAATGCCTCCAGCTGCATTGAATAAGACCTGGAGTAAAAGGCTGGTTATCACAAATAAGTTCATGGGGTCCCAGAGTTTAAGGTGTTTGCAGTAGTGTAAGAAACAGCTTGGATAATATACTGAAAAATCTCCACAGCAGAAATCTTAAATTTTATTTTTTTTTAATATTATGGGCAATTTAATTTTATTAAGATAGACAGAAATTTTCTACTACCTAGAGCTTTCATTAGAACCATGTAAAACAACAAAGAACAGTGTATTTGAGCAGCTACTTGTCGATCTTTTTTTAGACACAATGACATTACTTGAATGCAACCCAAATTGTAATAGGTAATTAAAAAATTTAAATAATTAATTGCTCTATCTCAGCAGAATTGCAGCCGAAGATCCCCTAACAGAGGTAGCTGTGAGCATCATCACCCTACTCGTGCCAGTACCGCTGCTGGCCAACTAAATAGGAACAAAGTGAAACGCCTCGTTACAGACCCTGCAAAAGTTTTGGCGCAGTTTCAGCAACTTCTGTTTCTGTTATTGGATACTTTAGAGGAGGCATATTTTTCCAGAGGTAAATGCTTTCTTGTTCATTTTCAAATAAGCTCTGGAAAACGGTGTATTTTGAGCACGTGAACAGTTTCACTGCACTCTGCAGCTGCCATTATGCTGGACGCACCAAAAGCTAATGCAAACCACCTGAATTAAGTTAAGCGGTTAGGTTGTGAAGGGTAACCTTCCCCTGAATCTGGAATGTAATCAACACACTCACCTTCCCAGATGCCATCGAGATCTACGATCTGTGAGACGGGGTTCTTCCCACACCCTGGCATTTGCTCTCCTCCATTTGGATAAAAGTCAAGATGTCCTATAGCTGGTCTTATGCCAAAACCTGAAGGATTTAAAGCAGGGGTAAGTGTGTTTTGTGTTAATATTGCCTCATACTTACAGCTGCTGCCTTGAAACTTGTCTGTGCTTGGTATTTTAGGAAGTGGGCTGTTAGTGATCAGTGTGGTGCATTTGTTCTGTGTCTTTGTGCTGCCCGGTGCAACTGAGTCTTGAATGATTTGGATCCTCAAGTGCCACAGGGTATGAATAATTTGGTGTTCATACAGTAGAGGTGAATACTCACCTAAGTAGGGGATTGTGGGAGCTGAATCTGTGTGGATAACGTCGACAAACTCTGCGTCGGATTTATCCAGTCTGACTTCAATTGGAGTGCCTTGAAAATAAGGTTGAGCAGGGTCCAGTCCTGAAAGAAAAAGATTAGTGTTATGTATAGGTAAAGATGTATACAACTATAATTTTACATAATGCTATGATTGTGTACACTGAATATTGCATATATATATATATATAGTTGCCTACAGTTCCTTTTATCAAAGTAGTATAAGCACTAATAAATTGATCATTTTTGCTCTTTCTTACCAAATAGCTTTTCTCTCAGGGAGAGGAAAGGGTTACCTATGTGAAGCCTATTTAAATTTTACTGACTTACATCCATGTTGAATCCCCACACTTGGATATAACTCTTATTTTTTTAATTGAACTTCTCTTTAATAACGTTGCTCCAATTGAGGTTGCTGTGTCTGCATCCCGTACAATGATCTCTGTGCAAGATTTCTAAGATACCTTGTTTGAGAGTACTCAAACAGGAATTAACGGTGATAGCACCCCATGTGCTTGGAGGTGTTGAAACCAGCCTGCCTACTTCTGGCTCCAGTCAGATTTTGGAAAAACATCTAGTTTTGAAGTGATGATCCTAGCAGAAAACAGAATTCATTTGCTCCCCAAATTGCTGCAGCAATTTCAGGAGCTTGTAAAGCCTTGCAAATTGCACAATTTTTGTCGCTTTATACTTGCATCTCTTGTTGTCCCTGGGCAGCAGGTTTAGTTTTGCTTTTAGACTGAATTTTGTAGACTCTTAGTCCAAGGTTCACCAAGCCTGAAATCCCCGAGGAAAAGTAAAAGTTGAGAAGGGCTCTGTTGATAATACCCCGAGTGGTGCCTGTGTATGAAAGGTCACTCAGCTTAATGCACACTGCCATTGCACTGCCTGCACGATGAATAAGGAGATCAAGCCGGTAGCTTTAAACTCTGGAAGCGCTGAATGTGCTGAAAAATGGCTAAAGACTGCAGGGTGAGTTGCCTGTATTTTGGGAAAGGAGTGGTTTAATTCCAAGTTTAGCTCATAATACCGCTTTTCAGTTTTCCTCTCTGGGAGAGCATTGGAGGCTTTAAAGTCCTCAAAATGGCATCTCTGCTTTGTGAGGTCCCTGGAATGTCTTTTTTAGACATGAATTCATACTGCAATAAACTGCCTATTTGACTGCAATTTGCTTTTTTAAAGAGCCAGTTAAAGAATTTAAGAAACGTGAGGGCAGTCCCTTGAAGAACAGTGCAGGGATATGACAAATGGCTATGTGGTCGCTGTGTTATGCTGATGCTCCTGCTGTGGCCAGAGGGCTGACAGCCTGCGCTTCCGTGCTTTGCCTCTCGGCCATACGGGTTTCCATCACTGAAGTGTTGCAAAATGGTTCCTTCGAGAGTTATTTGCTCTCAGCTGGTGTGGGCAGAGAGCAGATTATAAGCCAAAGAATGCTGAAAAATGAGAACTTGCTGTTGGATCGAAGGGAAGACAAAAATGCTTCTGACCAGCAGCCACAGAAGCTTGATCTGTTATGTCTTGCGAGACGGAGATGCTCTTTACAGGACTGATGGAGGATGTCCAGAGTCCGCATATTCAGCGTGACGTGGGGACAGCTATAAAACAAACCAGAACCAAAAATGCCTGCTCTGAAAGAACTGAACAGGACAACCGGGCTCAGCAGTAGCGAGAGGCTTCCTCGCTTTCCCAGAGCATGGAGCGTGTAGCTTGCAACGGGGAAGGACAACAGAGCAATTTAGTGCTGGGGAGGCAAAAGCTGAATCAGTACAGCTGACCAAAAATTAAAAGAACAATATCATATTCCTTAAAAATGACTAAACTTGGAAACATAGGAGTGCTTAGAAGGGACAGGCTGTTACTTAGGAATATAGTGAAAATGGGGGGACTCTTTCTGATCAGTCAGCTCTGACTCTAGCTGGAAAGTAGCTACAACTCATACAACGGTTGTGTAAACATATTGCCTGGAATCTCCTTCAGGAAAAAACCCAGGGAGGGTAGGGTAGGATTCAACTGAAATCTGACTGAGTGCGGTTTCTTAGTCTGCTTGAATCTGGACAGATGATACAATCCTATGTGACTCTATTTTTGCTGCCAAGGAAATACAGCAATTTAGTGTATCAACAGTTAGGTGAAGAAATGAAACTTCAGAAGATTTGCTGGATATAATAATAAAAAAACTAAACCAGAAGTTAATTATTGTTGATGTACTCGGTGAAAAGTTTGTGCAGACACACATAAAGGCGAGGTGACAATGGGTGATGTGTTGGGAAGGTTAGCCTACTGCTTCTGAAATGTCAGGCTTTATCCATCCTTTTCTGGAAAAGGAAATTTGTTAGCAAAACTACAGCACACAATAACTACCTGCTCACTGTTCTGCTGCTTTGAGCGTGCTTTGGAGGGACCTGCAAGCAGTGGGTGATGTTTTGCATTAGATGTGCTGCTATATAACAGGTCAGGTCAATGAAAGATGAAAAGGGCAGGAGAAAATCTGCGAGGACAAGGAAGGTAGGGATTGCTGTCCTGGTCTGTTTAACTACATTAGTCTTGGGCAAATCATTATGGAAAAAACCCCTCATGGCAGCTAAAGCTGATTCTGGTTTCACGTTAGTTATTGTGAGTTCGTTTGTAGCGGAGACAATGGAGTATGGTTGTGTGGCAGCATCGCTCCTGTCCTGCTCCAAACTAGCTCTGGGCTGGGCAGTGGCACTGCTGGGGCGAAGCGCCAGGAAGCCAGCCCGGTATGGATTGCCCCAACCTTTAATGTGCGTCAGCAAGTGAACTGAGGTACTGCAGCAGGCCTTCCGGCCCCGTTAGCTGTGTGGAGCATTTCCCTTGCTCTGTAAGTGCACGCACGCAAAATAATCATCACACTGACTGTTTTCCCACACCTACCGGGGTGCCCCTCCTCGGTGTACTGTGGGAAGGGGCTAAATTCTGTAATGTCCAAATTACCTTTGACTAAACTACAGCCCACAGTCAGATACAGTCGCAAGAGGAAACAAACAGCGACACTTTGTTAAGCAGTGGTGTCTTTAGCATGAGCTGTGACTGAAGCCACCGACTTACCAGTAATTCTTCCAATCCCTGGCTGCCTCCTGCCAGCCTCGCCGGCCGCGTGCGCGCCGAGGCTGTGCCCAATTATGTGAACGTCGGCTGGAGAGTATTTGTACTCTTCCTGAGAAAACGGCGATATAAAAAAATTACTGCATCTGTTTTCATCAGCAACAGGAAAGAGTAAAAAGGGGCTAAAAATCTACTTTTAATTTGACTACAGACCAAGGAACTCCTATCGGATTTCAGTGTCTGTTTAGGTATTTATGTCCCATACATAGATATTTCAGAATTCCTTATTCAGGTGCTGCCCTCATTCAGAAGCTGTTAAAACTCTAGACTGCTCTGTCAACAGAGTCCTGGGAGGTTCTGCATCCATTTTATGTCCTAGACTCATAAAGATGCTTATCTCACCATCAGTCCTAGACTCACAGGATGCTTATCTGGCTTGCAAGATCCAGCCAGGCAGGAGCTCTTAGTTACACCCGGCCTGTCAAGCACCATGTGCAGCTCCAGCAGGACGTGAGAGGAGAGGATGCCTTCAGTCTTTTGGGACAGTAATTTGGTGGCTGCAGCACAGATGTAGAGAGTGACACATGGGTCAGAGCACTCCTTGACCCAGCATACAATCTATTTAAGTAATTTAGACTTCTTTCATGGGAAATGTGTGTTGAAAGCACTTAGATTAAAAGAAAGCTTCAGACCAAGCATCACTGCCCATGGGAAGCTGGCTAAGAGAGGGGGACGTGGCACCTTCTGTTGATTGAGGCATTGTACACAAGAGCTGTCCCCTGAGGCTGCTGCATGGGTCCTATTTGTCCCCAGGAGCTGTGCTCACTGGAGAGCAGTTGTCCTCCAACTGTTGGCTGCCAACTGGTTTTCTGGTGTTCCTAGGAGCCCTTTGGTAGGCTTTGTCTCTGTGAAAAGCCAGTTTGCTCTGTCGCTTATCTCTGCATGTTTAAAACCACACAACACTTCACATCTGTTAACATCTATGGAACAGCTGTTTGGCTGTGCAAGGGGAGTGTCTTGTAGAACTTCATGTCGCCAAGCTGACCAACCCTGTTGCTGTGACATAGTTTTCTAACTTTAAAAGGAAAAAAAAAAAAGCGCACCTGTTTTCAGCACAACCTCCAAAATGATCACTGCATAGAAGAAAATGTTTTCTGCTGGCTACATTCACATTTGTGGAAGTTCCTGAATCTTACTTCTTTCAAATATGCATTATAACTATAGCTTTATAAGCAGAAGGTTCTTACCTTAAGGACTTTTATAAAATAAGCTATTTCAGCACCCACAACGCGGATGTTGTTTGATGCCTGGGTGTACTGGCATCTTGCACCTTTTTTCCAGTTTACGCAGATGCAATTCACATCTTCCACAGTAAGCATCCTCTGTGTTGTAAAACAAAAGCAAAAACCAAAGAACCCCACAGTGAATTATTACAGCTCGACTCCTAAATGTTGCAGGAATTTGTATGAGAACGTTTTAAGAACCAAAACCTTAGCATATATATGTGCTCATGCATTGCTGAAGTAAGGACACAGTACTGGGGTAGGGGGGTATGCTGTAGCAATGGCCACACTCTCATTTCAGGTACCCATATAAGAGGGTGCCACTGAATATTCATTTCAGATTTATGGCTTTACTTAGGAATATGTAAATACAGGCAGGTACTTTATTGTCTGCCCCAGAATATGGAGCTTTGCTTTTCTCCCCTGAGCTGGATTGTTTGGCTAAGTGTATTTTGCTTTAGCAGCTTTGGTATATTTATTCTTTTTTCTTTATGCTCAGACATTATAAAACATCCAAAACAAGTTACAACTGCCAAAGGACAACAAAGGCAATAGAATTGTCTGTGGGTATGTTAGAAGTGGTAAAAGTAATTGTGCAGATAGGATTATTTCTTAATGGGAAAGAAAGTAAATAACAGATAAACATAGGAGAGCTGAGGTATTCACAGTCTAGTTTGCTCCAGTCTTTAGTGAAAAGATGCACTGAGAACAATTTTTTTTTAAAAAAAAAAATAAATTGGGGCATTGTGATAAAACATGGGCCACCGTAATAGAGAGAGAGTTATCTTGTGCCTCTACATCCTTGTGAAAATTGATCAAAAGGATTTAAGGGACAGTCTGAAGCAAAGCGTGAGCTATCTTGTTGATTGTGAGGTTCTAGAAAAAAAAAAATCTCTATTTTAAGAGCGGAAAATGGGAGACTGAGAATTATTAAAACATCAATCTTCTCCTGATACTTTGAACAAACTATTAACTGACAAATCCAACAATCATTCCTCTATGTTCATAAATTGATAATCAACATAGATTTTCTTTTTCAACAAGAAAATGTCTATTTTTTTTTACCAAGTATCAAAGAGAAGCAGGTAACAGGAATGCAATACAGGAGAAATACCTTGATTTCAGTGGACTTTCACATTGTTTATCATAAGTAAAATATGAATAGAGAACTTCAACAAAATTTAGTTGTGTGACTAGTTGAAAAACCTTATCCTGAAAAAGTCACATGGCATCAACTGGTATTTTGCTCTGTGCTGTATGACCAGTAGCTTTCACTAGCTGCAGCTGTAACAGAAAGCATGTTTATAGGATTTGTAAAGACCAGAAGCTGAAACTGCAACTTTGTACGGGGACAGGATTAGGAAATAACTTGGGGAATTAACAAAAAAATCAATAAAGCAGAGTGCTTTACTTTATTCACTGTTCATAGCAAGTCCTAGATTGAAAGCTTTGCTCAGATGATCCCCCTGAGGTCCCTTCAGGATGCACATTTCTACAGCTTTATTGCTTCTGTTAATGGTCAGCCTATGTCCTCAGCCTCCAACACCCATGCGGCAGCCCATACCTTTGTGATGGACTTTCCACATCTAGCAACCTGTCTTTTGTCTGGAGAAATATGATGCAATAGTTATGAGTCTGAAGTTATTTCTGGGATTAATCTAATTCTTGAGCAGTTTCTTGCAATAGAGTTGTGTTGTTTTTTCTCAAGAAAAATATACTGAGCCAAATTCTATTATCACTTGCTTCGCTAAAGAGAAGAATTTGAATGCGTTTTACCTCGTGCTTTTCCTCAAGGTGCAGAGTTGTGTATTTAACTTGCTAACAATTTGAAAATATGGCCTTTTCTACCCTTCTTATCACTACAACTACTATGAGAGATATTGGTCAGAAACAGAGAAAATAAACAGTTTGTAGGAATATGTTTATAGATGCAAACTAAGGAACTTCACAGGGACAGGTTTTCCCTGTGGTACCTACCTTGCACATATCTGACAGCCAGTTTTCTTCTCCGTCGTCTATAAATCCATGTGTGATAAACCTGGTTATCCTACTCGTGTTAAAATACGAGTACTCAATTGTTGAGGCATCAACTGCAGAGATCTCCTGTTGTAGATATTAAAGGAATAAACATTTAAATCTGCTTTCTGTAAAGAGCTTATCAAAATTGCAATGATCTGAACTATGGTCATCTGTACAGGTGCTCAAACGTTATGCAATGTTAAACTCGTCTCCAAGGGTTCACATGACTATGGCTTAGGGTCTATATCTCCATTCAAAGCAAGCTTTAACACATATCTTAGAGCAGCCAAGACTTTATTTTCAATGTGTTTTCATCTTACCTGTGGAAAAAAAAAACCAAACCCCAATGATTTTAAAAATACAGTTTCCCAGTATTTCTCAGTGGCCATACAGAAACCACGGGGAAGTGCTGCTTTGTGAGTGGAGGGGGAGACTTCTGCTCCAGAGACCCTGCTAGAAAAGGTTGTCTCTTAAATAAAGTGGAGGTTTGGCCATTTCTATCACTGTTCAGGAGCCCAGCTCGAGTCTGCTTGTTGTGGTGTTTGTTTTTGTTTGGGTTTTTTTTTTGTTTTGTTGTTTTTTTAACTCTTTTTGCATGTGATACTAATGTTTAAATCACAATAATTCTTACTTGAAAGTTGTTAGGATTTTCTCTTGTGTACAGGAGGAAGTGAATGTCTATCTTTTCTGGATCCCAGGGTAACTTATGGATTGGTCTTTCTGTAGTCCCAGACCATGGTATGTCATCTGAGAAACATCCAAGTCTTTCATAACAAACTTCGTCGCCTGTAGCACACAAATTAGATCAGTAATGTGTGAACAAACAAAGTGGAGCAGGCCAGTAATAACTCATAGCATCTCTTCTCTGGAGGTCTTTTTGTTTCTTGAAAAACCTATGGTTTACAGAAAACAATGACCGACAGTTGCCTTCTCTCAGATTTTCAAGGGCTACAGTTTGCCCCAAGGAAAGAAGCCGCTCTATTGCTCATCAACCAAGTATTCAGTGGAGTTCTTCCGTGGGTATCCTGTACCATATATTGAGTGTCTTTTCCCAGTTGTGTTTTGCCCAAGGCAAAGACAGCTGATGAGTTTCTCCTAATACCAAGCCAAGATATTGCAAATAATCAGCAATAACTTGAGACAGTGCTGAGTAGCTGACTACATCGTACGTGAGAAGTCTTATACATACAAGCCAGTGACTTCTGCTGAATATGAAGCTATACCCTCATTAGACTGCCTCCATCCTGGCTTTTTCTCCATTTTCATCACTAAAGAAGAGTATAACAAAAAATTTCCTAGGTTTGGTAGAGCAATAGCTTTGCTCTGAAATAGAAAACACCAGCATTTCTTGCACACTCCTAGGGTGAGGTTTCCAGACTCGAGAAGAAAGACAACATACACACACACCCATCTCACCATTCTTGCATAGGAAAGTGAACCATGTAATCTCAATCAGTAAGCTTTAAGGCACCAAAGTGTAGAATCTATCTCATAAAATATAGCAGCATTAAAAGGCTATATAAATACTAACCCCATATGCTTACCTCCTGCTGCGCTGAGCAGAAATAGTGCAAGTATCCAAATTCCAAGCATCTAGAACAGTAGAAAAAGAAGCAGCTAGGATTTGCCAACTGGCTTGATGAGCAAGCACACAACTTTCTGGTGCTGAATTTTTTCAAGGAGAAAAGGGTGCTGTGTCTGTCTTCTCTGCAGCATGTATCTATGATCACTGCATATGTGAGACCTATGAGTCAGCTTTATGATTTCTTGCTCTGCTAGAGGTTGTGGGGCTCTTAAATCTCTAAAGCACAGCTTAAATCCAGAGTGATTTTTGTCCTGTTGAGGCTACGCTTCTAATCAGATGTATAGTAGCTACTTTAGCATAAGGACGCCTATATGAGCTGTTGTTCCCCTCTATTTGCTGTGCTTTGGGAAGCCGTATACCTGACGAGGTAAAAGAAAAACCCCAAAACCTGAACTACTTACAATGCAGCTTTGAAACTCCATGCACTGATGTGGAAACTTTGCATGTACTTTTTATAGTTTGATTTATCCTTGGAAATGTTCCCAGAAAGATAGGAACACTTATTTCAGGTTATAGTTTATAGCTAAGCTGGAACACAACTTTAGTGGTTGGTTTCTCTGAAAATTCCAAAATTCAGAGACATAGATTTCTTGAATTTCTGTGCTGGAGCCCAGAATAGGATTGGAGCTCCAGAGGCAGGATGACTCCCAGGCAGCAACACATCAGGAGTGGGACATTAAAGACAATTATGTGGCTCTGAGTGGAAGTGCATGCAAGGGCTTGTCTTGGCTGGGAATGCTTTTTGGTTTTGTGTTGTGTAGTTGGGATGTAGAGGGTCTACTGCAATAGGGAACAATGTCATCTTTAAGTACCCTCCCTTGTCCTGCACCAAATGACTTTGGATGTGGAATGCTCCCATGCTTCTGGGTCTCTTGTGCCCATTTCCTGACATCAGCTCAATTTGGCAAAGCCTTATCCCTTTAGAAAACTTCTTTGTGGGCCTGGTATGGTTGGGGTTTTTTTTTTGGTTGATTGGTTGGTTTGGGGGTTGGTTTTTTTAATAGTGAAAGAGTCTGACCTTCTTTTGGTGTCCCTTTCGTTTTCTTGTTGAATTAGTTGAAATAAGACCAAGGAACCCCTTCGTCCTGTTCATCTCTAGGAGAAGGCTGTAAGTGAACTCCAGAAGAAATGAGACCTCAGCTAAATCTTTAGCTAGAAATCTTTATCAACTTTGCTATGCTTGTTGGCTGTGGCCACATACCTTAGCAGACCTGACCTTCACTAATCTCTGCCTCTGGGAATGATCAAACGGACACCAGCTGCGTGTACGGGTATTACACTGCTATCATTCATCCCAGTGGGGTTTATTTCTTTAAGTAGTAGTGAAGTTTTAAATTTTTCCAAAATATCACCTTTGACACTAATTTAGAGCTCTGCGCTCCCATCCTTAATTGAGGAAGCAATTTAGTTTGTAAATATGTTCCTATCAACGATACAGGAGAATCGGAACATGCCCTAGTGCACTTGCTCAAAACGAGGGGGGAACAGTCTTTCCCATTTAATTTAAGATCTCGTGGAAATGACTTGAGTTAAAATTTTATCGTGGCTACTCTGCTGCTCTTCCTCAGTTTGCTCAATGTTGTCACGTTAATTAACTAGACAATTCCTTAGGCCATGGTCGGAGGGGTTTTGGCTGCTTGCTCCTCCTTTGGGAAGGAGGGCTACGGCTGGGATGCATGTCCCTCAGTATGATGCAGGCTGCTCTCTGCCTGGAGGAGCCATTCTGGTCCTTGCGGCCTCGCAGCCAGGGGCTGTTGGAAGACAGATGGCTTTTGAGAAAGAAAGTGATAAATAAAGGCCCAGCTATGTTTCTGCAGTCCCAAAGAAGCTGTAGTCTGGAATAGGAAGCAGTCGGAGGACTGGAATTCTGGCACTGCAGGAAGCCATGGCGCTCTCCTGGGACACGGCGCGGTGCTTCCCGGCATTGTTCACGCTTCCCTTGCCACCTGTCAAGTCCCTGGGGGACTTGCCGTACTCGGGACTGCAGGTCTCTCTTGGCTGAACCTCAGAATTGTGTTTAATTATGCATTTAATTTCATGCAGGCTTGGTTAGTGTTTAGTCAAGGATGCAACATTGTTCTTTTTAAAAAAGATTCCATTCAGATATTTATATTAATTGTAAATATGTTCTTAGTATTGTATGTCTTAGAAGTTTATCTGCTCAAGTGCTTGTACTTAATTTATCAAACATGGGGAAATAGGAGTGAATAAATGATTAACTCTCTGTTCATTAGCTTAGAGTTTGGGTTTTTTTTTATACTTGGAAAAATAGCCACTGCCCTGGTCGCTTAAAGCTCCAGGTAGCTCACTCGTGCCGTGCTTAGCAGAGCAGTAGTGTTCATTTTAACATGAAATAGTCTCAGGTTTTGCAAAGCCTGGAATCATTCAAAGTCAGAGTTTCTCTCCAGCATTGTCAGCTACTGCAGCAAAGGTACGTGTTTGACATTAAACAGTAGCCAGATGCTGTGATTCAGCTGTTTAGTTTCTTCCAAAGCGGGGAACACTTGAGGTTTGCCTTTGTCTGTTGTTTCTATGAAGGTGCAGCGTACAAAGGGCTGTTCTGACCTGATGAAGAAGTATCCTGGTCTTGTTCTGTGCCTGCCTCATCCCAGCGTGTCTTCTGAGGGCAGTGCTCTTCTGTGGGGCTGGGAAAATTTGAGCGATAGTGTAGGCTGTGGAAAGGGGCGTTTGGGATCCTTCCCAGCCGCAGGGGTGTGCTGAGGTGATGTGTTGCTTTGAGAGTGTTCTATAGAAAATCTGGCAAATCATCAGTGCGGTGGGAAACACTTCTTACCTCAAGGCATTGGTAGAAGAAGACTATGCAGTCTTCCTCTAATCCATGCATAAATGTATTTTAACGTATATGATTTCCAGTTGCCTCTGTAGTTACAAGCACAATAATCTTGGTTCAAACGTGAAAAACATTGACAAATGTGTTTGCAAAGAACTGAAAAATAAAGGAAGCAACAGGAAGTTTGTTTTTTTCCTTTAATGGCCTTGTGTACCAACATGCCCATGCACGGGACTGATGGTTTACTCAGCTGCCATGTACAGAACAGTTGTAATCGGTGACCTCTAGCAAGGTGTAAGCAACTGGGGAACTCCATATGTCACAGTTCCACGGCCACAAAAAGTTGACCTGGAAAGAAAAAATTAAAATACTTGATTCAAGATTTATTTATCTATTTTCCCCTAAAGAAAAGTTGTCAGCTGTCACCTTGAAGGTTTTTGGCTTGGTCCATAATCACATTTCAACCTTCCTAAAAGCCTGCTGTACAGAATATTAGCATCTGCATATTAACAGTAACAAGGTGAATTTCCTTCTTTTGGGCACCAGCTGTAAAATCTGAGTTTTAATACATGAAGAAAGTTAATCTCTAGGTTGACAAATATAGAGCTCTACATAAAAAGTCAGAACGGCGTTTTGTTAAGCTCCATTATTTAGGCTAGGTGTTACGTAGATTGCCCCATCAAAGCTTTGCAGCTTTTCTTTTTAGGAGCTCACAATGAAAGGGATTTCATCGACTTCTCTAAATAATCCCTGCCAAACCATAAGGAAGGCTTTTTTCCCTAATATCTAACCAATATTATTTTGGATTATTCACTGCTCTATTCCTTTCCTTGATTTGCACTCAAACATGTGATTTTTTTCTGTCCAAAATGCAGTATCTTGTCTTTGTCACTAATGAAAGTCACATTTTTGGTTGCAAACCATGTGTCTAACTCAAGGCCATCTTTTCAATCCTATCTCCCACAGTTTTTGCACTCCTTTCCCATTCCTTCAGACCCACGAAAGGGATATACTCACCTATGTCCGTCTTCTCCGTAAATTATATTGAGTGTTTCTGCTCCCAGTCTTGCCCAGAGCAGAGTAAATATGGCTTTATTCCAGAGAAATTCAATTTTTTTAGTATTTTTTGGGTTTATTTCAACATCAAGGTATTTTGTATAAACCTCATCTTGTGAGAGGACTCCACTGCAAATAGGATGAAGACAGCAATGCTAAGTTTAGCGGTTTAGAGATTACTGAGCTAAATCGCTTTCTCCACAAGATTTGGGTTTCCCTTTAGTTAAAACAGACATTTGCACTTTTGCTGTCCTTTGCGACAGCAGAGGACACCGTGCCAGGACTCTGGGCTGTTGTGCTCTGAACAGGGAGAGGGTGAAAATCAATACTGAAAACTTCAAACGCGCCCATGGCAGGAGACCACAGGGACACGGTGAGGGTGAGGCTGGGGCTGCCTCCAGCACCCAAGTGTGCTGAGATTCACAGGTATCGCTGCAGGGAGGGCTCTGACCGAGGGTTTCAAGTAGGATTTTATAGTTGAGCTGGGAACTTTCATGGGGCTTTGGTCTGCCTGGGCACGGCGGCTGGTGGGAGGACGCGTGGAAGTGCTTGTTTCGGAGCAGACGCAGAAGACCGTTGAGCTAGTATTGAGATGAGCTCACTGGCCAGACTGTATAGATGGCACGTTTATATGGCAGCGATGGCTTCTAATATATCTTAGGGAGGAAGGATATTTGCAAATATGGTAAGTTCAGGCATGGGATTGCCTTGTGTGAGGTCATACAGCAAGTCACTGGCAAAGCAGAGCCTTGTCAGCGTGTGCAGTGACTATGCTAACATACGTGATGCCATGGTAGCGTGGGAGCAGTTGCTAAAGCACGTATGGAAGGGCTGAGCACTCTGAATTATGCACATTCCAGAAGCGTAATTTTTTTTAAGAGCAACCCAGAGAAACGTAGCACTTTTCCTGTCAGACAGTATTCCTGATTTATTGTAAAGTCACATAATTCATGGAAAGGAAGTGAATTCCATTTCCTTTTTGCAACCATCCAGCTGCCCTCATAGGTCTTGTCTATGGGATAACTTTTTTCATATCTGGTGTTAAGCAGAACATCTACAACACACAATAAATGTTTGCACTGCTTAAATGTGTGGAAAATGTATAGATTGAGGTTAGTAGCATTAAATTGTATGGGGAAATATCAATTTATCTTACCTGGCAATTTCATATTCCTTTGCGTTCCCCTCTGTGTCATGGAAAACTAGGTTTATGTCCCCCCTCATTTTCTTTACACCAGACAGTTTGATAAATACTTTTTGTCTCCAAGCTGCATAAAGAACAGCAAAATAAAACTAGATTGTCATTGACAGGAGAGATCAAATTACTGGAAAGTTCTTTTTTTTTTCTTTTTTCTTTTTTTTCTGACCAGAATTAATTTGTGTTATCAAATGACAGACTCTGAGCTTGAGTTTTGGTAACTAATGTAGCATATTTTTGGTCAGAGATGTTAGCACTTGTTTATAGAAGCAACAGAAATGCATGGCTGTAAATCTTGTCAAGGCAATTGCTTTTTACAAATGATCAACTCTAACAAACCTCCTCCACTTACTAGCAAAAGGTGGGTCTGCTGCTGTATTTAAAAAATACTTTTGGTTTACCCTCTTCAACATAGCTGGGAATCTGTCAGCATAGTGCCCCATCATTGGACATTCCTCCTGGGAGCATGGGAAGCAGTCTCCCTAAGGAAAATGAGAGCATCAGTTAAAGAGGAGGGGTTTTGTTGGGGGTGGGTTTTTTTTTTTTTTCATCCTAGCTCTGACAAAATCAAGACTTGAGATGCTGTTCTGATCTTGCAAAGCTGTGGCAGTGCTGTATGTTGTCACATCTCACCACCATAACCTGATAAACTTGTTTCAGATAACGGCTTCTGCACCAGTGCACAAGTTGGTGTGGAATGAGCAGGTTTAATGTCTGTGTGAATGATGGTCTGAAAGTTCAAATTTTTTTTCAGCTAGAGTCTAAGACAAAATATAAACCAGTTTTACCCTCCCAGTGGAAGGGAACTTGCCTGCATCTACTTTGCAACACAATATGGAGAGAAAAAAAAAAAAAGGGACATCATTCATAAGTAAATATATTTAAGTGCTCTAATTGGTGGCCAGTGTAAATCAGAGAAGAGTCAATGACTTTGGAGGCTCCAAATGTCTCTTCTTCCAGCCAGAAATTAATAGGATAGCTACATCTCACCTATGTGCCCTTTGCATGAAGGTTTAGGGTGAGAATTATGCAGGGTTTAATGTTTTTTTTTTTTCCCCTATTTGGTGATATCATCTGTGCTCTTCAGGATTCATTTTTCTGGAGCGGAACAGTTGATGGAGCCACTGTGTGCTGTGCCTCACCACACCGTGAGGGCACGACCACCGGCATCCAAGTGCTCTGTGCACCTATCATGAGTGCAGAGACCTGGATTATTTTCTTTACAGCTCACCCATTCCTGGGCTGATATACTTACTGACTCAAAGGATTTGTACGTTTGACAAGGATATCCAAGGTATCCGGTGGGATAGAGGATACTTTCAAAATAAAACTCATGGCTGCGTGAGTGATGGCACCCCCCAATGATTGTAGCATCTGTTGGAACAAAGTTTATGAGCATCTGTGAAATAAGCTCCTCTACTGCGGCACAAGAGTTGCACTTGCCTCACCATGGAAACAGCTGAGGCGTGGAACAGAACAGCAGCGTGGTCTTGTAATAATTTCTCATTTGAATTTACAGATTTCTAGTTGCAGTAGAAGTTACCAGTTTGTCTGTGTCTTATGCAGAGAACTGTGTGCCACTTACCCCAAGATTTGAAGTGAGATGCATTGGTCTGCTGTGGTGCAATAGTCCCTTTTAGGGAGACAGCCACATATATGTATGTAAGACGTCACAGCAAGATGGCATTAACTACAGTTTTAAAAAGCTTAAAAGAGCAAGGAGAACCTGCCAACCTCTCCAAAGCCTGTGGAGAGAGAGAGAAGTCACAGGTGGAGAGGTGGGGCATGTGCAGTCCCTGGAAGCTCTGAGTGCTCTTGCCCAATTCATGCCTTATGCAAGAAACCAAAGGTGGTGGTGTCATGCCGCAGGTTTGGTGATGACACTGGCCGATCTCCGCCTGGAAAACCTCCTGCCGGGGTGGTTGGGTTGTTAGACTTGCAGACTCCTGGTTCTTTTTGTGTTCTGCAGGCCCAATTTCAGCTTACTAAAGCAAAACTTAGGCCTGTACTATACCTCCTTTCCTTACGGTGTTCCTTGGGAAGCACTGTTCTGATCCAGTCTTTATTGTTCCATATTTCCTTTTCTAATTTATCAGTAAATAGGCAAAATAATCAATTTTGTTTTGCTGTTTTCTCCCAAAAAGACAGTTACTTTCACAGCTTGTTTTTCAGGATTGAACAAAAATAAAGTGCTGTGAATGTTGGGAACGTATGTTTACCTGCAATGATAGCTTCAAAATCCCTTTGTTTCATCTCTGGATTTAAATCGGTGCATCCAGGCATCACAGTTCCTCCATTTGGGTAAAAGTCCAGGTGACCGGTGGTGTTATACATTCCAAGCCCTGAGACAGACAGGTGATGATGTCAGTGTCTTAGTGACGTGCCCATCCCTCCAGGCGTGTACTTGCACATGAACACTTACCTATGGCAGGAAAGTGAGCAGCATTACTGTGAATAACGTCAACAAAGTTTGCATCTGAGGGATCCAGTCTCACCTCTGGAGGAGTACCTTCAAAATAGGGCCCAGCAGGGTCTAAGCCTAAAAAAGCCCCCACGTTTATTTGTTGAGGGATGGAGAGAAGTGTTGCACATGTTAATATATCTTTTTCCAACTCACAGCATCAGATATTCAGTATTGCACAAGGCACATTAAATAATAATGATGTGAATTCTAAGCTAAACTGAAAAAAAATTGCGGAATAAAGGTTTTGTGAACCTTTCTGCAAGCTCATTCCAACAGAAGTAAAATATTTTCCAATATATTTTATAATGGCATTATCTTACTATGAAGGAGGCATTTTACTATCTGTGAGCTTATTCCTGGCCTGTAAAGCTTTATGAATAGGAAAAACTAAAGATTCTTGGTACGTTGCTTTGTCTTTCTGTAGAGCTTGACGTAACCCAGGGAATGACAGTAATGTTACAAACATACTGTTTGTCCTTCCACCAAAGAGTTCTTAACCATAACTAGAGAAAGAAGATGTAATAATTACTCTTGTTTCTGTGAAGCGTAATTTTTGCCTGCTCTTACGCAAGGTGTCTCCAGCACAGCTGCTAATTTAATTCCAGTCTGCAGACCAGTGCGTTGGAAGGTTCTTTCCTCCGCGCCTCAGCGAGCATCCTACCTGTTATCCGTCTGATGCCTCGGATCCTTCTTCCCGCCTCTCCTGCAGTGTGTGCTCCCAGACTGTGGCCAATTAAATGGATTTCACAAGGGGAGTATCTGAAGATTTTCTGATCGTTAAGGCAGTGGTGATGGGAGACAAGAACACAGGCTTTAAGTAGCAAGCAAAGAGGGTGTCTTATATTATGGGCCTTTGGGAACATCTAGGCTGACTTCCTGCATAGCAAACAGGGTGTGAATTCCTTGAGTTAATTATTTAAATTGCACTAAGACTTGATAGAAAACAATCCAATCTAGAATTTTAAATCCCTAATGATGATGGATTCGCTGTTGTAGTGCTGGCATATGGTTACCATATCCAATTACCCTTGATGACAAAATATAAACTTTCTTTCTCATTTGGATCAACCCCTAATTTCATCTTCCATCAAAGTGATCTTATTTTTTCTTTATTTACTCTATTATAGAGCAATTTTTAAAATCATGTTTGTTCTCTGTGTGTCTGCTTAGAGTATGTGATCATATCACTCAAAAATCTTTCCACTGACAAGCTTAGGTGGGGCAACATTCATTCTCCTCTTTGCCGAGAGACACCCGTACAAGCCTTGCACTGCTGAGATACTAAACGTGTGTTGAAGGTGAAAATGGAGATTAATCAGCATGTAGGCTGCACACAGGGAACACATTTCATCCAGGGATTTTCTGGGTTTTGTAAGAACCAAAGTCAAAGCAGATCTGTAGTACTGGCCTGTCTACCCTTGTATTCAGAGGAATCTGCTGTCTTAAAATAGTTTTACTGTAATACTGCCATTTAGAATGCAGCTTAACATTTCCTAAAGTCAAACTCCAGAAGTTTGCAAATTGGGGAAAAGAAAGTCTAAGGATCATTTCTGCATTTCTGTAATGGAAGAGAGAGGGGCCTAGACTGCAAGTGGTGCAGTAATGGAGATATCAAATGAGAAACTGAAGCCATCTTCAAGTGATCTGGGATTGGTACACAAAGAAGACAGACACAGAAGCAAATGCATGAGGCTAGGTATGAATTTCCTAGGTAGAAACAGTAGATTGTCCCCCAGCAGACTCTGGGGAAGTGTTCTCTGATACTCAGGTGCTCACAACGTTGGCATTTTGCCTTGTGGGCTCTGAACTACCTGTTGCAGCACTTTAACATGAACACCTACTACCAGGATCAAGTCTGTAGGCAGGCAGGGTTCTGATTTTCAGCAGAACTAAGTACTCGTGAGTCTGTCTGAAGTCAGTGGGAAATGCTGATACTTCTAAACTTTGCAACTGAGCAGTTAGTTCTGTGCTACATGTGTGAATATCAGCACTTGCCTTCAGGAACATGAACTTCACAACTAAAAGGCAACTGGACAATTTATCATGCCTGTAGACAGCAAATATGGCATTATCAACTGAAACCAGCTCGTTTCAGTGGTGCTAAGCTGAGATACTAATTTTCTTCTGGAACATGTACATAATGCTGGCAGACCTCTTGTAAGCACTGAACTTGCCTCATTTCCATTGAATGCCTGCTACCTGCATCATCATATGGAAATGTTGCCATCTACTGGTCTTTAATTAGCATCTCTTTTAAACCACCTTAACTTAATTGGATTCTTTTGTGGTTGTGAGAAATTCTTACAGAGTAAATAATTAGTATAATTTGCTGGTCTCGACTGCGTGCATTGTACAGTTCTTCCTGAAGCACCGGCTGACCATGCTGGACAAGGTTGAAAATCAAAGCAGCAGCAGCATAACCCCACTACATTCACTTAAGAATTGTAGATGGTAAAGCTGTGTCTCTTACCTGTAAAGTTTTTATGAAATAAGCAACCTCGGCCCCAATCACGCGGATGTTGTTCACGGCACTGATGTAGGTGCCTTTTGCACCGTCGTGCCAATCAACAGCAATGCAGTTGATATTTTCCACTTCCAGTAGCAACTGATGTGGGAAAAGATAAAGCAAAGTATTTAAGGAAACAAAATATCAGGGATTCAATTTAGAATAAACACTGAAAGGTAATGTATTTGTGGAATTTGTCATTCTTTACTAAACAGGACTCTTCACCGGTACCACATTGAAACACACCTTTTCTTACAAAACAGAATATAACAAGCCATTAATGCAAAAAGTACCAATTATGAAAGAAGGTAATAAGAATATTTTACTTTATAAGCCATTTGTACACGTATTTGAAGTAATCTGGAAAAGCCACACTGCCCAGTAGCTGCCATATGCGTCTTTCTTTGAGGGATGTTGGTAGTTTAACTGTATGTATAGGAAGCAGACTTATTTCCCAAGTGTCTATAAAGCTGAGAAAGACATGCCAGACTGGAAAGGTTTGGAGCAGAGTAGACAGTTTCTATTTCAGCAAAGAAAGCTAACGTGTTAGTCGCTTTGGTACCGGTCACTGTCTCGCAGAGATCAGTGATTTTTCCCCTAGAAGAATTGTGTCAAAATCTGCAGCTACAGCTTTCTGTGGCTAAGGATTAGTTAAGGTTTGACAGAGTTTCATTTCTGTTTCCACTCCATGTTCTATGGTTAACAGCTGAAAGTGAATGACAAGGAAAGCAGAAGTTTGCAGTCATAGCGCATTGAACCCTGGATTCCTTCCTCTCCTGCAGGCACCATACACACAGTTTGTAGTGTCGAGAGACAGTACAGCTGACTATTTTCAACTGAAAAAAAATATGGAAATTTAATACTCTACATTAAAAGTTTTCATAGTTTTTATGAACAAAAATAATGATGCAGATCTGTGACTTAGTATTCAGTGGTCAACTTTTTCTAGCTTCTCCTTTTCCCTGCCAGCATGGAAGCAGCAGAAACTAGAGTAGATTTTGCTTGTCTACCAGACCCAGGGCTGTCGTACACTCTGCTGGCCAGAGTGCACAAGCTCTGTTTTGTGGTAGAGCTTCCACATTTCGTATTTGAAATCTTTAGAATAGAATAGAATCATTAAGGCTGGAAGAGACCTCAAGGATCATCTAGTCCAACTGTCGTCCCACCACCTATTTGTTTCACTGCACTCTGTAATAATAATAAAAAAAGAGCAGTTGCTCTTTTTTTCTTTCCTTTTTTTTAAAAAAAACAAACAAACAAAAAAACCCCCCAAACAACTACTGAATGGTGGTGAACCAGGATAGTGTCTGTAGATTGAAACTTGAGCTTTACAACTCAGGAAGGCCATTTGGCTGAAGGACAGTTCAATTGCTCCTAATAGGAGGAGGAGTGAATTGATGTGTCTAATGTGAAATTCTGAGACCAGTATAGAGGCTGGGGACATCTGTGATCACTTTGTTGCTTTGATCTGATCTGTAGGGTTTGGGGATGGAAGTTCTCTGGAGCAGCCTAATGTCAGAGGTGACCAAGAAGATGCCTTGACTACATTGCATCTTCCGTAGTGGGAACATTTTGCGAAATTTACTTCTTGGTTGGTATCTACTATTACTTAATGAATTGTAGAATGGAAAGTGAACATTAGCACCTAAAGGATACTGACAGGTTGTAGTTACAACTGCTGATGGAAATCAGAGGATACTCTCTCGTACCAAGCACATTTCTACCACCCAGCCTTTTTTTCCAGTGCTCTCAAATCCATGAATGATGAAGGAGGTTTTCCTACTTGAGGAAAAATGTGAGTTTTGGATGGTTGAGGAGTTTATCGCTGAGATCACCTGTGTGGGGGGAAAAAAAATTTAAAATTATCTATTCAAACTTTTAAACATCTAAAAAAAGTCAGCTGAGTAACCTGCTGCTGAATGTATCTTGTGTGCTCACATGTTCCTGCTCTTCAGATTGTAGCAGTTTCTTACAGGTATCACCTCTCATCCCTAGAGAGCCTGAGTTGGATTCTCAGCATGGCAACCAGGGTTGCTTACACTATTGATGTCTGCGACAGCAGTGATGATGGCATCATAGTTCATGCCAGAGGAATCCTAAACATTCCCCTACAGCTCAGGGGACACTAGGTCTGGGAGCCTGAGAGGGGTTTAGCAGCTTCAAAAGCATTTGCTGAAGTGATGTGGTCTCAGCCTCTGATCTTACAGGTTCCTCCACATTGCTCTGCTCAGTAGTTCAGGGCATAAGCAAGTGGAGTAGCTCTGTCTTATTTTTCAGAGTGCAAAGTGGCAGGTAAGAACATAAAATCACTCAAATTTAAGGTGGAAAGTGGGTTTGGAAATTGCATAAAATCAGTTTTCAGATTTTTCTTTTTTAAAATCACAATATCCTCCTGGCTCAGCTTCCCTGTAAGACAGCAGGATTTGCTCTCCTATCCGAATACTCAGAAGTTGATCTGAGTGAGTCCTCAACTTTCCTCAGACACCTATGTAGTCTGCCATAACCCACATTCTTGTGCAGGAAAATGCCAGGAGAGCTGTTGTCTCTTAGGTCCTTCACAACTTTTTTTTGTTTTTCTGTCATGCTTTACCCCAAATAACTTCAATGTTCCTTCATTACCATACCTTCAAACTATCTTCCTATTCTGACTTGTTTGCCTGTCGTGAGAGATGTGGACTTTTTAACATTTAACAAATGTGTGTAGGTTTAGTTGGTTCTTGATGTTAAAAATAAATGTCACCTGTGAGTTATTCCCTGTGTCTCTGGTGTAGAGAGAGAAGCTGATGTTCATATGTTCTGGAGAGTCAGGCAAACCTGTCAGAAGTCTCCCTGGTACCCCAGACCAGGGTGGGTCATCTGTAAAACAGCCAAGCCTAGGGTAGCAAACTTCTTTACCTAGAGTAGAAGAAACAACTTGTTTATCTTTCAGACTTTTTTGTGCTTGTGGATGTATTTCAGACTACCGCTGTGTGCAGAGCAGAAAATTCATGTTCTGTAAGGAACATGATAATTCATGTTCATGTAAGAAATTCATGTTATGATTAATTTTTGAAACTGAGATTCATTCTTGTTTCCTTTATGGATGTTGCCTGAAGCAGGTAACACAAGGAGAACTAAATAATTTGAGGATAAATCAAGTAAAGACCCAGACACTATTTTGACACCGTTTTCTAGGCTTGTAAAGGCTTAATTCAACTTCTTTAAAAGAAAAAAATCCTATAAGAAGTGCTTGTTAGAATTGCTCCTGCATGCTTCCTAGTCCAAAGCATTGCATCTCTGCTTCTAGGCATGAAGGATATCTATGTGGTAACCTGTGTTGTGAAGGAAATGATAATTTTTTTTCAATACAGTACCTTTTTCTAGATCAAATGTGTCTCTTGCTGACATATGCTCAACTTTTATGTTTCAGCATTGTCAGTTGTGCTAAGCACTCTGGTGCTGAGCGGTTCTTTGTACACATCAGTCAGGTAAAGCCAGCCTGTGCACTGTCTTGAGAAGCAGGACACATGACTGAATTTGTGGATTTTCAGCAGAGTTATGTCTTGTGTATGCTTAATAACAAAATTGAAACAGAGCAGAGCCTTTTAGCATTGGTTCTAGGCACAGTAATATACTTTGTCATACAATGACATACAAATCATGCTACAACTTCAATGTAAAGGAAAATACCAGTCATTATCTCCTCTGTATTATTTCACCTGGATTCACCTTCTAGTGAGAGTTTTCATATAGTGCCTCACCTGCTACTGTGCCAAGGAGGTAAGATACAATAATCCACATTCCAACCACCTAAAACAAATTGAATGTACCGGTTAAGCATTTTATTTAGAGCGATTTGTCCTTTTTAAAAGAGTGCAGTACAAAATAAACCACAAAGGCCTGCACCTGAAGAGCAGTAACCTCGTACGCCTGTTGGTGCACACTGGGGACCCATCAGCTGGAAAGCAGCTCTGCAGGAAAAGAAAGACCTGGAGGTCCTGATGGACACAAACTTGACCATGCACCAGCAACGCGCCCTTGCAGCAAAGGCAGCCAGTGGCATCCTGGGCTGCGCTGGGAGGAGTGTTTGAGGGTGGTGATCCTCCCCCTCCACTCACTTTTGCTGTTTTCACATTTCTTGGGCGGCCAATACTGCGTGCAGGTCGCTGAGGGGGTGAGTTGGGCCACAAGGTCCTGATTTTTGCCAGCTGTGAGGATGTAGGTGGGAGGTGTGGTAGAACTGTCAGTGATACCTGTCACTTGGGGAAGTCTGTATGCTTGACAGCATCTTCAGGCTCTTTGTGCTGCTTTTACCACGGGCTCTTTGCAGTTCTGCACCTTCATAGCCCTGACTTTATTCAGATTCCTGTCCTCACTTGGCTTGCCCGTGGCAGGGGTTCCGTGTATTTCACCATTCTCTTCCTCTCCTGTTTGCCTCATATACTGTTCTCAATTTTTTCTTCTTCTAGGTGTTTCCTATGGCACCCACATATTTTCCACATATTGCTTTTCTTGTAAAGCAAAAGTTTTGAGCTGTCACCCTTGGCCGCTAAAATTATTAGAAGTAATTAAGAAAAAATTGTAAATTTAGTAGGTGTAAACCTTGCTGTGTGGGAAACTGTGTCCAAGTGATATTTTTAGAGATTTGGCAATGTGAAAAAAAACAACCCCTAGAAAATTGAGGCTCCAAAGGTCATTGATGCTATCAAATGCTCTCAGAAACAAAAAAGAAACAGTTGGGAATTTCACAGAATTTGTCCTTAAAGCTTGTGTGTATGAAATATCAGACAGGAGAGGTGCATGTGATCCACCTAAGTGATTTTTTTTGTTTTTTTGAGGTGGGGTTGTTGTTTGATGTGGGTTGTTGTGCGTGTGGGGTTGGGGTTTTTTTCTTTTTTTTTCTTTTTTTTGTGGAAGTCAGATTACTTGGCTGTAATGATGTAGTAACCAAGCCAAGTGGGAGAGGTCAGAGTGCAGAGTGTCTCTCTGTGTGGTAATAGCCCGTTGTTTATGTGGTAGGGCAGAGGAGCAGGGCGGAATATCTAAGCAGTGAGCTGGAGTTGCAAAGTGCAGAGCTGAGAGGAATCAAGACATTTCCTTGGAAATACAATGCTATTCCCAGTTCTAATAGATCCACTGATTAAGTCAATGGAGAAGACAACTAGCTGCTCGAGGAGAGTGGCGAGGAAGTCTGGCAGTCAGGAAGACTAGAAGGGAAAAGGATCAGGAGTTTTTCCTAAGCAGTTGGTGGCAGTCAAGAACAGAGAGGTCCTAACTGTTAGCCAAAAGGAGTGCCTCTGTTCAGCAGGAATCTCTCTCAGGAGGTACCCATCGTTGTGATGAGAACCTGATGACAGTGCAGGAAAATCACAGATGTGGCTCCTTAAATGAACTGGAGAGCTTGGTGGGATTTGCTTATATTTAATGGACAGCTCTCATGCTTGGGAGATGGATGGTCTGTGCTGGGAACACTCCAGCAGGAGAGACAGTATAATTTCTTTTCAGATCCAAAATCTGAAAGGCAGCTTATGAATAATGATTTTAGGAACTGTGGGAGGTTGTTGCTAAATAAATGGTCAACAGTTTCTTTTCAGAAGTTCTTCCTTTGAAGGCAGAAAGTGGAAATGAACGTGCAGCTAGGGAAGTGGAGATGCAGAAAACCTTGTGTGTGTGTGAAAAGGTTGATTCATTCTATTACTGAGAGGGGGACGGTTTGGATAGAAGACAATTTTTTTAGTGGCTAGGCTTTCTGCATTGGTCTATGTTAACCTGCTGACCAAAAGATTGTGAAGAGTTCAAGAAATTAAGTCTGTAAAAGGAGTAGAGGCAGCATACAATTTAATGGGGGAAAATTCTTTCACTGGGCATTTAAGAGGCTTATTGCTGAACGAGAGGAACTGGAATGACTTGTTTGTGAATGTGATCTCAGCCTAGCCAGTATTGCTGACAGGAAGGCTGCTGAACACCGAGCTCAGTTGTTATACTCAATGGACAGGGACGTGCGCTTCTGAAGCAAAACTGGCACTAAATATTTCCAAATTGCTATTCAACTTGGAAAAAAATATAAAAATTTGTAGGTATTCATAGACCGACATCGTAATGTACAAACCCATGTACAAAACCTACGCTGGAGCAGTACTTGGCCTTTGCAATAGGCTACCAAGTCACCTCCCGGACACTGTTGCTCAACACGTGATTCATGGGCCACTAGTGGATGGTTTGAGAGATATGAGAAAGTCTGAGTAATGACTGTCAACAGCGTACTTTTAAGTCCCACACGTGTACCCACACACCTTCCTCAGGACATGCGCACAAACGTGCGCTCACAGGCTACTCAAGAGAAGCAAGCTCAAATCTCAGGGGTTTTAATTATCAGCTTTTTGAACGTCATAATCTCACTGTTTTTAAATTTTAAACGAGGTATGTTATTTATCTAATTGCTAAGAATTTTACTCACCATTCTCTTATCAGCCTTCTTATCTCTTTCCCTTGTGAGCATTAACAGGATACAAAGTGGCCTGTTTTCTTTAACGAAGATTGGATAGGTTTGCGCTGCAGGCAGAATAGAAAAGTTATTAAAAACCTACAGGCCAGATTGGTAAAGTGAAAGAAACTGGAAGAATACAAGAGGAGAAAAAAGGGGAATATTGGTAACTAGGAATTAATAACTAGAAATCAGACAGATTTCATAACAAAAATAGCAATGCCAGCATGTACAGTTATGGGCAGTAGAATTAAGATATAATTAAGAAGGAATATTTAATATATGGAAGAGTTATAAAGCTGCAATGTTTTCGGTCCATTACTAGGTAAAATGGAGCAAAAAGCAGTGATGTGGCTGAAGTGAAAGGTTTACGCTTTTCTTTTTCCTCTGTTTACCAAAACCAGTTATGTTGTTCGCACCAGAAAAAAGGTATTCATGGTGATACTGTGTCCTGGGCTGCATCAAGAGATGCATGACCAGGTGATTGTCCTCCTCTACTCTGCCCTCGTGAGGCCCCACCTGGAGTACTGCATCCAGTTCTGGGGTCCCCAGTACAGGAAAGACGTGGAGCTGCTGGAGTGAGTGCAGAGGAGGCCACAAAGATGATGAGGGGGATGGGGCACCTCTCCTGTGAAAAAAGGCTGAGAGAACTGGGGATGTTCAGCCTGGAGAAGAGAAGGCTCTGGGGAGACCTCATTGCAGCCTTTCACTACTTAAAGGGATCTTATAAAAAGGATGGAGAGGGACTCTTTACTCAGGTAAATAATGATAGGACAAGGGCCAATGGGTTTAAACTAAAAGAGGATAGATTTAGATTAGACATTAGGAAGAAATTCTTCCCTCTGAGGGTAATGAGGCACTGGCACAGGGTGCCCAGAGAAGCTGTGGATGCCCCATCCCTGGCAGTGTTCAAGGCCAGGTTAGATGGGGCCATGGCCAACCTGATCTAGTGGGTGGCTTCCCTGCCTATGGCAGGGAGGTTGGAACCAGATGATCTTTAATGTCCCTTCCAACCCAAACCATTCTATGATACTCTGTTACAATAGATCTTCTGCAGAACATCTGCTGAAACTATATATTTTAAAGTGGATTTTAGTAACTCATAACTGAGCGTCTTAAAGAAAATAGGCTATCAAAAAAATCTACTGACAATTTTTTATTAAGTTATTGGTTATGAAGAAAATTCCAAAGACATGTGATTTGAAGAAATCTGATATGCTAACATGTAAAAAAGATGGGATGAATGACCTAAGGAATTTCAGACCTGTGGAACCTTGGTCCAGTATCAGACTGAGGCAGAATAATGTAACTTTCCACAGGATACTCAGTCATGAAAGGAAAATGGTGAAAAACTGTTAAAAGATTAAGTTGTGTAATTCAGTTACATAGCATGACAAACTAATGTGGCACTCTTATAGGATCAGCATTATAAGTCTCATGATACTTGGATTTCAATAAGATCTCCTCTGCTACTTTATATTTTGGTTAAGAAATTAAAATTATGTACATGCACTATTACAACAGTTAAGTAGATTAAAAATTAAATGCATGGATTAGGCAGATTAAAAACTGAGTAATTATGGCATCTCAGACTACAATGGCAGAGAACTAGAAGGTAACTTCTGGATTTGCAAATACAGTTCTTGCTACTGTGCACGGTCGCATCACATCACGATCAAGCTGTGATCGTGTTTTTAGCTGTGGTTTTTGACCCTGTAGTTACTCACTGCTCCTGAAGGATCATCACTGATCAAGGCTTTAGAGGAATCAATTCCTGGCATTATACTGCATGCCAGCTTTCACCAACGGTATGGCTGGACATGAGCTCGTTACTGAAAAAAACACTGACATCTAGACTAAGGATTAGTAAATAAAAAGGTACAGGTCATGCACGTTCGATTATCTTTTATTTCGTTGGGAAAGTAAATGCTGTCACACTGCATGTCATATTCACAGGATGGAGGGGAACATCTGAGGAAGCAGTAACTGAAAAGGCCTTTGAAGTCTTGCTAATGTATTGCTAGTGACTTTTGAAGCGTCAAAGAACTCGTTAGTCTTTGTATCCACATATACGGATGGGAAAATAGTATTTTCAGTACATATATTGCGTTCAACACGTAAATGGTGGTATTGTTTAAAGAGCGCAGGGGTTTCATTGGTGCTGCATGCACGGTTTGAGAGGGATATAGTGACAATGGAGAAGGTGATTCTTGGATGAGAATGAAAAAGAGCCAATGCAGAGCAAGAAGTGAAGAGAGGACTTTTTAGCTTAGGAGTATGAAGTATAAATTTGCAGATTTCCTTCCCCTACACCACCCAATATGAAGTTATAACCAAGGCAAGGCAGAGCTCACATACACTGTCTGGTCTGGGTAATAGAGTTTTCTGAATATCTCCTGACATCTTAAACTGAGTCTGAGACAGTGGACTAGGGCATTAACCTGCAATAATAACTCAGAATAGTGATGCAAAATATTTTCTTGAGGCATTTAATGTGGTAAATGTTCCAATAAAAGGTTAGTAGTTATGCAAAGTTCTACATATATTTGTTCCTTATTGGAGGATGTAGTAAGATTTGGGCTTTTAAGGTCAGTTGTTTAGAAACGGTGAACAATCTAAAGAAATTGAAGGATAATAGTGAAGAAAATCTATTAAATATCAAGTCCTTGGCTTCTCACTTCAGGACTTTGTGCATTATCTGCTCTGATTTCCTAAATAATAGGGTTCTCACCTTGACCCTGCACCGGTATTCATACATTTATATTTACAGAGAAAGTTATGATAATTTAATCTGACTACAAGCCTCATAAAAAAAGCCAACAAACATGATTCAGTTTTGGGAGGTGGCTGAGCCAATTCTGTGCCAACTAGAGAGCCTTCAGCTGACTTGTAGCCACCATCTGGCCACTTGTCTGTCTTTCCCGGAGGACCTTCACTGTTCCTCTTCGTGATTAGGCTACTGTTAAATCTAGTCAACACTAAGACCAACACTATTTGTCTTTTGCCGTTTCTGAAGTGCGGATTAACTCTTGCTGCTGACTAGTTCAAGTTTCTCTGTATGTGATGGTTTACCAAAAAAAGTCTCGTTTGCCACATTCTTCCATATAGCAGCTTTGTAATTCTTCCCCACTTCCATTCTCCCTTTAAATTATCAGTGCCTCTAATAATGCTTAATTATGTAGCCTAATTTATTCTCCTTTTTCATTTCAGCTACTTGTGTTCTCATGAATTTTCCATTTAAAAAAAATAATAATCCAGATTCCATGTGCAAATATGACCATTTTGTTCTTCCTTCAAAAACATAGGGATGTGCTCTGATTTCAGTTACCTTAGCCCCACTGAGTCCACCCGGTTTTCCTAGCTGCATTGCATTATCACGGCCCAGAAATTCTCATCTCCTGCTGGGATTTCCTGGAATTGAAAAGTTTTAAGCCTTGTAGCTTGCTGCCAGGGCCTCCTCAGGATCACTCTGAGTACTGCTGTTTGCTTCTCGCCTGTTGACTCAGACCGCACTGTTCAGCCTGTCTCTTTTACGGCAGGAGTTCTTACGGTCCTCCAGCCCCAACCAGCCATTAGTAAGGACAGTTGCCCCAAAACCCAACCAAGTTTTCAGCCACTTACCACTCTGAGTGCAGAAAGGGTTGCTGCTTTGCAAGCTTCGTTCAGCCAGCTCCCTGCCAAATCCTGGTTGCTACCGGCTCTTTTCACTTGGAATCAGTCCCACGATGGTGGGTGCGGACCTGCCCACACGGTGTCTAATTATAGGGTTTGTGTGGGTGAGTGAGAACCTTTGTAAGGATGATACCCTGATTGCTGGATATAACAGATGTTGCCTTTTCTTGTCTCTTGTCGTATCTAATTCATAAAAATTTTCACCTCTTAAAGTTTTGTTATGGGTTGGAAGAAAAGCCAGACAAGACCATTTGAGCCCTCAGAGGGGTTATTGTGTGTAACGTTCATAATAGCCAACATGAAGCGCTTACCTGAGTTAGCTGGTTATTGTAACCTCCTGCTACAGGCAATGGGCTGAGCCTCCTCTGTGGGGAAGTTTAGGACAGCAGCATAATTTCGCTGCTCTGTGTCACCCTCTGGAAGTCACCAGCTATCTGTTTGTTATCTGGAGTACGTGCCCTTGTACATTTCCGTATAATAGAGCCTCTACATTTTTTACAGAGAGCAGGCTAGCTTCTTTTCAAAAGGGGGGAGTGAGAAAAAATTGTGCTAAAAAATTGTGTGAGAATATAGATGCCTGAGCATTTATTAGTTCTTTCTAGTGAAGGTACCCAAGCTCTGTCTACCCACTACCATTTTGACTACTCCTGTCCTCTTAGGCCATGTGGGATTCACAGCTTTAGATGTCTCTGTATGAAGCTCTCTTATTGGGTGGTGTGCTCTGAATATAACTGGCATCTACTGACAGTATTGTGATCAGCTTAGAGCTGAGAAACCCGAGCCACTTTCATTCAAAATTGTGTCAGGAGGAGGATAGGATGATGATAATTGTGTCATTCATATTTTTCTCTGTAATGGCTCTGTGACTTGCCCATCATGTAAGTCCCGGGTTCTCTTCTGTGCTCTGGAGGTTGTGGGTCACAATTATGTCACAACCCAGGTCTTTCAGTTCCTGGGCAAGACCTCAAGTCACTACACTGCTATCTGCAGGATGGGTGCTGCCATAATCACCTGCTCAGGCAACTGTATAAGAGCAACTGTCATCCTTACACAAGGGGTGATTCAAGTGCCCAAGGGCAGGAAGTAACCTGGGTTGAATCTACTGTTCATATAAGGAAGCCAATTTGTGGTCTTGAGATACGTACATTGCCTGAGAGAAGATATAGTTTCAGAAATAACACTAAAATATGCTTTTTCATGTGCTGAGCTGTACAGAACGCATTCAGCCAGCTAGCCGTTGTAAAAACCAAGTCAAGAGCGTCTGTCACTCCTTGTAGCATGTGGCACTTACATGAATGTTTGGATCTGTGTCTGGTTTGTGTTGGTAAAGTGGTGTAAGCCAGAGCCGTATATGATCATAATCATTAGAAAGAAGTCTCAGAGGAATCTGGAGGAAGCAATGGATAGTCAGTGACTGGATCTCCTATTTAATTACTGCTTAGACTGAAGACACATATGGAATTTCAGATAAGACAGAACAGATCTAGCTAGTAAGAATTTATCTACAGTCTCCTCTATGTTCATTGACTGGAAGCTGGAAATTTGTCAGCTGTTATGGGACCTGTATCTCATTAGAAAGATGTAGCTTACTAGATAAGTCTGGGGAGTGATGAGGTTGAGGAGCCACAGAAAAGAGAGAAGGAATGTTATGTGCCCCATTTGTCAAAATATCAGCATGTAAGTTAAATGGAAAGCAGCCAGTGAAACGGGTGCCTCTGTCAGTGATGGAACATCTTCAGAAATTGCTGAAGATCTTTGTGTGAAAATCAGGCCCCTCTGAAATGTGGTTGGGGTTTTTGTTGGTGTTTTTGTTTTTTTTTTAGGGGATGAGAATTGCTCGATATGCTCAAATATTTTGCTGTAGTTTCCACAGAATTAGTTCTTTCTGTTTGAGTGTTAAAACAGTGCCACTGAGCCCACTGTCCCCAGTCAACAAATTGAAACAGAAGTACACACTTGCAAGGATACCTCTGGGGACAAATGTCCACCAATAGCTGAATACTGCATTCACAAGAAATATCAGTTTATTGACTTCTTTACGTTGCTTGTTGATCAGCTCTGTATGCTGACAGGTGGCAACCTGGTCGATACAGGAAGACCATATATATTGTCAACACAGTGTGTTTCAGAGGGACTACACAGTGGTGCAGATTAAATTAATGTAGGCCAGTGTGACAAGTTGGAATTAATAGCAAAAGAATTTCTAGCCTATGTGGTACGGTTTTTGAGGTCTACCTTCTTTTAGGAATGCTCAGTTTTTCTGGGTCTGATTTTATGTCCTGAGAGGAACTGTAGGCTTTTATGGACAGTAAGAAAAGGCTGGCTTTTGCAGTTGCTTCTGACAATACGCAACTGAACGCATCCAGGTGGTTTTATAAATGTCAGTTTGAGAATTGTCAAGAATGTAAATGCATTCTGATAGTCGTGGCCTTCACACAGGTAGGAAAAAGCATCAAATCATTCACTGAGGATCATGTTCTCCAAAGAAATCTCAGCAAATGTCTTTCAAGTGCAGTGATATATAAATTACCAAGGCTTTCATAGAAAGATAAGTGAGTAAAATTGTAAAAGCAACATTTCTCTCTCTCATTTCAATTTTAGATTGAAGATGGTTAATTAATTTCTTAGCCTGGGTGAAGGTCATCTAGAAGTAACTTCGTGTATTCCATCCCCGTGAGATTTGCTAATACCTATAGGCAAAGACCACTCACCTTCTTGGAGGATCCTACCTTTAGTCTCTGAGTTGCAAAGCCACGAATAAAAGACTTTCTTGATATTTGTATTGTCTAACTCCAATGTGTTCATTCTGGTGAAGTGAACAAATCTTTTACTAAATAGAGGCAAAACCAATTTGCCTTTGTGTATAATTTCCAGTGTTGCATAAACAGCAGTAAAAGGAGTATTTTTAGAAGTGATAAATATTTATGACCTTCCATAATACATGCTGTCCACTAATTAAGTCAAAGCAAGCAAACATAACGTCAGCTTCTGGTTTTGTGACCTGGAGACTTATGGAACATAGTATTATTTTAAGGAAAAAACACTAGAGCAGAATTTTAGAGCAGATGATGAGAGTAACCAAAGACAAGAGGAGTCAGTAGGGACAGCCAGGCTTGCTTTACAAGTAATGGGCAGAATTAAAGGGAAGAGGGTGAAGTCTATTCTTCTGAATACTTATCTCCTGTTAATGCTAAATATTAAACTTATTTCAGAGAAGCAGCTGAAGTACAAGGGAATAACCATAGATTTTGCCTTGGAGATTTAAAGGCAAATGCAAATGTTTAGAATGATAAAAGAACTCTCTGAACAGCTCGGACGCAGACCAGTGGCTTAGAACAAAGTTAGGCATCTAGAGCTCTGAACATCTAGCCTTCCTAGTACTAAAATAAATAAATAAAAAAATAAAGCATATGGGATGGAAAGGGGACTGACACCAATGCCAGCCTGTATTTTCACATATTACTTGTGCTTCCAGTGTTGCAAGACACTTGGCCGCATCCAACCTTGCGGTAGCTGGGAGGAGAGGTATGTTTTTCTGCAGCACGGCGATGTAGGCGTGCTCTGTTTGTGCTAAGGTCGGTGGTGATGCATGTTCTTTCCGGAAGTTTTCAGATCCTTGATAGTTAAAGAACAGATTCTTGGCTCTGTTTTATCTTGGAAATGTGCCATAAAAATAGATTTAGGCATGCTATCAACTTCTGCTTCCTAATTATTGGAAACAGAATAACTTAAAGCAGCGTGGAGACTATTCAGAATTACAAAGTCCCGACACCGTGCTGCTACGAAAGAAGAGCCACAGGTTTTGTAGAGAGCTTGCGTAGATAGATCTGCTGATAGATCATTGAGCAATTGTTTACCCTCCCAGTGGCAACTCCAACTAGATCCAGCTTTGCTTTTGGAAGAATAACTCAAATAAATGTTGGGAATGCACAAAGATTTTCATTTTTGCTTCTGTCTCAGGAGCCTGCCAAACATAACTGTTAGATCCAGGGGTTACGCAGAATACCCTGACTGCATTCGAGTCTCAGCAAAATCAGTTTCCAAAGATTTTGTTTTACCTTCTCTATGTAACAGACACTATTGTCAACACAGGAGCCTGCTGTAGGAAAAATCAGTAATTTTCATTGACAGAAGAGAGTGGGGGAATTGTAGGTAAATAATTTTGTTATAAATATATCCAGGAGGAAAAGCAAGAGAAGGGAGTGAGGCGGTGCCTCTGCAAGAATGCTAACTGGGAAAACACTTGTTTCCAGGCCATGTCATCTTACAGGTGGGTTGGTAACTGGTATGACAACGACTGTGGGCTGAAAAACATTAAAAGCAGATCTCAGATCTACCAGAAGTACCTTCAGGATGTATGTTCCTAGGCACTGAGCCATTGTAATCATTCACTCACTTCTGGTATGCCAAAGGTAAAGACTCTAACCTAAATTAAATGTAAAGGGAGAAGTCACAAAAACTTATCCAAATGTATCTATGTAGAGAAGAATTAGCTTTTCTCTGAGCAACAGAAACCTGAAGAGAAAAAAGAAAAAAACTTTTAAAAAGGTCATGTGGGAACATGTGAAATGGAGATCCTGCAGATTATCTAGAGGAACAAAAAAAAAACCAAAAAAACCCTGATGTGTTTTTGCCTGGAGAAAATCATGGGAAGTCCTGTGGAGTTTCTATAAGGAAAGATGCTGGCAAATGATATAATCAGAAAGGAGATAGTCTTAAAGGCAGGATGAAGGCACTGGGGAGGCTTTCTGTCCAAAAGCCTTGTCAAGCTTCACCTCTAACAAAGCTGAAGTCCAAAAGGACTTCCTTAATGAACTGATGCAGTAGGTTTGCTTCCTGCAAATTTGTGGTTCATTCGGGATTTGATCAATATATTCTGGGATAGCATTACAAAATCTGAATAGTCATGTAAATAAAATAGATAAGATCAAAAGCAGGACGAGAAATGCCTGCCTGTGCTGAACATTGAGGTCTCTATTTAAATAATTTTAATTATTCTTATGCTTTTGATTCAGGGCTCACAAATAATTAAGAAGGACTTTTTGATAGACTGTGCTTTTTGGAAAGAAGACAGTCTGCTGTGCTGTGCAATAGAGTATTTTATTCCTGTTAATGGAGAACTCTGACAAAAATGGTCCTTGTTTTCTCATTAGCATACCTGCATATATCGCTTTATGATAAGCATACTGTTCTTCCTAAAATTATTTTTCTGTTGTTACATATAAAATAAATACAGATTATGTAAGTGGAGCAGACAATTAGTATTTTGGATTAGTTATTGTTGCTGTTTCTTTCCTCTATAAAAGATTTAAGAGGTTTGTTTGTATGCGTGTTTGTTTTACCCTACCCTGTCGCCAAGAGTGTCATGAGACAGAAAAGGGATTGAGGCTGAATGCTTTGTAATGGCTGTGTTAGTAATTTACCTTTGGCTTAATTTTTGTGGTGAACAAATGCTTAAGAAGTATTAAATGAAATTTGTATTGTGATTCTGAAGCACTCATAGTGTTGCAGAGTAATTAAATAATGTAAAAGACTGAATGCAAATCATAACATGTCCTTAAAACCCTAGACAAAATGAAGCACATCTGATGAAACAAAACCCCCTACCTTTCAGCCTGACAGCCAAATATATCAAATGGGGGGTCTCACTTGACATTTAAAGATGCAGTTTCAATTGTTCTAAAAAGCTGGTTTACCTTGATATGGAAGAATTACCTGTTCCAGTCTTTCTCAAAGGCAGATTGTCTTCTGAAATACCAAACCCTCGCATTTTTCAGACCGGCTCCATTAATACAAAGTGATAGTATCCAAAGGTTTCACACAAGTAACAATTTTCATTTTTAAATACAGAAGGAAACAGGAGGAAGACTGTGTGCTACCAACACAGACATGCTGTCAATGTTTGTTTTTTTTTCACCTTTAGCTCATAAAAATAACTCTCTTGCTCTGTCTAAACACTGCATTTCTTTGCTAATACATGTAGGTGTTTGCTGTACCAAAGAATGAAAATTAACTCAAGAAACATTCTATGACAAAAAAGCAAACCAGGGCAACAGAAGGGGAAGAAATTAATGCAATATTTTATTTTTAACTGAACTGATTGGGTGAGAAAATGCATATTTTTAAGTGGTCTAATCAGCTGGAACACGTTTGTAGCAGAAGTAATCAGCCCATATGAGCTGTTATGTCTTGTCAGAACGCTGCTGAAGTCAATGGCTTAAAACTAAAGAAAATGAAAGATAGTATTTTTGAAAGTAAGAATATGATTTACTATTCATAAAAACATCAAATCGATTTTTAGACTTGCAAAGGTGGCACAGCCGAGTATGGAGGCAGGAGGGGACGGGCTTTGCAGAAATCTTGCGTCCAACAGGACATTGCTTCCTTCTTGTGAGAAGCGATGGCCTCCACTGCACTGCTCACACTGCTGTCACATCACATTAAATCCGATGACCCAATCCACTGCCTGGCCCGGCTGCACAGTTTTTCGTGACCCCAGGGAAAATATTTACATTTCTTTTGCTTCAGTTCCTGACTGTAAGAAAAGGAAAAGAAGCCTTCCTTTTTTCCCTCCCCCAGTCTCCTTTATTTGGTCAACTCTGGGGCAGAGCGCCATGCCTGATCTCTGAAGGATGTTAAAGATGGTGTAATTACCAGCTACAGATATTTCCCAACTGCAGAGAAGTACCTGGGGGGTTGTTTTGTACTTCTCCAGGGGAGCACAGAGTGGGGAGTCCCTACTTATGCAAGAAGCTGGGGGGGGGAGGGTCTTACCTAAGGAGTTTCCCTAAGGGGTAGAGGAGGACAAATTCCTTGCTCAGGATGGTTTCTGGGTCCTGCTCTACATGGGTGGAGGTGGTAAGGGCACAGAAGCAGAGAGCCTGAGAAGGTAGACAGCTGATTTGTCAACTCTCCTGTAAACCTCCTAAGCAAGCTCCTCTGGCAAACTTCATAGGAAGTGACTGGATTCTGACATCTCAAAATTATTGCTGCATAATTTGAAACACACCTGTTCATCACTCACGTCTAGCCTTGTGTAACGCATCTCATCAACACCTTCTGGTAAACCTCACTGGAAGTATTCTGGAATAGCTAGTTGTTCGGATGGGACAGAACAGAGTTGCCGACGTGATTCACGCACAGGTTTTCTGTGCCCAAATGATAAACCTGAGATCAGATTTAAAAATCAGCTGCATGTCTGAGATCACAGTGGGAAATTAAACACCGAAAGGATTTTTGTGGGTAGCTTGTATCAAAACAGAAACAATCTTAGCTCATTTTGGCTGATGCTGATGACCCTTAGTAGTCTGCATTTGTTAACCAGTGTAATCAAAATGCTGCCAAATTTGGGGGGGACAATGTTATACAGTAATGCAAGGAACACAGCTCAGGCTTCAGTGGCTTCAGAGAGGCAAGGCAGAAAATTCAGCTTCATCGGCAAGAGAAAATAGTTACTTTGAAGGCTGCCACAAAACTGAACATCCTCAGTAATCCAGCAGTGTTTTCATACAGATGATGCCTGTTTTGGGTATGGAGCCCCAGCTCACCAGTGGGTGAGCTCCAGAGAGCACATCAATGAGTTCTTCCCCAGGAAGAAGGCAACAACCAAATATTTTGCTGTGCATTAAGCTCTCCAGCTTGACATGTGATGAACTTTGATGGAAAAGATTCTGGAGGTGTTCTGTACAACTCAGCACGTAGTCCCAGCTCCTAAGCAGTCTTTTGGATGTGCTTCTAAAATGTTTGATTACTTTCATATTTGAATTTATTCCTCAGACTCCTGACATAGAATCAAATACTCTTGAAAACATGGAAGTGTCCTTTTCCTGAACAAGTAAGCAGGCACTGTTAAAGAATTTGGCTGTCTATGCTCCTTTTTTTTCCTCCTCTTTCTTTTTATATTTTTCATTCTTTTTCTTTGATGTTCTTTCTTTTTTTTCTTTCTCTTTTTTTTTTTTTTTTTGTTTGATTTTTGATGCTTCTCCTATGGTAACTAAATGTATTTCAAAGGAGAATTAGCTGGATTTTTTTTTTTCTATTCTATTATTTTCCCCCTTGAGCCTGAAATATAATCACATTGCGTGAGTATGCAACTAGTAAAATACCTGTTAGCTGCGATTGTAACTGGAATTCCCAGAAGTGTAACTCCCCAGTATGGATAGAAGCTGGTAACAGTAATTTGGAAACAGAGCTTTTGCAGAGGGCTGGGGAAATTTTTGCTGTCTGTTGAAGGAGCCTCGTCAATAGTTTGCTGCTGACTGAAGAAGTGTGCTCTTCCAGACGGTGAGGGTTGCCACAGTGGGCAACCACAGCGTTCCTCTTTGAGTCTCAGCAAGGTGCCAGGGCTTGCCATGTGCTCGGCCGCACAGTTCCGCAGCCGCAGAACACAGACCTGGTGAGGGAAGATGGGTTTAAGGAAATATTTTTCAGCACAATGGGGCATTTTCTTGGCAGCAGCCAAAGATGATCAATATAAACCCAAACATTATTTTATTCTAGGTCAAGGTGTGTGTTTTAGCTGGCTGAGAACATGAAGTGTGTGTGTTATCAAATGATTTTTTAAAAGAATTACTAGTTAGTGTATAATTATTAAAATCTAAGATGTGTTTAGCTTTATGCTCAGACCCCATTAGCATCTTAATTTGGACCAAGAGCACGCTTTTGAAGTGACACTCTCACTATGTTTTCCCCGATTACCACACTTTGCTTTACACAACAGAGTGGTCTGAATCCATCAGCTGGATTAATTTCGGTTGAAACTAAACTGAGAGGTGTGCTCCAGAAGCGTACCTAACGTACCGCAGATGCCAGTGGGTGCCTGGTCCATTGGATCAGGTTAGAGTCAGCCTAAAGCACCCTGCCAAGGCAAGCACACTGTTCCACCGTGCAGAGCTGATTTTGATGTGCTGCAATTTGGGAGAAAAACTGTCTTAAAAGTGCAGGGCTGCACTGCCTCAGAATTTCAGATTTGATATCTCTGCTCTTTGGGGAAGTCTGGCTACAGTGCTGAGCTGGTGGGAGTTACTGTAGTCGGCCAGACAACCAGGTACTGCCATGAAATTCGGATTAGGCTCTTGTTGGCAATAATTAAAGCCACTTGTTTTAAAGGGCATGATACCAAGCAAAAGTATTTTGTTTTTTCCCCCATTTTTTTCCTTTTTCTCCCAGACACACTGTATAGAGGAGTATTAGATTGTGTACTCACACATTTCCATTTTCCCCAGATATTATTGTGACTTGTTCAGCTCCCATGCAGCCTCTGTGTACGTGACCTAGACGCTCTTTCCAGAGAAACTCAACTTTGGAAATGTTCCCAGAAATTTCTGTATCAACATAGTTCAAGTATGTGTTCCCTGGTTTGAAAATGCCCCTGTCAAAAGAAAAACACAGAAGTGATGCTCAGTGTTATTTACAAAAAAAGGAAAAAAAAAAAAGCTGCAGTTTAGGCAGGGAGAGGAGGTGTGAGATGCTGTGAGAGCTGAAGCTTTGAATACTATCATTGTAATTTTATTACTTTTTTTTTTTTCCATCCAAGAATTATGCCTCAGGGATGTTAGGCAGAGTTTTAGCTTAGAATGTGTTCTTGGAGAATATGTTCCTTGGGGACTCTTGATGCAGAGCCTCGCGCAGATCCGAGGCTTTCAGCTAAGGCAGTTAGGGGATCACGTTTCAGGTCCAGAAACACCAAGTTCTGTCCTTTCTGCTGACTAGTCATTCAAGCCACGTAGCAAAGTCTTTGATAAATTTGTTGGACCTTAGATTTTTTGTACATAGAACATGTCTAATACGTTTTTTTTTTGACAAACATTATAACGGGGCTAAACTTAAGGGAAGGTTAAAAAAATAATATATGTTTATATATAATGCACTTTACATTTAACCTTTTTTGTAAGGATTAGGAAGAAATGCCTTGTTGTCATTTTGGTTGATTTCTTCTTCCACATCAGTACTACAATTTTCTGCCTTCTCTGAAGCTATTGCAGAGGTGCTGAGGCTACCTTATCTCTGCCAACTCCATTTATTCTGAGTGCTTGGAGGAACTTCTGAGGAGTAAATGTCACTCTTTCCCCCTTTGGCTGAGGTCACAGAATCACAGAATCGTAGAGGTTGGAAGGGACTTTGGAAGACCATCTAGTCCAACTCCCCCTGCCAAGGCAGGGCCACCTAGAGCACATCACTCAGGAACGTGTCCAGTCGGGTTTTGAATGTCTCCAGAGAAGGAGACTCCACAACCTCTCTGGGCAGCCTGTTCCAGTGCTCTGTCACCCTCATGGTGAAAAAGTTTTTCCTTATGTTAGTTCGGAACCTCCTATGCTCCAATTTGCACCCGTTGCCCCTTGTCCTATCACTTAGTGAGACCGAGAAGAGCCTGGCTCCATCTTCCCGACACTCTCCCTTAACATATTTATAAACTTTGATAAGGTCACTCCTCAGCCTCCTCTTCTGCAAGCTAAAGAGACCCAGCTCCTTCAGCCTTTCCTCAGAAGGGAGATGTTCCACTCCCTTGATCATCTTAGTGGCTCTGCGCTGGACTCTCTCTAGCAGCTCCCTATCCTTCTTAAGCTGAGGGGCCCAGAACTGGACGCAATATTCCAGATGCGGCCTCACCAATGCAGAATAGAGGGAAAGGAGCACCTCCCTCGACCTGCTGACCACAGCCCTTCTAATGCACCCCAGGATGCCATTGGCCTTCCTGGCCACCAGGGCACATTGCTGGCTCATGGTCATCCCTCTCTGGTGCAGATGCCAGCTGGGCAAATTTATGAAGGCCACAAAGTCTCTGCATTAACCTTACTTCTGAAAGCAAAGGAAACACCATTCCTGCTTCTATAGGGAGCTTATGGTGGGTTCTGGTACAGGCTTTCAGCCTATCAACCATATATACAGGCTTCTTGGTACCTAAGGAGGAGATATCTGTGGAGAGGGATCTACAGAAGGGTGTAAATGACTTAGTTGCTTAAATTCCTGTGCTTTTCAGGATGAAAACCCTAGATTAGTTATCTCAGCCTTTGTCAGTATTGCCATGGAGGTTATTCTAGACCTTATTTTTGGAAAATGAGATCTATCTTCAAATAAGTCCAAGTTTCTGCTTGCTGTCAACCACGAAGATTGAAAATTACAGTTTACATTCATGCTTTCTGTGGTATCAGTGTTCATTATAACAGAATGCACATTACAGCGTGACATTAACATAGAAATTACCTGCAGGCGTATTGCTGCAGCAGTGTATTTGCAACCAAAGGCACTCCTGGTGCAGACCAGCTACAGGGCTACGTTCAAGCAGAGAAGGATGGTTTTACGGTATTTAAAGTGTACGCTTGACAAGGGTCAGTTTATGAGATTTAAATTCCCATTTACTGGAAAAGACCAAGCTGAGTGAGCAGGAATCCCAGACTCCAGCACAGTTCATAAGCAACTTTCTTACTCACATATTCCCTAGAGGAGGGAATGATTAAATGACCGTACGTCATGCAGCTCAGAGATCGCCAAATGGTGTTTGGGTCTGGCAGTAGCCACAGAGCTCTTTGCTCGTGCCCACTTTGCTATGCCAACCGTCATCCTCAGAAAAGAAAAGAAAACACAGAGCAAGACAGACCAGCAAGCAGATTTTGACCGCAAGGTGTAGCACGGGGAACTTTAACCATTTATCGGCTACTTTTATTACCTGTGTAAATCACAGATCACACAGAGCAAGATGAGACATTTAAAAAAAACCTGTGTATAAACTCAATATGAACAAGGGTAGAGCCATTTTTTTTACAATCATGGTAAACTTACTTGTCAATTGTATATTTTTTCCTGATCCCATTAGTTCCAGTCAAGGCTACATCTATATTTCCTTTCATAGTTTCTGTTGCAGATACTCTGACACGTATCTCTTTCCGCCAACCTTTGAAAGCAAAACAAAGTAGATCACGGCTGTAAGGAGATTTTTTTCCTAATGGTAAAACTTTTCATATGTTTCAATGTCTTTTAGGGAGAGGAAAGGATTGCACAACTGTGCTGGGTAAGCAAACAGAAAGTCACTCTTCATTAAGGCAAACGTTAGTTCTGTGTGATTCTGGTAGTGTTAATTTCCTTGACACTGGTCTAAATCACCGATGCGATCTTTGCTGACTTACTGGCTGTGCCAAATATTTAATGTGCCGATAGTGCACCTTGCCATTCCACTGGTTCTCACTTGTAATTTTGTAATTTCTTACACTTATGAGCGGTTTGTGGGGTCTCATGGGCAGCCTGTTCGCTCTCAACTATGAGGTGAGGTTCACTGGACCACTGTGTTGTTAAAGATATATTAAAAAAACCCGGCAGCTTTCCCAGGATGATCCTGACACAGAGCGTTTAGGGATTTTCTTCTATCTGTCAGGAGATCCTGTCACCTGGCGTGTCTTTCTAAGGCAGGAGCAGGGCCTCGGCTGCGATGGCACATACTGATTTCAAGCACCCAGGTTTGGGAAGTTTTTGTACTGGCTTTAATTCGGGCTGTTAAAAGGAGAATGTCTTCATCCACTTCATAAGGTTATACTTGGTTTCAGGCTATAATTTCTATAAACTCAACAGTTTGTAAATATTGAAATTAATGTATTCATTCAGATTTGAGAAGTGGCTAGATTCTGTATACACAAATTATTTTTTTTTTTACTTTTTGCTCTTATGAAGATGATATTTTTTTTTCATTCTTAATTTTGCTTTCATATTTTAGATAGTAGTAAATAAGCACCTCAAAGACCCCCTCTCATTTTTTGCCCTTGCAGTTCATGACCTGTGATGGATTACAATTTATTTACAGATTTTCTTATTTCCCAGTTCTGTGGTTGCTTCAACATTAATCATGACTAAAACGATACTTATTATTACTCCCTGCCATTTTGAATTATTGAGCTTTGCACACTTATTCTGAAGTGATCCAGTTTTATAAAATTTTGTCAATGTAATTTTTTTATTTGAAGTTTTGCACTTTCAGCATAACTTTCCTCCCACCTTCAACTTTATAGAATTTTTGAAACAATATTTAATTAACAAGATTTTAGCAGGTTTCTAACTCAGAGATCAGCATCAGTTGATCTGTTCCTATAATTATCTCAGCCTTTCCCAGACAATGCTAGTACTGCATGTTCCTAACACACCCAAAACTCTAGATTTTGTGCTGAGTGCCACTCATTAATTCCAGCTGCTGTTGATAGAAGTGTAAGATACTTGTTCACACATAATTCATGGCCACTTTAGAATTCACCACCCAAAATTAGCACTTACGAGCATAAGGAGAGGAGGGACCTGTCTTTAAATAAACCTTTTGCTGTTCTTTTTCAGTTTTGTGTAAAAACTTGTCAGCGTAATGACCCATCAGTGGGCATCCTTCCTTCGGACAAGGGAAGCAGTCTCCCTGGGGGAAAATAGCAATGTGTGTTACAAGACAGGTTGAAAATCTGGCTCTTGCAGAGACCATAAGTAAATACCTAAACACATGCTGTGCCTAACTGCCTGATCTGTGAAATAGAGGTGATATATTCATCTTTCATAGGGTCCATCGAAAAGCTGTCGGCTAATTATTATAGGGTGGCTAACCATATTTGCATGTAGGTTTGGCTGGATATCTCACTCATATGGTAAAGATATTTAAGTTTAGGAATACTGAAGCTTGGGGGTCTTGCTTTGGAATGTGTTCTGTCTGCTTTTCAGCCTTTATTCCCATGCAGAACCTTAATGAAATTAATCTACCTACACAGATCAAACATTCAGATCAAGATCTTTAACGTCCATTAAAATAAAATAAAATAAAAAGACAAGTTCATATATCTTTGGTGAAAGTGATCTAACTGCAGTTGGTAAAACCAGCATTGTTATATTTAGATAGTTCAGTTTTGATAATTGGGAGGTTCTGTAGGAACTGGTATTTGTGAATCTTTAGCTACTTGGGCCAAAGTTGTCCCAGAAATTATTAAGAGGAGAAGGGCAGGGCTATAACCCCTCAGGGAAACAAGTCCCTGGCACTTACCAGTACAAAAGCTCGATATGTTTCACACTGATACCCAACAAATCCATTGGGAGTGATAATACTCTCAGCATAATACCGGAGACTTCTTTTATGTCCACATCCGATAGATCTATATGCTGGGAAAAAGCCCAGGTAAAAAAAGATTAAAGCTATACATTAACATAAAGTCCATGACAAAACAACACTTGTGGGTCTTTTTTCCTCATAAGCATTTGTACATACTGTGAAGTCTCAGATTAAAAAAAAAAAAGGTAATTATTAAAATATGTTTAAAGTGTAAGTTATTTCTGTTTATAGTAAAATATATTTTACTATATATACTAGATATATTTTATCGATGGGCAAAAGCTGGGCTCTAATCTACACGTCCCTGTGCTCACGCTGAAGTTAGCAGAGGTGGAGGTGCACCAAGGTGGACTTCGTGCGGCCTCCTGTCCTGCTATGTGTGCTTAACTGCTTTTACTTTAGCATGAGGACCGAGGAGGCCTTAGGAGAATTTCGCTTTGGTATTTCAAAGACTGGAATAATTCATAGCTGCAGCATTTGTAAAGCATATAGTAGTTACTATGAAGCAGTTTTCATTGCTTACCATTATCACAATATGGTATTTTGTAAAACCACATTTTCCACTCATCTCTAAAATTAAAGGTAATCGTAGTAATTATTTTAACTTTAGTGGCTTTCAATGTTTTTAAGCTCTAAAAATCTGTGGTCGTTTGGCAGTGGTGATTCTGTGAAATGTCTGAAAAGCAAGATGTTTGGCAGTGTGTCCTTGATTTTGTCAGAATTATTTGAAACAAGTACATTTTCCCATCAGAGTGAAATTTATAAGCAATTAGTGCAGAAAAGACGAACGTGTTCTTTGAGTTATATTTGCAGGTCCCTTGTAACAAGTATTGTCTCCATTGGCTCTGAAGTCTCTCTTTTATTAAAGCACAATATACCAAAGTTAGGTTGTATGACAATGGGCTCTACTCTGGCTCAGCTCACCTAATCACAGGGTCAAGTCTTGGCGGCACTGAAATAGTAGCGCATCTTAAAGACAGACCAGTCGGCATTGACCAGTTGATACACGTTGTTCTTTACATAAGGAAAAGGAAAAAACCCAACCTACACCAAAAACTCTCTGGAAAGTATTTTTGTCTGTTTTTCTTGAAAATAATCTGCATCATTAAGGCTTCCTGAGTATGTTTCATTTATAGTTCCTTCTGCAAACCTAATTCAGAAGGGTCTGTGCTTTTAACTTTTAAAATGTCAGCTCTTACAGTCAGCTTACTTTGTGGTTGTGCCAAATTCACTAACATCTATACAATAGGAACATAATACTCCTCTCCCTACTGCATCAAAAGCTGTAGAAAAAAGTTGGTAAATAGCGTTTCTAAAGCACTTCATACATAAAAGCACTACATAAATGTAAATATTATCAAACAGAAGGGATATGCACAAGGTAAGGTGTAAACAAGAGTTAGGAGCCGCATGAACAACCAACTCCATCTGCTCATGTTCAATAGAGCTGAGCTTCTCCATCACCACCAAACATTGCAAACAGCCTTGTGAAATGTCTGTGGAAAATATTTAGGTGGGTTTTTCTTTTTTTTCTGAAAATGCAGACATTCTTCTGCAGTCTGCTTGGAAAGTGTCTTCATTTGAAGTGACTTTGTGCACAGCCAGCTTTCAGTCCTCTTTGTTACTACGTTCTTCAACCAGTCCTAAGACAGAGGATTTTTGAAAGCCAATTACTTAACTAGTAGTGGGGATTTCAAAACATTTAGCTGTGAATAACAGATGTGCTTATTTCTGTAGGTTAGGATCAGAAGACAGGATTTTGGGGATCTATTGTACTGGATTCCAGGGTAATTCTGATTAACTGCCCAGCTTTTTTTGAAGACCATGAACTATCAATGGAGCAGTCATTTTACCATCTTCTATATTTTTACCCTTGTGTTGTTCCCTTTGAAGACACTAAAGCTGTTAATGACATGGATGAGTATGTCTAACACCAGTAATATTGGAACTGATATCTTTCTAGGGAGAAGGGAAGCTCAGATTTTAACATACTCATTTTCAGATTATCCTTGAATGAAATTTTACCAGTCCTTCATGTGAGGTCAGTCTGTCAGAACAGTGGCAGGCTCTCGTAACAGGCTGTGATGCACAAATCTGTATGCTTTAACTAAAGTTCCCATCTGGAATTTGCCTTGGTTAGTATATAAGAAAATTGGAGCGTATTTCACAGGCAACTTTAAATCTTCCATTTTTGAGCATTCTCTCCCTACACCAGATCTGAGCTATATAAATAATCTTTNTTTGCATAAACTTACCAAAGTCAAAGAAAAGATGACCAGCGTGAGTATGAATTATATCAACAAATTCTGCATCTGAAGGATCCAGCCTAACCATTGTGGGAGTGTACTGGAAAAGGGGCCCAGCTGGATCCAAACCTAAATAAATGGAGATAAGTTTGATTGAGTAAATACTGCTATATGTATATCATCACATACAGCGTGTGTAAGCTGTATGTCATTACATTTTCGACTTTGCTCTACATATAAAAATCCATTTTGTGGTCCACAGCTGGTAAAACAAGCAGGGTTTTCATGGAAAGGTGGAAGGAGACACAGCAACACAGTAAAATGCTGATGGGTGCTTGGCTTACTTTCGGAGAACAATGTTAAAAGATTTAGGGGGGGGTTTTTTGGTGGTTTGGGGTTTTTTTTTGTATGTTAAAGAAAAATATGACATTTTGATATGTTACTCTGAGCATGTGGATCTGAGAATTTTTATTTGGTCAAAAATCTATTTTTATTTCCAAAAGAACTTGGTTTAAAATGTTACCCCTTCACTTCAGTGTCAGTGAGCTCTTTTCAGGGCTACAGTAACAGCTCTGGTCCCAGTTTCCCCGAGTTACTTGTGTGACTGCTTACTGTGCACACAGCTTAGTCAAAGCAATGTCTGTGCAGAGAAAAGAGCTGACTGGAGGAGAAAGGAAAGCAGAAATTAATGAGCTTTTTTAAAAAGTGATGCGTGTGTCATGTCGCCATGTCTCTCTGCATGGTTATGTGACTAACAGCTTTATTCCTTTTCAGGGTGTCCACGGCTATTTACTGTCTCATCCTGACGTACTAGATCTAGGGATTTTAATTTTTGTTTCAGATTTTCAATCTTTTGAACTGCTGAAAAGTCATGTTAGAGTGGGCTTTTAAAATCAAATAGGACAGTGAGTTGTTACTGTTTTACAAGTCTGTTATTCCACATATAATACAGTATTTTGTTCCTATTCTCTGGGGAACAGGCTCCCCAGAGAGGTGGTGGAATCACCATCCCTGAAGGTGTTCAAAAAGCGTGTAAACGTGGCACTTTGGGACATGATTTAGTAGACATGGTGGTGTTGGGTTGATGGTTGACTTGATGATCTTAAGGGTCTTTTCCAACCCCAAAGATTGTGTGATTCTGTGATCCTTAAAAATTATAACCAAGTGTTCCCTGGGACTTGTGATCTGTGAAAAAAGATCTCTATTTAGCCACAAGTGGGACATTAAGCCTTCCTGGTCTGTTGTAGTCAGGCCTTTCTTAAGGCTGGGAACGTTGACATGTGAAATGCATGGCATGCGATAGGGCGGGGTTTTGTTTGCGTGCCGTCATGCTAGCTGTGTACTGCTAATTGTGACAAACCAGCACGTTGCGGGCTGTATTGTGTGTTTATAAGGCAGCGGTGATTCTTCAGTTCTCTTAAGTTGCATGAAAATATAAAGCTTCATCGGTTGAAATATCTTCAGTACCTGTTATTCTTCCAATGCCGGGTTTCCTCCTCCCTGCCTCCCCTGCAGCATGTGCTCCAAGACTGTGGCCGATGAAATGAATGTTGGCAGGAGAGTAGCCATAGTCTTTCTGTGCAGATGTGTGGAAAGGAAAAAACAAGCGTGTCAAGGGGGGGGATACACGCCTGTGTCACTGCATCATGGCCCCACACTGTGCTAGGCCATGGCCAGACCAGGGGGTGATGGAGGGAACTGTCTTAGGTGAGAGTCACTGCAGATGGTGGGATCTGTTCCTAAAGACAAGCAGTTCCCAACTCATCCCATCCCCTCTCATATCACGCCTCTGGAAGGGAGTAATCTGTCAGGAATTGGCCCTTATGATGGAAAAGAATCAAAAGGGAATTTCTGCACATAGCTCCTCTACATTTCCACTGATTGCTCATCCAAAAGGCAAATGACCTCACTGCCTCCCCCCTGAACATGTCTGTCCAGTCAGGATAGTGGTTTGTGGTGGAGGAGTTTTCAGTGCGTTTGTCTGTGGCATACCCTCTGTGTGAACCACACTCCTGCTATGGAGATGTTCCACCATACAGGTCCTCCAGGACAGAGAGGACCATGCAAGGAGTGCTGCCAGTGTGTGGGGCTCAGCTGAGCTTGTGCATGGGGAGCCTGATGCTGGTGGCTGCAGGAGAAGCCCTTCTCTGTGCTGCGATCCAGTTCTCATGGGAGGCAGCGTGTGTGACCCACAGAGGAATGTTTTAACTGTCTCTTTTCTTCACCCAGCTGACTTTGATAGACAGTCTTATCCAGTAAAAAGCCCATCATGAGCAAAATTTTCAGAAACTATGGCCTGTAAGCCTTTAGGGACATGCTTATCTGTGATCTGACACTCAAGTATTTCCATTTGTGCAGGATTAGAGACTTTTTATGATATTTTCAGCTGTGTTATTGAGTACTTCTGTACTTCCTGACTATTACCACCCCAAACACAGCCTTTACCGTATAGACTATGTACCGTCGTTCGTGTTCCATGGGTACTTTTACCTCGAGAAAGTTCACCAGGTATACCAGCTCAGCCCCCACGATGCGGACGTTGTTAACAGCTTCAGTGTACAAACCACTAGAACCACCTCTCCAGTCGGTCAAAATGCAGTTCACGTCTTCAGTGTGAAACATGAACTGGTGGAAAACATGAAAACAGGAGAGCAGAAGCAAGCGGTTTTTAATTACACCTGTAGCAGAGTATTTACAGACAATATTTTGGTTTGCTATAGCTGGGGACTCACTTTGTCCATGTGTCTGGTAAAGACACATCTTTAGTACATTAATTCCTACTAATACTGAAGAATCAACACAAGGAGGCAGAGTGGAGGCAGCGATTTGAACACTGTATAAAGACACTCAGAAGCTTGCTTCAGTTCTGTTTTCCATTCCAGATGCTTGGTTAGCTTTAGGGTATCAACTTCTTTTAATGACAGTAACCCAGTTAGAAAAAAGAGGATAGTATGACTTCTTTTTTATTGTCCAAGCTTTTTTCTTCAAAATTTATATGCTTGGATCATCTAAATGTATTCACAAATTTGTGTTCATGTGCTTGAATTGTTCAGCCTCGAAGTTCATATATTTTAACCAAAATGTTGTATCTATATACTTGTGGCAATGGAACATTCTGATTTTTCGTTCTGAAAAAATGTCGTCTTTGAAATGTCCCTAAATACAATGAAACCAATACGCTGAACAAAACATTTTGGTTTTATTAGATAAATGCCTCCCTCAAACTGAAATGTTTATTTTGAGCTTTTGCTAAGGAGAGGAAAGTGACTTTCTTTCCCTGTCTTCATTATTGGTAAGGAATTGAATAATCAGTTAATTATAGCTTTCCCTGTGGAGATGAATGCAGCAAAAGGGCATTTATCAGAAGGCTGAAGTGTGCTATTGTCATAGATAGGTACAAGAGGGTGGTCATGTGGAACTGATCTTCATTCTGGGTTTTTGCCCCTCATATATTCCCTGAATTAACAAGAGAACAGAGATGTAAATTTTATGTGGGAATTTTAAGCCAGTTAATGGGGGGATGTGGGTATTTGCACTTTCAAATACAAGTGAAATGACAAGTCATACCATACCCTGCATATATTTGTTATCCAGGGGAAGTCCGCTCCAACAAGGTGGCCATGTATAATGAAGCGAGTTTTCCTGTGCGTTCGGAAATTTGAGGCTTTGATAGTTGAAGGATTTGCAGCAGAAATTTTCTGTGTGGGGGGAAAAAAAACCACCACAAACCATCAAAGAAACACCACAACAAGGATGTGACTGCTCTGTACCAGTGTCCATTTCGATACGGGACAGAGTACCCCAATGGTTAAGGCCTAGACAGTTCTGCACTCTGAGGAGATGGGTCTTGTTCCTCACTTGTAAACTGCCTTGCTGGGGGATATCAGTTAATCGCTTCAATAAATAATTCACTTCCTCTAGTTTATTGACCTAACGATACTGGCATTTATCAGTCCTTTGCGCAATGCTTTAACATATACTGATACAACATGCCGTGTTAATACAAGATTATATCAGACTTGGCCATAGAAATACAAACATAGCATCTTCTGCAAGGTGTGAAACAGTTCAATTTGAATCTATACCTTCTTTTTTTCCTCTTTTTTTCTTTGAAGATAAGACCTTCATCACTAAGCTTATTTGTACTTTATCCTAAAGATATTGCAGGTAGCATCAGAAAGCCCACCAGGCTTACATCGTCAGAGGCTGTAGGTATTTTGGGGTTTATTGACAAGGAAGGAATTATTTTCTGTAAAAAAAATCTGAATACAGGATTGCTTTAAAACTTGGCTCTTACTTGTCTTTTGTTATGGTTTCATTAGTTTAAAAGGCGATGTCATGACTAATTAGCACACATCTCACCTTCAGTGAAAGACTGATTACAGTTAAAACCTTACAGGCCCTCTTGCTAGAGATGTTGGACTTGTTCTGCTGTGACTCAAACAGGAGAAATCATTAAACCTCCACTGTTTGTCACTGCCGTTTGTATTAAAAAAATCCCAACCATGAAGCCTTTTTCATGTAATGTGAGCCAAGAGCAACAAATTGTTGTCCCTCCCTTTCATATTAATTTGCTTTATTTTTCTTGCTCTTTGTCAAAGTAAAAATCACACTTTCTGGTGGTCATTTTGCTTCTTTCGCCAGACGAGTCTATGGCCCCACAAAACTGCTTCATGCTATGGATGAGCCCAGCCCAGACACCTCCAACACCTCGAGCATCCTGCTGTGAGCTTTTCCCAGTACTTGCTGGTCTTCAGAGGAAAGGGCTGACCCACTGCTGGCATCCTTCAGTGTGTTCCCATTTGATCCACCCTGTGCAGTCCTGCAGGCTCCTTTTAGCTGCTTCCATTTGCCACTCTGTCACAGTCCAGAGCTTCCTCTCACTGCCACTAATTTACAGGTGGTGTAGATAACTGCACCTTTTCATTTTTTTTCTTCCATACAGCTCGAGAGTCTGTTGTCTCTACACTTCTCTACTTGATGTGCTTTCATCATCAGGAATAACCTGGTTCAGATCTCTAAGAGAAACCTCCAAGCTCTCTCTATATCTCTTACCAAGTCTTTCTTTAGCTTTTTAGTCTTCATTTTCCCTCAGACTTGTTCTTCAAAAAAAGTGTTTAATATTTGTTTGTTTTCTTTCTCCATCCCCATTTCATTCTCTTTTTGGTTGTTTCCTTCTTTTCCCACATATGGTTTCATTCTGTCCTTCAGTTTTTCTCTAGTCTCCTGTTTTCCTTTCCAAGATTTCTAAGCTTTCCTTTAATTTTTCATCCTATTTTCATTCCCCTCTCTGGTAAACATGGATACTTTCTCTTCTTATCTTCACTCTTAACTATCTACCTGCTTTTAGGTCTCAATGTTTGCCATCACATAAGCAGAGTTCCTGAGAGCAATCGTAAGTAGTTCAGAGGACCTAGTATGAACTGGATCGCTGAGTTGTGTGTATGGGCCTGAAACATGTTTTTAATCTGGAGACACACAGGAGCCAAAACTGACCTTTCTTTTTGTACTGTCTTCTGTACCTCTGGCTTTACAGTGCTAAACCTGAAACTGACTTTGAACCATTAGCTTACTGTAGAGAAGTATGGACAGTGGGACTGAGTGTCATGGTCAGTGGGATCGAGTGCACCCTCAGCAAGTTTGCCAATGACACCAAACTGTGTGGTGTGTTTGACATGCAGGAGGGAAGGGGTGTTATCCTGAGGAACCTTGACAGGCTTGAGAGTTGGGCCTGTGCAAGCTTCACGAAGTTCAGCAAAGCCAAGTGCAAGGTCCTACACATGGTTGGGGCAATCCCAAGCACAAACACAGGCTGGGCAGGGAATGGCTTGAAAGCAGCCCTGAGGGACTTGGGGGTATTGGTGGACGAGAAGCTCAACATGAACCAGCAACATGTGATTGCAGTCCAGAAAGCTAACTGCATCCTGGGCTGCATCAAAAGAAACATGATCAGTAGTTGGAGAGAAGTGATTGTCCCCCTCTACTCTACTCTTGTGAGACCCGACCTGGAGTACTACATCCAGCTCTGTACAGAAAATGACAAACATGGACCTGTTGGAGTGAGTACAGGGGACAGCCACAAAGTTGATCAGAGGGCTGGAGCACCTCTTCTATGAGGACAGGCTGAGAGAGTTGGGCTTGTTCAGCCTGGAGAAGAGAAGGCTCTGGGAAGACCTTATAGCAGCCTTCTGGCACCTAAAGGGGCTAGAGGAAAGCTGGAGAGGGGCTCTTTACAAGGGCACGAAGTGATAGGACAAGACGTAATGGCCTTAAGGTGAAGGAGGGTAGAATTAGGCTAGATGTTAGGAAGAAATTCTTCTCTATCAGGGTGGTGAGGCACTGGAAAAGGTTGCCAGAGAAGCTGTGGCTGCCCTTGGATCCCTGACTGTTCAAGGCTGGATGGGGCTTTGGGCAACCTGGTCTAGTGGAGGGTGTACCTGCCCATGGTTGGGGGGTGGAACTAGATGAACTTTAAAGTCCCATCCAACCCAAACCATTCTGTGATTCTAAGTATATAAAGTATATCCAAAATATCTCAGAAGACTTGTGTTAAAAGACTGTCATTAATATGTTGTAAATATACTTGGCTCATAAGAGAGCTGAAATAAGGAAAAAGAAGTGAAATAGAAGAAAATTAGGATGGACTGTTCACGGAGTGTGTAATGTAGAACTGGGGCTTTCCCTGAGGGACTTTTCAGCAAAAATACAGGAGAAGAGAAACTGTCTGTGTAACTTGTGGAATGTGTAGTATAAAAAGAAAGCAATTTCTTACTTGATATTTCATGATGTTCTCTCTAGTGTAAAGGAGGAAATTGGTGTTCACATCTTCTGGAGAGCTGGGCAAGCCTGCCAGTTGTCTCCCTGGGATCCCAGACCATGGGGGGCTATCTGTGAAACACCCAAGCCTTTTGTAGCAAACTTCCCTTCCTGAGGTATGCAAAGAAATATGTTAGTGTTTTGGGAACATAGCAGTTAGGCTGCCACTGATTTCCAAGAAGGTGGCAGGACAGTGTTTATACCAGGGAAGTGGAAAGTGGCTGGTTCGGATCAGGATGACACCTGTGTTCATTTTTCATTCAGGGGCTCAGTTGTGCTCCTGTGCCTTGTGCGTGGGGCAGGGACTTGAACTTCAAGACCAATTTCTGTTGCAAATATAGTGCAGAGCTCAGATTGGTGAACTCATGATTTATTTTGTCAAATGTATCATTAACACAGTCATCAGAAAAAAAAGAATAAAATCTTCATCCTTTATGGATCCAGAGGACAAAGCAGCTTTTGCTGCCAGTGCAGAGCAGTTCTTCAAATTAGTGCTAATGCTCTAGGGGTTGTCTAAATTGTTATTTCTTGTGCAACAATTCATGGAGGAGTAAAATGAAACCTGAAAATTAAAATAGGTACCTGTGGTTGCTCCACAATGTCCATTAAACATCTCTTTTTTTTTTTTTTTATCATCAGAAGATTTTAGTGGAAGCAATAAAGTGAAATTTGAACGGAAGCCTAGAGCAAAGCACAGCCTTGGGAGCTGTGGTCTGTGCCTGAATGAATGGAGTTTCCCAATTTCTATTGTGGCTTTAGTACAGTAATGATGCAAATTTGACATATGGGTGTTGCCATTAAATGTCATCCTTACTGACTACTAAAATTAAACATCTCTGAAATCCCAAATACTTTTTATTGCTATTAAAAAGTTACTGAAAACAATGAGAAACTGTTGTTACCAAGGATATGTACAAATTCAATACTACCTCAGACCGTGACTTACTCTATTCATTACACTGTGTGAAACGCAGGGGTAGAGTGATATATACTGGGAATACATCTAAAGAGAAGATTTAATTGTGGAGCTGCAGCTAGAGCCTCCACAAGTGATCCAGTCATTTTCACAGGAGTCTTTCCTCTGATGCCGGTGAACTTTGGGACTGTGTCTTTTTGTTTCTCTCTGTTCTTTCTGCATGTTCATATCTGCTGAACTGTTCTTTCCTATTGGTAAAGAAGTATTTTGAACTGTGGCTATTGTTCTCTGCATAGTGCTGTGAAGAGTGAGGGCCTAGACTGGCATTAAAAGTGTTGTAGTTACCATAAATGCTGGTGCAGGTTGAGGGTGGGTAGGGTAAACTGCTCTGGAAGAATTTTAGTATCAATTCATATATAAAAATATCTTTCTAATTCCCATTCTGTTTGCTAGCTGCAAAAACCTTTACTGAATTAAAAAGTAGTAGGTTAAATGTGGGAAAGACATAAGTCGGTGCTCCTAATCAAGAAGTCTGTTAAATCCATTCCAAAGCACATCTTTTTTCTAAAATATTCTAAAATATTCTGGTGTAAGCTGCACATAACAATTTTTACTGTTTATAGATTTTATCAGCTATATATCTTACCTCTGGCTATATCAAGAAGAAAAAGAGCAGTGATCCATACTGCAAACATCTAAAGCAAATAAGAACACAATTAAAACCTAATTAAAAATAGAACCTGAAATTCACCTAAGGATTTCCTTGACCCATTAAAAAAAAAGTCATAGTGACCACTGGAGTACTTCAGGCATTTGATGAATCAGATCCAAAAGAATCAACACTTCCTTAAAGACAGCTAGGTTTCAAGAAAATACCTTTGGGATCCTTTCTGTTTGCCATGCAGGATATCCTCTAAGCGTCTCTTGAAGATTGTCTACCTGGCCTTGACAAACAGAAGCTTTGTAACTTTTTTTATTTTTCCCCCTGTAGAGCTGCAGTCTATGGACAAGCAAATGAAATTCTTAAAGAATTTGCAACTTTTTGGTTTTTTACAGAGTGAAGTTTCTTCTAGCATTTAGTAGAAAAGTTACTTATAGAACTGCTATTCAGTGATTATATTTAAAAGAACCCAGAGACAAACTTAATTTCTGTTTCTAAATCACATAGAAAGTTCTGAAAACTCTTTGATCATTGCTATTATCCTTGTACACTTATCAGCCCTGATCTGCTTGATCACTTAGTCACCAGCTGATGGGTAAACACTGGAGTAAATGGAAGCAGTCATTTACTTTGAGGTGAAGTAGGAAAAGCCTTTTAAGTGTAATCTTACCACTACTAGTAACATATCTTCAAATGAAAGAACATTTCTAGAAAACTCTATCAGGCCCCTATCCTCCGATGAGTCCTGCATCCCCTTTATGGCCTCCCCACCCCTAGTTTCCCCAGCCTCCCCAGTCTCTTGAAATCAGCAATTAGGAGCAAAGAGTTCATCCCTGTGAAACCCACTGCAGGTTCAAGCATGTCCTGCTTTCACCTCCTCTCCTCCATCCACTCACCAAATACCCCATACCTTATCATGGTGAACCTAAGTTCCTCAGATGCTCTTGTCTCTAGTGTATCCCCTTGTACCTTGGCAAGACTCAGAGTGAGTTCTTTGGTCCACCTCTTGGTTGCGGCAAGCCTTGCAGAAGCCCTTTGAGAAGCCTGGAACGAAGCAGGACAGCACTGCGACTGTTCAGTGAGGGCATGTGGCAGAGGGACACACACACCACTGCTGCTGTACAAGGCTTGGGTTCCCAGTTGCGCCTGTGACTTTGTTGGGTAGTGCCAGGAGAGATCTCCTTGTGTCAGGCATGCTTCATTTGAGATAACACGAACCAGGTTAGACCAGTTGCTGTGTGGCTCCGCCTGTTTAATGCAAAGTTTCACATAGGGTGTTATTGTCATCCATCGGTAATTATTTTTCAAGCTAAAAAGTACTGGGAAGTGTGATGTAAACACTGAACAAACACGGAATTTCAGCATCAGGAACTTGCCATCAACTGGGCTGCTTGTCTCGGTGTGGTGCTGATTTGGGATTCAAGTGACTGAATCGCACTGGAAGGCTATAGCAGGGCTGCAGTCAGTTGGGTCCTACTCCAGAGTTTTAGTAGCAAAACAGTCCTTCCTGGAGGTGATCCCTGCCTTAAATAATTTACAGTCTACAGCAAAATTTTCAAACGTGTATTTGATAGTAAAGTCTGCCATTACATCAAGACACAAAGATGTTTTGGGATGAGCCAGCATGCATGTTCATAAGGTTTAAGCTGTTACTTGAGGAAAGGCAGAAAGAAAAGAGGATGAAAAATGACAAAAAAATTAAATTGCCCAGTCTGTCATCTGTTATGGGTTCGTCTTGTAGTTCTCTTGTCTATAATTTTACTAGTGGATGAATTACACGACTTTTCTTTGAAAAGATGACAGAAATGCTTTTAAGCAGGGGAAAATAGTTCTTTGGGCAGATTGTCACCACATCCAATCGCCATGGTTCTTAATAATTAAATTATATCAACTGCAGTAATTTTAGGTTTTAGTGTTTTGATAATAATGTCTTTTCACATAGTACTATATTGTTATCATCCTATTATGTTAACGTTTCTGATCAGGCTTTCCTAGATATCTTTGTTCCAGTATGTGGGTCTTTTCCAACCTAAATGATGATTCTATACTTCTATGATTCTACCTGAACATAAATGAGAAACTCACATCTCAACATTTTAATGTTGTGTGACTATTGGCACCTCCAAAGCCAAGGGTGTACAGAAAGGGGAGATTCCCTTTTGGTATAATTCTTTCCACTGACTGACGGAATGTCTCATATCTAGCACATACAAATATGAACTGATTCTAGAGTGCTAGGTACAATATTTTTTTTTTTGGTTTAGCTAGCTGTGAAAGGTTAATTTCTTCAGATGCAGATGGTAGAAGCGGAGATCCTCCATCTCTGTGCTCCATAACCCTAGCAGAAAATAAAGAGCAAAGGTTGGTATGTAGCTCATGGAGCTTGGTTTTTGTTTTTTTTTTTGTTTTTTTTTTAATTTCTTCAGTACTAAGTTAGTCCAGTAAAGTCTTGAATTATTCACATTAGAATTAATTTGAGTTATCTTCGGCTCACATAATTAAGGTGCAAATTAGTCAGTTAGCCAGTCACCAATAGAATTCAGCAAACAAAAATCCTGACCAGGCATTTGGAAGAAATGGTTAAAAGAAGCACACACATAAAAATCTACATCCAAGTTATCCTGGGTCATTCTGACCCGAACTGGATAATTAACAAGTGCTCAGAACTGTGATGCTACAGTGTACCATATAGTCATATCTGGTGGGCAGGTGCTCATATCTGTGATATAGTATCACATTCAAAGGGAGTGGTGCTTGTGTTTTATATCTCTAAGAATTTATAGACTAACTCAGAATTCATTAGAATTTAAGGGCCCCACAGAAAATTAGTATCTAATCTACATTACCTGCTTCTGATTCAGTTCTATTATGTGTAATATTGGACAAAAACCTCATTTCATTCTACCCTCACCATTTCTTCCCACTTCAGGAGAGTTTACTGCAGAAAGAGGTCACTCAAAATTTTAAATTAATCTCTCTTAATTATAGTCCCAAACCATACCTCAACCCTCTGCTGCAACATAGACTTCAATGACAGTCTGGTGGTGAAGATTTCAGATCATTTACAACATTATAGTGATAGGACAAGGGATAATGGCTTTAAGCTGAAGGAGGGTAGCTTTAGTTTAGATGTAAGGAAGAAATTCTTCACTACGAGGATCGTGAGGCAGTGGAACATGTTTCCCAGAGAAGCTGTGGATGCCCCATACCTGGAAGTGTTGAAGGCCAGGTGGGATGGGGCTTTGGGCAAGCTGGTCTAGTGGAGGATGTCCCTGCCCATGGCAGGGGGGTTGGAACTAGGTGGGCTTTAAGGTCCCATTCAACCCAAGCCAGTCTATGATTCTATGATTCAGTGACATTGCCAAGTTAAAATTAGAATAACAACCCATTTATGGACTTTTGATTTTACTTATGATGAAAGCATCGTTATCTCATGTCCTAGATGCAATTAGGTACTATGCAATTCTTATAAATCATCATTCCAGCTAGTATTGAGCGTCAGCTGGAGGTTAACTTCTCTAGGCTTTTCTTTGAACACACAAAGTGATTATTTAGTGACATTCATGATGCCTTTCAGCAGTCAGTGAGACACGACAGCTCTCCGTCAGCATTTAAGGCAAGGGTGCTCAGAGAGCAAGCCATCTTCATGTTTGTAACAAATTAGAGCTTTTACTCTAGCTGACAACCTTGAAATGTGCTTTCTAGAATACTTTACTAATATCAGGAAAGCTTGTAGCTCAGCAATGTTGGAGATGTCAGCACTTTTGTGTCAGCTTCTAGAAAACTTCTCACTTTAATGAGGTTAACTATTTCCTTATTTATTTGGAACGTCTGTAAGAAGTAGAAAGCTACAATGTGCTGACCATCCGTCCCTTAGAAGTTCTTAAGAGTTTCTTTTCCATGAACTTGTCCAAGTTGTCCATGCTCTCATGCACAGTTCTAGCACACCAAGCATCCTGTATCAAACACGTAATTATGGAACACTGAGAAGGATCATCTCCTTTTGTTTGTCTTGAGGTGTGCAACTGCCAGCTTCATTTCATGCCCTCTGTTACTTGTGTGGAAGAAAATGAACAAGACATTTTGTATTTGCCTTCTCCATGATCCTCTTCATTTTATAGACCACATTCATACCCCTATCACTTTTCCAGGCTGACTTCTGTTTTTCCTTCATATGTCAGAGGAGGTGGGAAAATGACTGCTTATTCCATTTGGCTGGTGTAGATGAACATTAGTCTTTTGCCTCCCGTTACCAAAACTGGCAAGGAAAATTCCTTCTGTCTTGAAGTTTTGTCAATGACTGTGTGTTTTCTTGGAGGATGAAGTGGCCAAAAGTGGAAGAATGTTCTTTCTGCAGCTCACACCCACCCCTGTGCAGTCTCTCCTAAAAGCTCATTTCTACAGCGACATCTGTAAGAGAGGAACTTAGGTGATGAGCTACGGTCCATAAAATGCATTACGATAAAAAATAGGACTAATAGGGGTCATTAATTGAAGTTGTTGTTCAGGGCTTGTTATGCTATTTATTTATTTATTTATTTATTTTATTATTTTGTCCTTTAATTGTAATTGTACCCACTTGTCACGTCTTAACCTGGAGAGTCAACCTTCTGGGCAGGGACCTATCTACCCATCTACCTACCTCTGTGCATTGTGGGGCACGTGATTCAGTTTTGAGTAGTTTATGAATGATTTTCATTATAAATGGTAACAGTTATGTAGAAGTCACCTTTTCCAGCACATCAGTTATAAGGCCTTCGCTAAGGAAGTAGCGTTTTTGAATAAAAACCCTTAAATACCAGTAAGTATTTTTCTATTCTTTCCAGTCTGCATGGCTGCTGAAATAGATATGAAGGGCTTATTATTCTTTTTATCTGCTGTGCCTTCATTATGATCCAGCTTACAATACTTTTATTGATGCCAGTCCCAATGGAGTCACTCATAGAATAAAATACTTCCTAGCTAAAGAGCACCAAATGTTAAGTTCTACTTGGTTTGTATTTTAATACCATTTAAACTAGCAGCGTTTGCGTGACTTATTCATACCTCCCATAGTACTTTTCTTGTACTTCTTGAGGTAAGCCTGGAGATACCATGAGATGTGGTCTGTCAAGCTCCTAACTACATTTTGTCTCAATAATTAAAATGGAGTGAAGAAGTGGTTTAAAAGCACTGGCTTCTACCTGCTCTCCTCATAGCAATATGAATTTTCAATGATGTGAGCGTATAATTAGTTATCCTTTATTCACTGCTCACCTCTCTGTTTACCAGCCTTCTGGTTCGGTTAACTATAACGCTTACTGACACTCCTGAGAAGATGGATGAAGACTGATTAAACTTCACAAGAAATACTGCAGGAAACGTTTCCCCAAGCTCCATCTGGCTTTCTACTGTCTAAACCAAGAAGTGTTGTCTAGCCTGGTCTGTGCTGGACATATCTGGCATGCCTGAGTAGGTCTGGAACATCCCACTACCATGCTGCAAAGTTACTTAAGTTGGTGTCAGTTTAGAGCTCCCAGAAAACTGGTGATCCATATCCTGTTGATGTAAGAGAGCAGAGATAAGCATCCTCTTTCAGCCCTAGTACTGTTTAACCTTCACTTGGCAAAATTCAGTAACATCAACTTTAGATTGGAAAAAAATGGGAAAAAACCCTATGTATTTGCATGGAGCTTCAGTTTGATAAAATATCCCTCTCCCTGGAACAGTTTAGAGAAGAAAAGAATTCAAACAGCATCAGTGAGTTCAAGCTTTCAAGTGTGAAGACTTGTATTTTATTATTTACACATAATAATGGTGCAGTTGCTAATAGCTATCTGATTAGTAATAGATTGTACTTGTCTCTACAGCAGGTACTTGAAGATTCTAAGAGCCTAGGCTACTTATTTGAAACGGATACAGTCACTGATTGGATTCTATAGAATTAGACTGATTTACACCAGGTAGGATCTGAAGGTTGTGTCTTAATAAACAAAATAAATTTATTACTGTAGTTATGCCTTATTTTGTGTCAAACTGAATTCCAAATGAGTTAGCTTTTCATCATTTCTGAGACAAAACACTCCTGTGCTTGGCGCATATTCTGAGGACAGCATTGAATTTAAAGTATAAAATAGGGAACTAAAGAATGTGATATGAATAGAAGATTTTAAATCTCCTCCAGCAAAGTATTTTAAGGCCTACGGGCACTATGTGTGTTGGTAGAAATTCCAAGATTTAAATTAGTTAACTACAGTGCAAAAAAAAAACAACTTTGGACTTTGGACTTTTTCCTAACGAATTTCCATTTCTTTCTTTCTCTTGTCAGCCATCTAGCAGGAAATTCTTGCTTTTGTAGTCTTGAAAAGTTAGAAATTATTTTAAGAAAAGACAATTGAATGCCATATAAATGGATTTCACAGGTTAATGGGAAAGCATGAAGTAAAGATTCTAATCATAGCTGTTTTCCACAGCCCTGTAGAAGGCTGTGGTAAATGAATTGTAATTAATCATGATGAATTTTGTGATGTGGTTTAAAGATTACATGAAGTGGTGGGATGGAGGCTCTACCTGAAGGCCTTTGATTTCTGAATTTTTGATGGTGTTAATTAAAGCTGGTGGTTATTAGTAAAATAGGAAGTCATCCTTTATGATATAATTAGGACAAATCCCTATCTGGTAGCATAATTACTGCAACGCTATGCCTTTAGAAACACTATATGCTTTTTTAGTTGTTGATTCTGTCTGAAATTAAAGGCATTTTACCTTAAACAAATGATACCAGCTAGCGGGATTATTTTCTATATGTTGATAAAATAATTTTATGTACTTATTTCTGAAAGATAAGACTAAAGATAGAGACATAGATGGCCTACATATTCTCGTCCCTCACCAGATTTCCTCTATGTTTCAACCTTAATCAGGTTTTTATTATCCTTATATCTCATTTTTCTCATTCAATTGAATGACTGTAATTGTCAGAGCAGAATGCCCCGTGTTTAAAAATGGATGACAAAGTCAATAGAATGATATTAATTTATACAAGCTGTTAGCTGCTCTTAAAAATAATGAAGTGGTTTCATATCAGGCCTTTGGTGTGATATGTGGCCTGGTTCGTGTGGGTTTGGTTGTTATTTTGCAAGCGCGGGTTCTGTTCCATTGCACTTCCTTTAACTTCAGTCGAGTACAGTTATTTTCTGTCAAGGTGGTGTTATGTTTGTGTCACTATCTTAAGGTTCTTAACTCCTTGTGGTGTGGCAACACATGCAATGTTTTAATAAAACTGTATTGTTTTTGTAGTGTCCTCTACGCCTGCAGCCCGCGCTGCGGGTTTGTGTTTGTCCCCGATTTGTGTCTTGTCTGAAGAGGGGGTTTGAATCTGGAGGTGTGCACCTAAAGTACGTGATGATCTATAGATTTCTTCCTCAAAAGGACCCCTGGAAGGGGCCAACAGAAGGAGAAACAGTACATGGATGGTTCTCCAGGTCTGTTTGGTGCCTCTCATCGGCTTTGCCACTCCCTGTACGAAGGGATGACGTAGGGAATAGCCCTTTATCATATTTGCCTGTGATGCAAGACTGCCTGTAAACAGGAAGGCTTCTTTACTTTGCTTTTGAATGCTGCTGTTTCTTCAGTCAGTTTGGTATTTTAGTATACTTCGAGAATGCAGTCAGAATTTTAATAATTTGTGGGCTGCTATTGGAATTAAATCAGGTTTTGATAAAGCACTACCTCTGTCTTCTGTCTGATGTTTTTGTAAGGTCCCTCAACACTAATTTGAGAGGGCCCGGACAATACAGGGTAGACTATGAAGAACAGTAACTAATTTATATAATCTTTCTGTAAATGATGTAACAAAAAAAGCTACAGGATGGCATCCATTTATTTTGCAGGCCAGCTAAATCATGCTCAATATGGCTTCAGAAAAATTGAACGCTGACATTTCAATTTTAAGCTTTTTGACTCTGAAGGTACGAAAACATGGATATTTTTTTTTAAATTGTGGAGAAAACGGTGATAAGGAAGAGAGAAAACTCTTTAAAAGGCTACCCCAAATGAGAGTTATGAGGCAGGATTGCAAAGCACAAAGTCATTTTAAGCCCAAAGAATGTGGGAGTGGGATGTTGCAATTGACACAGCACGCAACATACAAAGGCATTACCACACCGATTAGACCGAATAAGTTTAGCCAGAGTATTTCATAATATGAGTCCAACCCAGCCTCTTTTTAAGTCAGCTGAAGCTACTGCCATTGTTTTCAATAAGCAAGGGTAGAAGCCAGCTTTGCAGTACTGATTTCAGGGGGTATATACTTGTGGTTTGTGTTTGAGGTGCATACATGTCTGAAAAAGATGTCAGATTTCAGTAGTATTTCAGTGATCTGTTACTGCAAGGACACTAAATGCTAAGTATGGAGAACTGGGGAGTGAAAAGCTTTAGGACTGGTTTCTGTGTGGGCTTCACGCTTCTGAAAACCAGTTGAACGGTTTGTGAACACATCGCTCATAGACGATTGCAGCATGCGGGCGTTGGGTTCTCAGAGAGCTTCGTCTGTTTTGGGATTACTGTTAAATAATGAAAAGAAATGGCTATTTAGACATCCTTCTAAACTGTATTTTATCAACTATTAGTCCTCCTAAGTCTCATGACTGGACACATTACAGATGTGGAGTATAGTCAGTTTGTGTGTGCAGAGCAGGTACTTGCTTCCTACATGCATTGGAGTGCATTAGATGTGCTCTCCACTGTGCATGTGTATGGCCTTGTCTCCTCTCCAGGAGAGAGGATGCTGAGATTCTTCTATGGACACATTAGCTATGGACTGATTTGAACAGCGCTGGTATATACAAAGGAGGTGGCACTGATTATTCTTGTTCATTCGAAAGGTTAGTGATACACAACATGTGCAAACGTTTTAAACAACCATTATCTGCTTTCTGTTGCTACCAGCCAGACTACAGTTTAAGTTGGTTGAGATTAATGTAAACCATCTGATGATCAAAGCTAGAATTATCAACAGTTAGAAGAGGTGAGAGCTGACTCTATGTCCAGGCAAAGGGAAGCTTTCACTCCCCAAACCTCAAGCACTCATTTGGGATGAGAGTGCGCCGTCAGCCAGGCAAGTCAAGTTTGGGAGCCAGCAGTTTTCAAAGTCCTCAAGGCTACTGGTGATATGAACAGCAGTCAAAACGTGCATCAGACATGATAAAAAGTGAGGGGTCTCCAGACAGACTGCTCCATCGCTTCTGGCTGCTGGAGACCGAAGCCCAGTGATCTCACTGACATCAGAGTTTGGCCAGAGAAGATGGACCTTTTGGACAAGAAATCAAAAGGCATTCTCACCTCTGGCAGTTTCACGGGCTCTGATAAAGCAGCTCTTTTGTTCCTCTGAAGGACTTCCTGCCAGCCTGGGAAGCGCACTTCAAAGGGATTGTTTTTCATGGCCTTCATCTAGCTGCTGTCACTTCTTAAAGTAATAATTCTCTCTTTAATATAAAATATATAAGTTACCAGGTGGAGTAAGTTAATATTTTTCCTTTTTTAAATTTGCAATTTATAAGACAAAATGAAGTCAGTAAGGAAGTTAAAGGCCTTTTTAGCCTTTTTAATAAAACAGTTATAATAACTGCAAGTGCATTCACTGACATGAAATCTTAAATGTAGTGGAAATGACACTTCAGGAGTTCTTGGTTTTGCCTTTATAGATTTTTCTCTGCTGCACCTTTTATCCCAGTAGACTTTCATCATTGAAACTTTTCTCATATCCTGCAGTAATATTTTACAAACTCCTGAAATGTAATGATCTAAATTATTATTCCTTATGCACTATGTACCTGTGTGCCCTTTAACGCGTTTACTGAACTTTGTGTACTTTGTGAGCCTGTATGATACATGAATGGGATATTTACTGGGTGTGATTTTTAACGCCATTGAAATGAAGTCATTGAAGGGATAGAAAGAGCGACTTGTCCTCAAATGACTACAGAATCTGTAGACAGAGGGCGAGTGTTAAGTATGTGTTTTCAAGATTTACACAATCCTTCTCTCCATTATGTAAATGCTGATTACAGGGAGCTCTGGGACCCGACGAGAGGCAATTACAGCCCTCCCAGTCTGCGAGGAGCACATGCAAGACTGCCCTTCACAATGGCCAAAAAAGTCATGGCATGTTTGGTATTCTATTACCAGATAAACTGATTTCTGTCATTAATAAAACATTCCCCATGCCCTGCCCATAAAGAAAAGGTACTAAGAGTGCACAGCTTCAGAACAGTAAGCTGGAGCAAAAAACACGTGAACTGCAGAGGAGTAGCAGTCTGGGTTAGTGAAACAGCACAGGGAAAAGCCTCGAGTTCTGCCTGTCTGTGCTGTAAATGTTCATATACCTCAAACTGACACAATACATACATTTAGAGAATTGATAAAGAAGGATAGTATGTCTCAAAACACGATTGCTTTCTGAGCAGAATCAGGGTCTCACCCTATTACAGGGCTCCCTGAATAGCTGATGTGTCCTAAAATTAGCCAGGTTGATGTCTACCCATAGCCAGTATCTCTACCCATAAAGACACTGATCCCTAATTATACATGATGATTCATTTAGATTTTCAGCCCCAGGAATGCTTTCTGGTGCTCGGGCTGGGGTCTGTGCTCCAGCAATGCTCTCATTACACATGGGGCAAGACCCAACGTGCACCACCCTGCTTCACAAAGAGACCTCCGGAGCCAGGAACTGGAGTACGTTGCAGTCAACTGGGAAGAGAACCGTATGGTGCACCACAGACTGCCCCAGTCTTTAAACCTAAAGGAAAAAAAACCCACCAGCTTTCATTGCCTCGCTGAGCAGCATCACTGGTTCATTATTGTCTTAAAATAGTATAGCCTCTAAACAATGCATTAATTATTAGCTTGCCTCATTAGTTAATCCCATTAGACTGATACACGCATGCATTTTATCAGTAAAATTGAAAGTAAATTAGTAGGAACATCACTTTTCCCGTTACATTTTAGATTGCATAGTAGATCAACAGATGACTTGAAAATGCTCTCGCTGTAGTGTAGTGCAAACTTGGCCTCTGAATCTCTTGTGTTCAGATAAGAGGGCATTTGGTGGTTGAAAATGGTGCTTTTGCCAAATGTTGTTTTGGGGAAGGATAAATTAAGCGTGTAAGAGCATTGGCAATACACTCAACTTTTATTACCAGTTTGCATTACTGATGTTCACAGGAAGCTTTGCTTGAAGCAGGAGTGCAAAATGTCAGGTGCTGCACGAGTACCACATCAAGGTACTTGCAGCTAATCTTCCTAAATTAGAGCAAGAGTGACTAAGTCAGCACTTCTCACCTCTGGAGTTTGCACTAACTCGAAGCTCCACACCTGAGACACGATGGCACTCCACAGGGTTCAGAGCCTGTGGGGGTGGGACTGCCACGGAGGGATCATTTTATTAATACTGGCATTTCCAGAACAATTCATTAGCTGCCTAAAGGGAAAATAATTTAAAATGTCTACTTAAAAATAATTTGCAAGTAGTTTTTTATTATCAGATATTAATTCCAAAATAGTATCTAAGGGCCTGAAGTACTGAAACACTTAATGAGGGTTTAGAAACGATAATAAAATATAACAGGCATGTATTAATCAGAGCAAGACACTCTTGTGAATTGAAACGTGATGGTTTGGGTCTTGAAATGTGCTTGGAGTTTCCCATGAAGCTAGTTAAGTATGATTACTGTTGTAGAAACACCTCCGCACAAGTATTTTACTGCTTAGGACAGGATCCACAACCACCTGTGCACATTTTTTGCAAAAGAAAAAAGCTCAGAAGTTAACACAGAGGGTCATGAAACTGAGGGCAATTTTGCATCACCTTTTGTAGTGTCATTTCCATCATCCTTGCCAGTCACTTGCATCACAGCAGCACCTAGAGGCGAGCTACACAGCCGTGGAAGGGAAAGATCTTGATCCTTGTTCAGCTAACAGCTGAAATGGACAGGAGGGATGGAGGAACAGACACTGACAGCGATGATCCAAGCAAAGTACGAGACGCTGACAGCAGCCATTGCTGCCTTCCCCATTAGCTGTCAGGAGTTAATGGGATTCTCTAGGTAAAACTATGCTGCAGCGTCTCTTAAAAGGACTTAAAGGAATCAGAGATGACAACTTGTCTGGTATTTTTGTCCCTTCATGTTTACTGTTTCATGGCATTTCTTCTGTGAAATTTATTCTAATTTATACCTGTGTTCTTACACATGAAAATTTAGGGCACGTTAAATTTTTTGAGAATTGGAATTAAGCATTAAATTAGATGAGCTACGCTTTCCTGCTCCCCATGACTGAATAATAAAACTGTGATGCCTTATTCCTTGCAGAAATTACAGGGAGAAACTGTATGTTAACTTGCTCAAACAAAACAAAAAAAAAAAAAAAAAAGGAAAAAAATCCCTGAAGAATACTTTTCCAGCAGTGAAGCAGATTCTGTTTGAAAACAAAATAGTGTTATTCAATGGAGTTCATATTTGAAAGAAATTAAAATAAAAGCTAGGGGTGTTGGCAAGTGGATAACAGTATTTGCCTGCAGCCATGTGTCCACAAACGGCTGTTGCACGTTGTTATTAGAGTTTAGGCTGTAAGTGTGTACCAGTACATTTGAGGCCTTTGAAGTGGCGTATCCAAGCGTATCCATACAGGTTGCATGTATACTAGTATTTTCTCTCAGGTAGAGAATTCCAGTTTATGTTATTTGAATCCTCAAAGGCTGTGAAAAGCTCTGTGTGCATTCAGTTCAACGAGAATAAATCAGACCCAGAGTGATATGGTCTTCAAATATGTCTGATTTCTTATATCATTTGCTTGAGTATTTTCTGAGAAGCACTAGTATGAAACATTTGGTTTAAATAATTGTGTTGAAGATATAGTTGGAGACAAATGTGTTAAAAGGATTTTCACTAATCTTTTGGTTGAGGTAGTTTCCCTGGAAACTTGAGAATAATTTCTCTCACTGCAGTCTTTTTAAATTATTATTATTAATTTGTGCTATTTTATTTGATAAAATCAATGAGAATATATACTGATTGGATGAGCGTTTATTTTCACTGGTTCTGGCATAGTTGGAGTTAGGAGCCAGAGTTATGGTTTACATTTCTGAGCGTGACAGGGAGATGGATAGCAGCTGATACTCATAAAAATCCTCCAGTTAGAGTCTGCAGGTTTGTTTATTTTTTTCATTGATGACTTTTATTTACAGCTGGTTACCTAAGGGAAGTGAATTAACATAACTCTTTCTCTCCTTCATTTCACAGCTTTGTTATGCTCTTTGAACTGCGCCAGTCACTGCTGAGCCAGTAATGTCAGCCTTGATATGTTTGCTCACCTCTGGTGCAGTACATGACCTCCTACTAAGCCACTTCTAGTCCTAGAACTTGAGCTCAGTATCTGCCCTCATCACCTCTCCCCCTCCTACACGTCACCCGTAAGACATCCCTCTGCTTTGGTTCATGTGTGAGTATCATAACGATGCACTCAGCTCTTCTCAGGTTAACTCTATAACCTCATTGCAGGAGGACCGCCTGTCCCCCCTTCGTTGTGGAGCTGTGCTTCCCACTTGTGACTGAAATGATATTTTTTTTAGCTCTTTGTCATGCAGTGTAACCTGTCTGTGCCATGAGTTCCCTTCCAGGTACCATAAACAAATATGAATGCTCTAAATTTATAGGCGGTAATTTTTGTGTGAGGATTATGCCTGTGCCTAGCGATACAAAACTTGCGTGGAGTTCTAGTGGAACATTCTAGCTGTCCTTCTGCTGGTGAGGTGGCACCTAAGGACTTGCTTTAAAGTCTCGCAGCCTCAATGGGAAATGCTGCAGTGCGGTGTTGGACCTCAGCCACCATCAGAGAGATAAATTTGAGCCATTTCGGTGACCGTACATTTTCAAAATCTAGCGTGTTTTCTGAAGTTGATGGTGATGCTCTCTAGTGGACAAGTTTGAAAAATCTGTTAGCATGAGCATCTAGAGGATGCCTAGAAAAACTCTGGTGCTGCGGATGTAGGTAGGTAAGGTAAACAAATAGAAAAATAAAAGATTGCTAAAATAGATGAGCAAATTAACAAAACTCAGAATGAAAAAATCTTTTTGAAGGAGCCAAAAAAGGATTATGGGATTGGAAAAAAGGATTAGAAGCCTTGTATGTTTTGGTCTCCTTGTGTATTTAGCTTGTAAGTATTAAGGAAGCATTAAGATACATCATACGTATTTGGTTAGAGATCTACAGGCATGAACAGGAGACAAGGTTGAGTTGTATTTCTTTTTTTGAAAGTTAATTTCTGAAAAATCTCTCCACTTTTTGGTATTTACTACTACACTCAGCTCAGTAGCTTCTCCTAGGTGAAGTATTTCTGGTTAAAGGAAAAAGCACTGCAGATTTTTTAATGAGTATCACAACTATTACTGTTAATCCCAGACAACTTTCTCGTGAGGCGCAAGTTCATACTACCACCTAGTGCAATTCATGTTTCAATGCAACAGCATTATACAGCATGATGTCTTTATTATTAATGAATTCCTCTGAATAATTAATCTAGCTGATGTACTTATTATAGTAATAACTCTATATTAACGGAAGAAACAGAACATGATAGTTCTACCTCTAAGCCCTCTGTAAAGAGTACACTGACTTCCATGCTTTATCTGCCTGTTTTCTCACATGTATACAGTAATTTGAAGACAGTAATCATTGCCCTAGCACTACAATGCACACCTACACCCCTGCTGAATTATGCAGCTCTGGGTTTATGTGAATGAACAGGGGTTAGTTTGTACCAGCACCCTGTTAATATTGGAAGTGTGATTTGGAAAAGGAGAGTAGATTGTCTTGATCTCATGTGCTGTGGTGTGAAAAAACTACAGTAAATCTCTTAAGTTCCTAAGTCTTAGAATTCTGATCTTAATAGAGAACATACGGATTAAACAGCTAATGCTGCTAATTCCTACTCTGTACCTATTACTTTGGCACCGTTCTACTTTTCTTATGTAACAGTCCCTTATTTTTTTTTAAAAGGTATGTGCAGTAGACATCCTCAAACGATACACAAATTATTTGACTAAAATTCCTAAAGGTCAAGCGTAATGTAAATAAAAAACATTTTATCTGTTTACAAAGGGCTGGGTATTTTTTTTATATCGGAGTCTTCATTTTGTCTTTATTAATGAATTATTTCAGAGTCACAAGTGGATGTTATAATTATTTTTTTTAAAGAAGTTACCCAAGTTGAAACTCTCTATTATCATGTTTAATTCCCTGGACCTATTCTAATGCCATGTCAATAAGGAAAATACGCATATAGTTAACTTAATGTGAAGCAGAACTTTCTCTAATACTAGCTGTAATTGTCCTTGCTTAAAAATAAAGAATGTATGCTTATTTCATATAAAGAAATAATACAGATATATTAATAGCAGTTGTCTTCACAGGCTAGCTAAATTCTGAAAGAACTAAGTATATTTTAATTTCAATGAGCAAGTATTTTCTCCAGGCTGCTTCTTTTTCTGCTTTTCCTTAATTTGAAAGAGTCAGATCTAGAGACAGAAAGGATCAAATTCCCTACAAATAACTGTGAATTTTTACTAATTTGGAATTCCAGTGTGATTTTGGCAAAGGCATCTTACCTACATGAAAAGCCAAGTGTTTAAAAGTTAGGGTAGGGACTTAGAGGGACAGATTTCTGGTTGATGAATAATTCCTTGGACCTTAGTGAGACTGGAAAGTGTTCAAATATGAGCAGAATGCAAATCAGTTTATTGAATAGTTATATACTTACAATACTATAGCTTATAAGCTATATATACCTTTTCTGACAGAGTAAACTCTTCTAAGAGAAATATGAAATATGGTGTTGCAGTTTGTCCATCATACCAGCAATGGCTCTTCCTACAGTGTGGTATCACAGTTTTACTTTCTCTCTCATGCTTCCACATCAGGCAGGAGTAGCTATACATTCACCTTAGGAGCTTTAGAGGAGTGAAAGATTATGATTGATGGTCTTACAACTCCGGGTGAGTTTTCTTTGAAAATTCAAATGGGCCCTGCAGGTAGATTAATATCATTCAGAATGATGCGGAAAGGCCAAAGAGCTTCAACATATTGTTTCCATTTCGTGTTTGGAAGGAAGTGTGCTAATGTACTCATTCCACTGAAGCCATTAATAATTAATGAAGTTAGATGTCTGCTAGGGATAAGGGTTTTTAAAATAATCAAATCTGGATCATTTGCACCTGAAAGTCTGTAAAGAAAACACCTTTGGCTGAGGCACCTCACATTCCCTAACCAACTTGGGAAATGAATTTTGGAGTGCTGGGGAAATTGCGGAGGCAGGAAAGCTGTGAATACTTTACAAGTATTTGAGAAGGACTCTAAGCAAATGGCCTGTTAACCTGCTCCAGGTGAAATAATGGGAAAGGGAGAAGGATTTCAGTGATAAAGAATTAAATATCAGGAATGCAATTAATGCGAGTCAGCATGATTTTATAGAAAATAGGCCTGATTTAACTCTTCGAGAGATTACAGAGGTAATCAGACTGTGTAGGTACCATATGCTTTAACTGCTGGAAGATGTTCAGCTAGCACAATATACTGCTGGTCATGTAAAATAACTGGCACAGTAGCACATACATTTTAAGTCATTGCTTATAGACTCTGAAAATGATGGTTCTGAAAAATAATACCAGTGAGAAATAGTCATCCAGTGAGGCTGTTCGCAATTGTGTCTTCCAAAGGGTGCTCAAACCAAAGTGGTGCTACTGTTTTATGCCTAACCTGGGTTTAAATATAAAATACGCAGATGACACAGAGGTTGATGGTATGATAGATAACGATGCTGAAGTCACACAGAGTAACATGGATAGTCTGATAAGCAGAACCCCTGCAATTAGCTATTCTTTTGATATATTCATGTGCAAGCCGTATATTGGGAAAAAACCCCACCCCAAACCAGTTTATAAGTGTGGAAGGGAGGGCAGTATCCTTGAAAACAGCAACTTTGAAAAGTGCTTATAAATCATCTTGAACAACTGCATCAACACAGACTCTAATGTGATGTCTGAGGCAGAAAGGATTAACAAGGGTTTGTAAATCTGTGCGTAGGAGGAGGAAGGCAACTTTATGTTTATATAAGCAGTGATGAAGCTGTAACTAGAATATTGCTTACGAGTCAGGTGTCAGTGTTTCTAACAGTGCGAGAAATGACGAAGGTGTAAGAAGAAAGCCACAAAGATTATCTGAGTGCTGGAAAAATGCCTTACCGTGAAAGACAGAAAGCAAGCCATTTGTTAAGCTTATCAACAGAGAGTCTGAAAGTTAGCTTGATTGTGACACGTAGGTACTGATAGGAGAATATACTACATATTAAAAGGCTTTCGAATCTTAGAGAAGAAAGTGTAAGAAAAAACCAGGACTAGAAGCTACAGCCAACACATTCAAACTATGAATTAGGCAAAGATTAGCGTGGCAATTCATCAGCAGAACTGATGCATCTGCCCTCTTGAAATCTTCAAACTGAAGCTGAGATCCTTTCCAAAAGATGGATTTTAGCTTGGCTGGATTAATAGTCTGAGCCTCAGAATATGATGCCTTCTCCTTGTGCAGAATATAGCGTATTCCCACACTGCATGATATTTATTCTATTTTTGCACAGAAATAGCATGTCTTTAGACAGACCCTGTAGAATTATTTTAAAGGGAATGTGTCCAACATCATTGTGTATAAAATAGGAAAAAAAAATAAGCATATAGCAGTAGCAAAAGGTTTTTCCTGATTACTGCTGTAGAATGAAAATTGTCATCCGGGAGGGAACATTATTTTGTTAAAGAAACCACTAGATGGCACTGAAACACCCCTTCGCAAATCCTCCCGCTTTGAGAGCTTGATTATCCGTATTTTGTAATCAAGACTGAAAGGAATTTATGAGCCATAGCATGAAGAATCCAAGGGACATAAAATTCTGACGTTAGACAGCATGAATTTTCTTTGTTTCTGTTTATTGTACACAATATACTGTTCACTGTTTAGTTTATGATTACCTGAATGATCTTTATGCACTTATATGTTTAGACACTTTGTTTAAGGGAACTTAATCAGTACGGCATTATGTCAAATGTTCCTTAGAATACAGAATTGAACACCATTCCAATCCATAGTTTGATTTCTGGCTAGAATTTTTTCGCTTCCTGCTGGAGTAAATTTAGTTAAATTACAACAATTCTCTATTTTAAAGTTAAATAGAGGTTATGGGATGCTCTCTGACTTGAACACGACATCAAGACTGCTTGGAAGTTTATTAGTAGACAATAACAGAAATTGTTGTTTCAGAAAAACCCAAGAAATATGCTGTGTATTTTTAAAGATTATTTTTTCTCATATTTCAGCTATTTAATATATTATTTACATGAAAAATCGATCACTGTAAAGCCATTCCTTTCAAGCAAGGAGATGTCATCTTTAAATACTCAAGACATTAAGTACGAAGAAAAGAATCAGCTTCTGCTTCACAGTTCCAGAAATTGTTGAGCTCCTCAGCTATTTGGGCTGCCAGACTGGTGCTGATCGGAGCGATCACAGGAGGCACGAAAGCTGATAACGTCTGGGAGGTACGGGATGGGTCTGGTACCCATTTCTGAAGAAATGCAGAAGGCGCACAGTTTAGCATAGCACATTCAATATTTTAAAAAACCGCAAGTGATGTAGTGTTATATTTTCTGATACAATTTTAGTCAAAAAGTAAATGAAATGCAGGCTTTCTGCCGATGACAATCGCGTGCTGAAAAGCGTTCAAACCCTACATGTATCAGCGGGGTGACTCTGAATGTATGGATGTGCCCTGAGCTTGGCCCTTCAGGGAATCAGAGCTACCGTGTCCCCTGCTTGGAACTCGAAGTCTGTGGCTGGTGTTGACAGTTAGGACTTTAGGAGGTTTATCACAGGGCCAGGTGAGCACTTTCCTTCTGCGGATGAAGGTATTACTAAATATAATTGGTTTTCAGCCCAGAATATAGATGCTTTGCTACACAAAGAGCTATTAACTGTAGCCTGGTATATCTAGAATATAAAAAAAAGCATATAGAAACTTGATAAATTTGGCCCCCAAAAAATCACCAAATGAACAACTAAATAATTACAAAAATGATTTGGATAAGGGGCTGACAATTCCTAGCAGACACAGTGAGAGCGATGGGAATTTGGAAGGCTGGGCTGTTTATAATTAATATAAGCACTGCATGTCACCTGCAATCAGTAAAAGAAGCAGAGCTACTAGTTACTTAAATACTCTATTGACAAGCAAGGCATAGATTGTTAGACATTGAATCTGATCCTTTATCCAGCAAACATACAGTAATATCACATTTAATTTCAGAGCAGAGGACTGGAACTGTTCTGCCAGTCCTCTTTACCCGGTATATGTTTATTGCATTGTCATCCTTGGAAATGGGTGTGCAGCATAGCTACTAAACCTGTTATCTTTTCTGTGGAAATCATCTGGAGGTGTTTTCTCTTACTAAAAGCTTCAGGACAGGTCCTTATTTATTACTTCAGCTCAGTGAGTGGTAAAATCCTTGCTCATGTTACAAACTTCTATGAAATTGAAGGTGACTGTGGTAAGCTAGTGGGCTCACTCTACACCTGAGCTAGTGTACTGACATAGTGTGAGTTTATATTGTCGTGCCGGTCCAAGTTTAGAGATACCCATTGTTTCATCCAAATTTAGTCTGACTTGACACTATGGTATCAATTAGAGCAGAAAGCACCCAAACAGGTACACATCCAGAGAGAAAAACACCTAGAGCTCTTCAAAATCACGTGCCATGTCCGTGACAACCGGGGGATCAGGCCCAGCCAGCATGGGTTTGTGAAAGGCAAGTCCTGCCTGACCAACCTCATCTCTTTCTACGACCAGGTGACCCGCCTGGTGGATGAGGGAAAGGCTGTTGATGTAGTCTACCTAGACTTCAGCAAAGCCTTTGACACGGTCTCCCACAGCATTCTCCTGGAGAAGCTGGCGGCCCATGGTCTGGACAGGTACACTCTTCACTGGGTTCATAATTGGCTGGATGGCCGGGCCCAGAGAGTGGTGGTGAATGGAGTGAAATCCATCTGGTGACTGGTTGAGAGTGGTGTTCCCCAGGGGTCGGTGCTGGGGCCCATCCTCTTCAACATCTTTGTTGATGATTTGGATGAGGGAATTGAGTGCACCCTCAGTAAGTTTGCAGACGACACCAAGTTGGGGGGAAGTGTCGATCTGCCGGAGGGTAGGATGGCTCTGCAGAGGGACCTGGACAGGTTGGATCGCTGGGCAGAGGCCAACGGGATGAGGTTTAATGTGGCAAAGTGCCGGGTCCTGCACTTTGGCCACAACAACCCCAGGCAGCGCTACAGGCTGGGAGCGGGGTGGCTGGAAAGCTGTGTAGAGGAAAAGGACCTGGGAGTGCTGATTGATGCTCGCCTGGACATGAGCCGGCAGTGTGCCCAGGTGGCCAAGAAGGCCAACGGCATCCTGGCCTGTATCAGGAATAGTGTAGCCAGCAGGAGCAGGGAGGTGATTGTCCCCCTGTACTCAGCCCTGGTGAGGCCGCACCTCGAGTACTGTGTCCAGTTTTGGGCCCCTCACCACAAGAAAGACATCGAAGCCCTGGAGCGTGTCCAGAGAAGGGCAACGAAACTGGTGAAGGGGCTGGAGCACAGGTCTTATGAGGAGCGGCTGAAGGAACTGGGCTTGTTTAGTCTGGAGAAGAGGAGGCTCAGGGCAGACCTTATTGCCCTCTACAACTACCTGAAAGGGAGTTGTGGTGAGCTGGGGGTTGGCCTCTTCTCGCAGATAACTAGTGACAGGACAAGGGGAAATGGCTGCAAGTTGCGCCAGGGAAGGTTCAGGTTGGAGATGAGGAGAAAATTCTTCTCTGAAAGGGTGGTCGGGCATTGGAACGGGTTGCCCAGGGAGGTGGTGGAGTCACCATCCCTGAGGGTGTTTAAGGAAAGGTTAGATGTGGTACTTAGGGACGTGGTTTAGTGGGTAATAGGTGATGGGGGGATGGTTGGACTAGATGATCCTTGAGGTCACTTCCAACCTTAATGATTGTATTCTATTCTATTCTAAATTCTAATGTGTTTAACCTCTGTGTTATAGTAAGATCTAACTCTCTACATTTGGTCGAATCTGAGCAGAGTCCAAAAGCAGTGCTCTTTATCCTGTTGAAGAAGGAGGGTCTGCTACAGAAGGTAGCAGTGCTGGTCAGGCATGGCATCCTTAACCAGGGAGACAGTGCTGGAACACGTCTTCTCTTTCTGGTCTGCCTCTGTTATCATCCTTGTAGGCTCTGTGCTCTCAGGCTCCCCACCACACCTCTGTGGCAGGGCTTGGCCTTGCAGGTGATTTTCCTATCCGTTTTGGACTCAGATTCTATGTGTAGATCTATGTATAAATTGGATCTATACATGCAATACAGCCACAGGTTTGAAAAACCAATATTCCTTTCCCTTGGGGTCTAATTTTTCTAGTCTAGTCAGCTGCCAAACTGTCAAGCTCTGCGTAGGCAGCCGGCCCTACAGCTGGAGCCTGTCATCTGCCTCTGCCACTGAGGACCCCATAAGCTAGATCAGCTGAACAGAGACGTGTGACCTCAATTGGTATTTTGTCCCCTGCTCCGTGTCATACATGTGATTTTTTTCCTCGTTGACTCAGTGTCTCATTCAGTTACAGGTACCTTTTGTGTGTGTGTGTGTGACTTACTCTTTATTTCCTGCTGTTCTTCATTTTATAACGTTAATTTGGCACTATCACCAATTCGATCGTATTTATGTCAGCCAATGAGAGATAATTTGTGTGGGTACTGTGTATTAGGTAACTGTATTTTCTTTCTGTGGTCAGATATTATAGTAGTTTTCTTGGTAGTCTTTGAGTTGGCTGTTAACAAAATAAAATGAAAATGTGGTAGTTTAACTCCTCTTCACAAGAAACAAAATAATTGCATTTTGATTCCTTTTTTTTTTCTTTCCTCCTCCCAGTTGTGGCTGTTTCTTGCTTCAGTAATAGGTACATATCTGGGTAAGTAGCGTGAGGTCATGGGAGCGCTTTTTACACAATTAAGCTATATCTTCACTGTGATTTGTGTTCTGTCTGTTGACTTGTTGGCTGTTGAGGTTCTTGGGTCTTCTGCTCCTCAGCATGACCTCTGACCAGGACTTTGGCTTACTATATCTCCTGGTTTCTTTGGCTCCTGACCTTGGGTTGTCCTTGCTCTACCTCTAGATGCATTAAGGCTGATTTGTAAACCCGTATTCTTGTAGATTCAGGGTCTAACAGACTTTCTCCTTTGGACTTTTGTGGTCAGACCTTACTCATCCTGGCTGGTAAACTCTTTTTGAAAGTTTGGTGATTTTTCCCAAGCCTTATCAGGTCCATGGCCTGACTTAATTATTTTCCTGTTAGATTTTTTTTAAAATGAATCTTGGATCCTCCTTTGCAATAATCTGTTTGCATTAGGCTGCTACTGGGAAGCGTCTCTTAAACTGCATGTCACTTAAAAAGCGTCTTTTAAAAAGCGTGGGTGGGAGCTGTGATTTGGTGATAAAAAAATTCAGGCTGCTGAGCTGCGCCTTAGGTACGTGGTCACAGCAGAGGAGAGGCACTGTGATGTCAGGCTGAGATAGAACTGTAGCTCATAAAGTCTTTTGTGAAGGATTTAGGGCTTGATGCTTGGCAAATCATAATCCTTACTAGGTAAATTGAGTAATCTCAAGTGTTTCTCTGGCGCTCTCAAAAAATTAGGGATCTGTTGAACCTAAAAAGCAATCGCTCCCAGGTCCAATATGGAAGCATGGCTAGTTTTCCCAAAACCCTTTTTTTTCCTCTAGAATAATAACTTTTTCTCAGGCTGTCTTCTTATTTCTCACTAACTGCTTCAAGTATTTCTATGGCTCTAATTTTATTTTTTTTTTCATCACAAAAAGGAACCAACCACTTCCTCTGGCCTCAGAAGTTCTGTTAGAGTCTCATAAGCAAGGTATATCTCTTTAAAAAAGAGATATTTCTTACCATGTCATCAGCGAAATTATTTATTCATAACAACTCTATGTGCATTTTCATAGCAATTTGGCAATGTTCTGTTCTTTAACATATTTATTAAACATCATGAAAAATTTCTCTTTTACTCATTATTTAAAAGATCACTCACCCCTGGTTTGAGAATTTTAAAGAAAATCCACAAAACACAAACTTTTGCTTAATTTTTAGTTTGAGTTTTCTAAACAAAAACGTTATATTGGTCCTAAATGACATTATTCATAAGGCAAGGGTGACAAATGTATTTTTATATTTGGAGAAATTAGTATGGTTTACAGTCATCCTGCAACAGCTGGTTTAGTCTGGCATTATAATTTTTTTCAGAGCTGTTGAGGGATTTGTTTAGCCCAATAGGCTTTGTATTGATTTCTGTTTCACTTTTTTTTTTTTTGTGAGCTTTATTCTTATTTTGTTGTTATATTGATTCTGAAAGTTTTAGCTATTTGAGTTATTACAAATTTTGCTATATTTATGCTGTAATTGTACCATAATAATCAAGAACCTAGACCTTCACAGCTGTTTGAAAGCAAAACACTCCCCCAACAAACAACCCCCCCAAAAAACCTGAAGGTGCAACTAGTTTCCTGGAATCTGAAGTATCTCTGATACTTCTCCCCAGATGTTTTTTCAGGTGACTTAGGAACGTTAATTTATATTATCGATTCATAGTTATCGGATGCTGTTGCTCATTCCACGTAGCTGAAATGTATATGTACGATGCTGGTATAAACCAGGGAGTTCTGTTTCATGTTGTATCTGAGTACTTAATCTCTATGGACCGAACAACTGCATAAATATGAGACCAATGCAAAAAGATGCAAGGAGTCTTGTAAATAAAAGCAACTATAAGTGGTATACCCAAAGTTTAAAAATAATTTTTTCCTCATTGATTAACCAATGCGCTTAACATAAGCAAACTCCCTTGAATGAGTAAAATGATCAGGATAAACTCAGCAAATCCCAAATGTATATCTGTTTCCAGCACTTAAACCCAGAAATAGTGCTGCTTTAGCTGTCAGTAGACACTCTGATACGCAACTGTGTCGCTTTGCAACATGCCCTGGATTTGATCAAAGCCCACAAGCAGTAGCTGCCTAACTTAAAGAGAGTCAGATGGTCCCACAGAGGTCAAAGGGACTAAGTTCTTTAGAATTAAGCACATCCACAGAGGATCTCTCTTAGGGAAGAGACAATAAAGAACCTTACAAGGATGTCAGCTCCAACAGCACTGATTATTAAGAAAGATAATTCCAAAAGTTTGGAATTATCCTGGTTAACCCAGTGGATCAGAATACTCTTTGATACCAGTGCTGCAGATCAAACCTTGCCAGACTTCAAACTGCAGCTATGTCCCAAGAGGAAAAAAACTTTCTCCGTCGCAGACAGAATTTGGCCAGCTTCCAAAAGCGATTCATTCCTCCCGTCTTAATAAAACATCTTTTGCAGTTTTATGTGTGACAGACATCCTCTGTAGCTTGGGTGTAGAAAAACTAGTGAAGAGCAATTATCCCTCCCACCCCCCAGGTGGGAAGCAGGTTGAAGTGATCTCCACACCCCCTTGCATGTGATGAGATGACCAAGAGAGGACTGTGGCTAAACAGAGTGAGTGTTTTTACACGGTAAACATCTGAATCATAAAGTCAGTTCCTACCGTGGGATTGGTAACTGCTGTAGCAGTTATACGTCTCCTAGATGCTTGAATGAATAGGGTTCCTTATTCAATGGAAATTCTTCACCAGTTCTCAAGAAATGTGGACTTTTCGTTAAGAATATGGTTTTATTTTTGCTGTCAAGTGCTGAAGGTAGCACTCAGTGTTGTGGGCGTTGTGGGAGAGGAAGAAAAAAAGACTTCTCACGTAATCAGAAGACAAGTGCTAAGTAATGGACTGGCTTACCATCAGTGGAGGCATCTACTGATCGGTGGATTCGGAAACTCTTCTGGACTATGATGCAGCATTGCTGGAGTTGAGCTGTTCCAGAGAGCTCATTACAGAACTGCATTGGCAAGGTATAAACTAAATAGCCGAATCCTGTCAAGTATTTCTTGATGATAATAGCAGTCTTCCTAGCAAATAAAACCACATCACTACCTTAAAAATAGGAAAGTGTTCATTCTGAAAATAATACATACAGAATGGAGCTGGTAATACAGGAACTCACCTATACATGTAGTGGACTATATACTGCCCATTCATGGGCAACAAAGAGGGAGCTAAAGATGGATAGCTGTTATGTGAGGATAAACCACAAAAAATCCATCACTTTTAAATGAATAAAGTTTTATTTTAATGAAAAGTAAAGGCAAATACAAACTGTGGTTTAATAAAAAAAAAAAGCTCAAACGTGACAGAACCTGAGTGAAATTGTTTTAAAATACTCTAAGCCTAGCTTCTCTGACATTCCATACCATATGCCACATATTATTCACTTGTCTGAAGACTTCTTTTGTGAGAGATTCTGGAAAAGAGAAAGAATTGAATTATAGAGAATGAAATCTAATGAGTTCACTGTGTTCCTTACAGAGAAGTTTTTAAACATCACACACTGTTTGTGGTTTTTTTTGTGTTTTTTTTTGTTTGTTTCTGAAGTTATATAAGCATGATAAAATTAATGGATAAAGTACAAGGAAGTTACATGTAACATCATAAAAGTAAGTAATGTGAATTTCCCATGACTATTATCCTGCTATTGATGCTAGTGGCAGCTGCATCTTCACACAGCTCAGTCAAGGACTCTGAAATGAACCTTTAAAATCCTTTTATGTTCCCAAATGGGACTTCAAAATATTTTTTCTCTTTGTCTTGTTATGTAGACAATCAAGGAATTTGAAGTTAGGATTGACATTTAGTGAAAAAAACCCACACTTTGATAAGTTTTTGTAAAGAATTTGTGAGTGGACAAAATAAAATATTACATAAAAGGATGTTGTTATAGTCCTATTTCTCCATATTCCCATTTTCCATTTAAATGACAGCTGGAGGTAAAGATTAATTTAGCTCCTAAATGCATAATCTTTTGCAGCTTTCAGGAAACTGATGATTAGTACTAGTTCTTCAAATAGGTCATTCTTGTTTTAAAAACATATCTTTAAATTCTTCACTGAGCTTTCTGTGAGAAATTATATTTCTGGACATTTGGAAATAACAGGCTAAAACAAATGAGAATTGGAGTGCACTTGCAATACAAGGGTGTTTGCCTGTGTACATAGTATAGAAAAACCTGCTTATCTAAAACCACTGCTAATTATCTTAAATTACATCTTTAAAACTAAAATTATCAAACACTTAAAATACATAAAGAAAATGGCGTACCATTTGCAGAATTTCAATTTCTGTTCGAAGAGTCTCACAGATACTTTCCCAATCATCATCTTTGCAATTTTCCAATTCTCTCTTAAGCCTGTGTCCAAAACCAAATAAATTTTCAGATCAAAAAAACTGGTGCTTGGGTAACTAATTTTTTTCAGCTTTGGTCCACATTGGCAATTTGACTTATGTGAGAAAACCATCATTGATCTATTGCATGATCAGGATTTGAGTTTGCTAGTTCTGTAATTGGCAGTCCGGGATGCTGCTCTCCCGCAGTATCGTTGGATTTCATTCAGCACTGGCAGTTGTGACGGCAACATGAGGAGCTTCAGAAAATGACATTCTGGGTTTTTGCAAAGCGTGTCTTGACTAAGTACTTTGTTAGACAAATTTCTGGACTGTGTTGTTTTCATAAACCATGAAAGATTTATGACCTCATTAGTCATCATTTTCCCTATTTAAACATGTGAATTTGAACGTTGATACTTAGGAAGTACCATATGTTACTGTTCTTACTTTCCCTGGGTATCTACTTGTAGGTGCTGGTGGAAACAGCGTTGGATTAGATGAGTCCTCTGCCTGACTCTGTGCAGCCAGTTCTGTGTGCAGCAATCATTGCTCCCTACCCCTCCACAGACTCCTGTGCTGTTGCTGCTATTCTCCCCCCACTGCTCTTGTTATTCTTCGGCACTTACTGTTTCCCAATAGTCTCACCCAGGAATTCTTCAACTTTTCTACAATAAGGACTAATTTTAATACAGTGACTTTTTGCATTTTAAAGAGCATCTAGTTTTTCCTAAACTGATGGAGATATTCATAGCAGCAGTGCTTGCAGGGAGAGACTTGTCTCTTTGAGGCATAAGGCAGTTTTTACAAACAGTTCTTGCCTAATTTTTGCCATAGGTTTGGAAGCAATTAACAAAACAAACCTTAGCAACACAGTTTTCAGTTGCTGCAGCACCTCAATCACTGCAGCTTCTCTCCAAATATTTTCACGGAATGAAAAAAAGCAAAAGACTTGACTTACCTAACTGTGTCTACAAGCTAGGCTCACAAATCCAGAGTTTTGAGAACCAGAAAAATGCAATTTAATTGAAGAAAACCAAACCAAACCTTCTATAGAAAATGTCTTTCCAAGGGAAATACCAGTGTTTGGGAAATGTGTAAGAAATTAGTCCTGCTAAAAGAAGACACCTAAACTTTGTACATCAGTGACTGTATTGGCTTAAATTAATACTTGGTAGGCCAAGAGAAATCTATGCCAGAGCTTTTAGTGGTCTGATGAGTACAAGGTGATGAGATTATACTGAGTCTTTTCCACGGCTGTCATAAGGAAAGCGTAACATGAAAGCTGAAGTTGCTTACCCTTAATATACTTTCAGCAAACAATGTGAATGTTGTGGGGCATATAGACAGACTGAAAAAAAGCAGGAAAAGTATATATTCTACTTCTCATTAAATAGCTAAACTGATGCATCAAAGTAGGACCCTGGTTATTCTGAAGTTGAAAGAAGTAGCAACCATTTTTTTCTTTTATGTACTATAGTGGAGAATAATTTAACCCTATTGTATAGATAATGCACTACTTTAGCTGTCCTACTGCAGACAAAGTTTGTTTTCTACACAAGAAAAAGACTTTATTAAAGTTAAAAGATATAGCTTCATATGAGAGGAATAACTTAGTCACCACCTGGCATTAGAATAATAGCGTAAGCCTGGACTGTAAATTAATCTTACTGTTCCTATGGAAAATGTAAATATGAAAACAGTATGAGCTCTGTGTGTTTGTATTGCAAAGGAGTAAATGCCTCTTTTCAGAAATACTTCTCCTACATTCATAATACATACAAGTGTTCGAACAAAGGAAATTTTGAATGACACTTTAAGAAATGAAATATTCACTGTACTGTAGTACATCACTAGTTTGCAGACCATTTTCATTGAGAGAAGTTCATTTCAAGGTCTAAGATCAGGTTCTGATCTCGATTAAATCAGCTTAACTTCATTGCCTTGCCTCCTCATTTTTTTCTGTGTTCTCTGTTAGCGTGATATTAGAACCCTAATTTGTTTAAGACAAACAAAAGCCCTACTTTGCCTAATTTACTTTAGGAAAAGACATAGTCTGTAAATCTCAGAGAAAATAGTCTCTCATTGTCTTCCACATTGTAAAATTGATGCATAGTCTGTTTGCTAGTTGTCATCTAAGAATGAAAGCAGTCCACGTTAGTTGTACACTGAAGGTAGAACAACCAGAAGATAAACAGTAAGAGTTGCTTATCTGTGTCTTGGGATTGTGAACTAATTACTATTGATGATATGCTTTGAAACTGTAACGTTTTGGGTATAGATTTTGAAATTTTACTTAAATATTTTATAAAACTTTTAAACGTGGTGACAGCACAACTTCTTACATAGCATGGGGTAGTGGTGATAAAAGACATTAATTCAAATGTGGTGTTTAATTTTTACATTAATCAATTGATTCTGCTTTCAGGTCTTCCTTCTTTCTTATTTAGAAGCTAGATAATTACAGTATGTGCCAGGAATATTATACTCTGAAAACAAGGGCTGTCTGTTATGTTACAGTCTACACAATTAATCCATTGGAGACGCCTGAGTTACTGAATAAATGATGAAGTTTTACCAGAAGGAATGTGAGACAATGGAACTATTCAAAAAAATGCTTAACCTGGAAGTAGATTTAGGTTTTTTTCATTTTACATTTAAGATAAGCAGGATATTCATATTCATCTTTCCACTATCAGATTGAATGTGCAAACCAATTATTCATGAAACTATACTGTCTAGATGGAGGGCAAGTTTTCTGTCACCTTCGGAAATGGAAAGAGATGTACCTTTTGCCAGAACAAGGATTAATATGACAATTATACCCTCCTTACAACTATGATAAAAAGTAAATCTCTGGAAGAAAAAATATCTGAAAAATCACATTAGCATTTGGCCTTCCATGTCTTTTATTTTTGTTTTATTTTTAACATTTTGGTCTCCTTGATGACAATAAAATACATCATTTAAAACAGTCATTGCTCTGGATTAACAGAGTATTGGTAAGTTGCAGCATCACAAGTAATGGTCCCTAATGAGCTGCTGGAGCTGAAATGCTGTATTTATGAAAGGAGGCTTGACTATTCCTTTGAAAATCATTCAAGATAAATAGTGATAGCAAAACCTTGCCTTAAATCAACTAGGTGGAACAACAGCATCAGCATTTTTTCAGATGCTAGCTTGCTCTAGACTGAACTCTGGTATCAGTGGTCCATTTTCCATTACTCTCGAATGCCAGAGGTGACAGAGAGATGAAGAAAGAGGAGATCACTGAAGGTGATCGATTTTGAAGCTTTGAAATGAGCACAACTATTAAATGCCATTGGCATTTGTGGTTGATACGCACTCTTCTTGAATTTCAGCTGTATATGCAGAAGGGAAATAGGAAAAATAATTGTGAAATCAATACATGCTGGTATTATGAATTGAACTGTGATGAAAATAATGTTACTGTCAAACAGGTTTCTCCAAAAATCATAAACAGATTCAAATTACTGGATCAAGACTTCAGGAGTCAAAACTTGCATTCTAAGAATAATTTTATGTAAAGAAGTCTCAAAGAAGAAATAGTTTGCATAGAAGGCAGGGTGAATAAGTGTTTTTAGAGTGGTTTTTTTTCTAAGTGGGGATGAAAGACCCTACCTGGTTATTATTGGGGGTTGCAGAAGGAGCAGACTGTATCTTGGTTATGTTTTGCTGAGACAAGTAAAGCATTTTTTTTCTTATTTTCCTTCTTATCTTTGCATTGTTTATGACCTTTTTTTTTTTTTAACCATAAATACAAGGAAAAACATTAGACTCTGTTATAAAATGAGCTTGCTTGACACTGACATACAGGGCATAGAATTTATGGTACAAAACAAAGTTCCCTAAGAAGTTACATATAAACTTCAGAGCATGTATGTTGATTTTTCCTGAATTTTATTATAAAGGTCAAGAGAAATATTTATCAAGGTTTTAAGACTTTATTGAGTTGAAGAAAAGTATAGAAGACTTTGGTTCATTGTGTCAAGCCAAAGTAGACCTAAGTCATTGAGGTCGCTCAGTCTCAGTTCAGTACTGGGACTAAATGAGTGTGTATCTTTCTATACTAAGAGCAAGATTTTCCTGGGTATTTACAATTTGCTACTAAACAGAAAATGCTATTGATACAGATGAAGAAGTCAATAAATTTCAGAGTATTATCAATTGGTTGAGGAAGGGAGAAAATGAGCCCTAAATGGAATTCAGTATCTCAAAGCATAAACTCAAGCACTTGAGCTGAACAAATAAATTATAAAAGTATGTGCTTGATGGAGCAGAAATAGAATAAAAATTAAGTAAGTGATCTAGTAGTAATAATAAATGCTAGCAAGATGAAACATGAAAGTGAACAGGGTACTGGGCTACATAACAATGGGAATTAAATGTAAATTAAAATAAAAAGAAATACCGTAGGTAAAATATGAAAATTTTAGCTTTTACTGTTCTGGATCAAATACTGATTGTAAAATACATAATTATCATTGATTAAAGCTCGCTTCTTGTGAATGCTATCAGGCAACTATTTACAAAAGTAATTTAGGCCTTTAAAAGTTTTTTTAAATTTATATTTCCCAAATTCATAAAACATCACAAGAAGTCTTTAAGGAATATATTATTGTTGATTAATTAGCATGGAAAGGTTAAGGCACACTGAATTAAACAGCACATTTAGGATGAGATTTGTTTTTCTGCACACAGCAAACCAGAGTTATACAGACTGCTTTCCATAGGAACTGCATGAACAAGTTACGCGGAGAGACATCAAAACTGAAATGTGTTTCTCGGGTTCAGTAAGATTCCTATTGAAAGGCAGGGAAATAAATGTGGGTCAGTGATCCTTCTACTTCAAGGGTCTTGATTTTTTTATTGTACAAGGAAAACTAAATCTCAATCTGGATGTATTAATATGGCTAACGTTGCTGAAATTAGTATATCTATACTGTATTGCTTTGCTTCATGTGAACTATATGATTTTTTTCAGAACCAGAAAGGGTTTAGAAACATCCCTGTCTCCTTCTGTATTATGGGCTCTCCATTCTCTGTTCATCCTCGGGGTTGAATGAATCTTTCTTGACAAGTAGGTGAGAGATTGTATTCCCATACCTTCCTGTTTTTTGTTGGAAATACCTCTTGCTTTTATCTTTTCCACAGCTATATTTACCTTTGCTGTTTATAGTTGTCTTTTGATTACATTGTATGCTCAGACTTCTCCTCCTTTGCTTCCAGGTACTTATTATTGAAGTTCTTAGTTGTGTACAAGTACATAAACTTACACTGCATATAATTATATTTCTATTCTTTTTTAGCGACTCCAGTGTACAAGGTCTAGTGTTTTTTGGTTGTTTTACTCTATTGTCTTGAAATGCTTTCTATTCCAAAGATATTATTTAAAACATAAAGCAAGACCAGCAGTGACTGTAGTTACCTTCCTTAGGCAACCAAATTTATTTTTTCAGACCTACTACTGTTGTTTCTATTAGTCATTTCCTTACTTAAAATTTTGAATATGTTTTCCTGAGGTGAACTAGTAGTTTCCCGTGTAGGATAACATCAAATACTTTACTAATGTCTAAATGGATGGCATTTGCGTTTTCTTCATCTAACTAGTCTGTTGTCGAGTCAAAGAAAGAATAGCATTAGTCGGATTTGTTCTTTTTTTTTTTTTTTAAATCTATACGCAATTTATAATGGAAACCTATTTTAACATAATTCAAACTATAATAGTTCCACTGGGCACTCCTATTAAAAAGAAAAGCTTAAAAAATCAATGAGGAGGTTGTCATTAAAAAACTAATTTTGAACCGCATGTATTACTCCAGAGATTGATATTTCTTGATTACAAAATTTAATATAGAATTAAATCGCAAATATTTAAAAAAAACCACTAGAACCATGCATGCCCTTAGGCAGTCTGCTGTTGGCGTGAAACATTTGTTCAGCTCTAGTGAACATATTTTCTGTATGATTTGTATGAAAGAAAGGATTGCCTTTTTACTTCGTAATTTTGGTAATGGAGTTTCTTTTTCTGTATTGTGAAGTATAAGAAGCAATACTATATTTTTAGGAATTAGGCAAGTATACAAAGCCTTGAATATTTACAAGGTAAGCTGACTTCGTGCGTTTCCCTTCTGTTACTGTTTTTCTGAAGTAGAACAGAAATTCAGGTTTCAGAGAAACATTTGCCCAGAGAAGTTGTGGAAGCCCCATTCCTGGAAGTGTTCAAGGCCAGGTTGGATGGGGATTTGGGCATCCTGGTCCAGTGGAGAGTGTCCCTGCCCATGACAGGGGGTTGTAACTAGATGGTCTTTGAGGTCCCTTCCAACCCAAACTATTCTATGATTCTATGATTTTATCCTCAGTCTACCTTTAGAATGGTGTTTAAAAGTATCAATTTTAGGTAGAAGCTGCCTGTTCTCTGCCTAAATAAACTTTAATTAGAATTATTTCTAGACTGCTTTACATAAGGTAACACAAATTTAAAATTAAAATGTGAAAGAAGGTAAATATTTAAGATAGTAATTACATTGAATATAATACTGAAATGATATAGATAGGAATTTACTGTTATCAGTTAGCCTCTGCTTGACTCCTGCATTATTCCCCTTATGTGAGGCTACTTGCTACCTGCCAGGGAAATATGACTCGAGAGCTGGTGCCAAAGTTCCTTCCTGCTGTTTTGTATTTGGGGTTGGCATTGGCAGAACAGATGATTAAAATCAGGCTTTTGATTTTAATTGCAGATATTTTCTGGAAAAAAGCGCCCTATTTTCTTAAATATTTCTCTGAATTATGCACCTTTGTCATGAGACTTACAATTTCCAGGATGCCCGTTTAAGGGAAGAGGGTACAGTGTTTTATCCGTAACTATATCTGTGCTTAACGTTCAAGTTTTGGTTAGCATTTTTCCTCCATCTGATGTATATTAGAACAAGCCTATAACTGCAGCACCAACAGCTGTTGGAATTACCGGTGTGTGCTTCTCATGACCTTTTGTAATCTTTGATGGATCTGGGAGAAATTTTATGAAACTGCAGACATGGTATAGGGCATTTTTCTCAGATCAAAGATGAATTGCTGTAATTTGAATTAGCTGGCTACACTCTTCAGCTGAAATGCAATTTACTTTAAGATATATACTTAATTGTAATGAAGATTCTTGCCTTGCCAGCTACTTTTGATATTGATTTTTAAGCTGGGACTAGGTATGTGATACAATAACAGACTTACAGGGTGGTCTGGGAGCTACATATATCAGGTTATTGATGCTAACTGTCTCTCATATTTGTTCTAAGGAAGCATTAAAACCATTGGTATTTTACCATTTAAAGAGTGGTGTGGTTTCCTGCTCTGTAAAAAAAAAATATCAAATTTTGCGTTTATTTCATAGAAAAAAAAGTGTATTTTTGAGCCACATGTGTCAAAATGTTCTTCTCTTTATATATACAAATTTGATTTTCAGTAAAAACTAAAATTCTATTCTAGCAGTAGATTCTGTATGGGGAAAGAAGCTTATCTTGTTAGGCTAAAACGGCTTGTTTCTCAAACACCGTAGGTTCAATCATATTGATTTTAACATGACCAAGACTGACTCCTACTAAGATACACACTAGTATACATAAGATTGCATTATATAGCACTTTGGCTGCAAAAGGTCCTTTGCAAGTGCCAAAGGTGTGTCTAGACCATCAGGAGGGCTTTCTGGTTCATCCCAGCTGCCTGGTACTTTAGTTTTTCTCACTGATGCTGCATGAATTCTTCTTTATTCTCGGATTCCCTTCACAGGGCACCCACAGGAGTGGCCAGAATAGTTCTCTCAAGTTCTGCTCCACAGACACTGTCGGCATGGCCTGCATCAACATGCGCCTTTCTGCAGCAGCTGCCGTCCCTCAAATAGTTCTGTGGCTTTCATAGGGCATGCAACACACCTGGTAGGTATTGTCATTTTGAACCAGCACTCTGCTGTGCTGGACATAACTCCTTTAAGTATTGTATGCATTTTGAATAGAAAATACGTTACATTATATCTCAATGTCACAGAGACACTGCAAAGGGACCAGAGCAAATATGATCTCACCAAATGCTAGGCAGTGTGGAGATGACTGGTTTGTTGCAGGTGATGCTGCCTCTGAGCTGTGTACGCAGAGACCAGTGCATATATATCGATCTATGGGCTGTTTTCTCTCCCTTGTGCAACCCACAATGATAATTGTTTCATTGGATAATTGAGGCTGGAAGAGATGTCAGGAGGTCATCTAGCCCAATGTCCTTCTCAAAGCAGGGTCAGCTACAAGGTCAAACCAGGTTACTCAGGGCTTTATCCAGTCAAGTCTGAAAACCTTCAAGGAAGAAAACTATGCAATGTCTCTGCGCAACCTTTTCCTTTGCTATACTGTCTTCACAATAAAAAAGTTTTTCCTTAAATTAATTCTAAACCCCTCTTGTTTCAACTTCTGCTTTTTGCCTTTTGTTCTTCTAGTGTACAGCATTGTGCAGATCCTGGCTCCATCTTCTTGATGACCTCCTTATAGGTACTGAAGGGTTATCACTTACCTGCAGGGAGACTATTTATATACTGCACTATTTATTGTATATAATACTTTAAATTCCCTTTCATTCTCTTAATTCAGTAGTACAAAACAAGAATTTTGTTAAACCAAGAAGTTAGGTTTTCTTAAAACAAAAAAAAAAAAGAAAAGAAAGAATGGATAGAGTTGTATGAGTCTGATAAGGCTTGGAATATACAGAAGTAGATAAATGAGGATGGCCTGCTTGGCTCTACTGAAAAGCAGAGTCTACTAGTGCTGACATGGAAGTACAGTAACATAGCTATCTTGCTTCTGGCATCTTATAAGTTAACTTATTCAGAGCTGTCTTTATAAAGCATTGAACTTTTCTGATCAAAAGCAAGTACAAGTATGATTTACGCAAATCTATCCCAAATTTTTTCCAGTATCTGAAATGAAAAAATATTTCAATGTAAAGAAAATGTCTTCAAGATATTATTACACCTCAAGGAGTGCTTGCTTTTTGTTATAGCAGTAAGAGCAGTAGGAGCACTTTGTATTTTATACTGCGTGCAATTACCAAATAATGATACATTTTATGAAATAAAAGAAATCTCATCATTCTTCTTCCTTTGCTTGTAAATGACACTTGCTGGTTTTGTAGTTAATAGAATTTAATATATTTTATCCACTGTTGTGGCTTTCACCTAGATAAAACCAAAGTATTGTTCCACAGAGCTGTGCTTATTAACTTTCGTCACGTAGACAGACAGACATACATGGATTTGAGTGATTTGCCTAGGATCTCAGAGCAACCAGTGGCAGAGGTGGGGATTTAAAGTAATACAGTGCTTGTTACTTCTGTACCTTATACATAGGAAACATGTTATAGAAATCTAATTACACCAATTTGAATATCAAGTAGTACCATGGCCGTAAACTACTCCAAGGGAAGTATGTTATATTGAGGGAAGTTGACAACATCATGTATCACGCAACCTCATATATCACTATGGGATGAATAATGTAAAGGAGTGAATTATAATATGCTGTCTTACAGAATTGCTGCTCTTAGTATTTACAATGTGTCTTCTATGTATATGTTGAATGCAAGGGTTTTGCTACTGTATGCAGAATTGTGAGCTAATTAATTTTTATGCTGAGGCAATTTTGGCCGTGCCTCAACACCATGTAAGAGGTTGAAGATAGCAATAAGGCTGATATATTATTTTCTTTCAAAAACCAATATTCAGCAAAAAATGGGCCATTACCAAATCATCTTTCAGAAAAATGCTCAGAGTTATCTGCAAAATTTTATTTTTCCCTTGAAAGTTTTCAGGAAAAAAACCAACTACCATATTTATTTTTGTCATAAACTCAGAAAGGAAAAAAAAACCATGATGGTAACAAAAGATATGTTTTTCCTAACAATTTCTGTTAGAGGATGTTTTGGACCAGCTTTTCTAGGAGGAGTTCCTTTGCATTGTCTATTAAATATTTTTAAATATCCACACACACTTTCATCTGGAACTCCATAAAATTGGAAAAAGATGGTTAATTCTGTGATATGGGGCTTTCTGCATTAGAAGATTTTTTTGTTGAAAACATTACATTATTTTCTGTATAGTGAAAACATGAATGTCACACTTAAGCAAACTGATAGGAAATGAGTCATTATCACTCAGTTTCTGAGAAGCAATATTCACTATTAAGGGAGACAGTGCACGGTCTTATGTCTTAGTTAAATATGCAAAATTATGTTCTAAACTAGCTTAATTCAAAGGCAAACTAGAACTGATGGTAGGGATCTTAGAGAGAACAACTCTACACTTAGTAGCTTCAACACAAGGCCCACCTGACCCAAAGAAGTTATTGTGGCCAATCCATTTCATTGCAATCAAGCTCTGGGGAAGGTTGTACAGTTGGTCAGCAGAAGTACGTATAGCATTAGGTAGTTCATCAGTACTCTGTGTGCCATGACTATTTTTACAAAAACTTAAGAGCTGGCCTTCCACCCACAGAGAAGTCTTGATCTTCTAAGTTTGACTGAATTTCTTGCAAACACTTTCAGTTTTTAGTTCATTGGAGTATACGTGTAAGGCTGTAGTAAACAACAGGAATTCGTGTTCCATAATAAAAACGAATGATTCTTCTGATTTCAAAGGAGTGTTGTACAGGAAAAGTAAAATAGTCATTGTCACCAGGACTGGTCTGCAGTTACAAGCCCAAAATTGAATTTAGGAACGTAATAACATGAGATTCTTACCTTAAACATTCAGGATCAGTTTGAGGTTTTTCAGTGACTTGGACTTTTTCTGCTTCTAAATCTTTCGTCATTCTTTTAGCCTCCTTGATTACTTTTTCAAGGTCTAAACATAAAATAGCAATTACCTTATAAATATATATTAATCATCCATATTGAAAGACTTCCTCCATTTTCTAAATTTATCTTTTCTGCTATTTCTTTGTGAAACTGTTTATAGGGTAAAGGTGTCCAAATAAAGAACATGAGTTATTTTATTATTGTAATTGGTATGCTTATGGCAGTCTTCTAGAAAACTTCATTCCCAAACAATTTATGACCGTATTTGCAGCTTGTCTGTCTTAGCCATCTTATTATGACATGTTATTTACACATCTGTAAAACACTTACTAAACCACTTCTAGATAACATTTTTTTAATCCAAATTTCAATATCATCCCTATTGTTTGTGCATATGTTTGACACAGAACCTTCCTTGGTTCCCTCTGTATCTTTTTACTTTTTTCTTCTATAGGTTTTCCTGTGTATTCAGCACATTCCTCCCAGGTTTGTGTGTAGACTTCTCTTGCACAGAGTTTCATACATGAATGCGCCAAAGTCAGTGAGGAGATGATAGCTGAATTTACAACCCAGACATTTAGTGCCTAGGCCAAAACTATCTTTGCCAGTCCAAGCTGTTACTTGTTAAACTTCTGAATTTTACTGATGTTCTTTAATTATAGGTCAATGGATTTTAAACAACACTTGTGTTGATTTTAACTTTGAAACACTAAATTCTCCATTTAAGCATATGACTTAGCACCAAAAGTTTTGTGGTTTTTTTTTCATATTTATAGCTTATGATTCAGCAAATCTGTAGACCTCAGTATTAGTGACATTTAAAATAAATCTGACTGAAATCCCGAATATCTGTTATGATCATGTTTAAAAACTATGTATTACATAATGTAAAAACATATTAAAATCTTGTTTATATATCTTTTTCTTGAGAAAAATAACTTGATAGAAAGGATTTTTCAGAAACATTTGTCAAGCCACAAATAATTATCATAACAAGTGATTATCAGACCCACCTTTGAGTTTGCTTTGGAGAGCAAATAAATCCTGCTTTAATTCATTCTTCTGCAGCTGGAGTGCATTTAACTGAACATTTTTATGTTCCATTGACTCCATTTCTAGGAAAAAATGTATTTTAAATTTAAATGCATTGCAGTTTTATGTAATATATTAATTACAATATAATCTTAAATATTCTTAACTATATCTACCAATATCCAGCTAGTCAAAAAGAACCTTAAATATAAAACTGAAGTCAACTAAAATTAGTCATAAAAACCCCAGTTCACAGGAAATTATATATCATATAATGTATTCATAACTATGAAAGAATATGGGTTTTTTATGTTATGAAGATGTTTGACATATGTTGTTGACTGGGAATAAAAAGAATGTTTTGCTTTAGAGTTACTTCAGCTATAAAGGAAGATGACTTATTGAATAGGTGATGAACAGACACATCTCAGCAGGACTTAAAGAAAAACCTTATTTTGTTTAGTGTTACGGACATTTGAACCTGACCATTGACAGCATCTGGAATTCATTGTGATTGTTTCCCTCACAACTGGAGGTCCTCATACAATTTCTTTGTTATGAATTACTTAAACGTTTCTCTTTAGTGTTGTCAGTGTGCTCAGGACTGTAGCAGACAGAAAGACAGAGAAGTTGTACCTCAAAAAAGTGCAAGTTAAAAGGATGGAATCAAGACAGCAACTGAACCTAGAGAGGAATGTTAGTTGCCTTTCATGTCCTACTGATCATTTGACTGACCAGATCTGTCTGAATATGTAAAAATTTATCATTAAAAGTAACAGGTGCCACCAAATACAAACTTTTTTTTGGATAGTCATATTTTAGTAACTTTAGATCAGATGTTGGGAATTCAGAGTGCTGGTGCTTGATGAATCATAGAATCATGAGACTGGAGAGGATGTTGAGGACCTCTTCCTGAAGGCAGGATCAGTCATACCTCTGTCGTTTCTGACAAATGCTTATCTAACCTGTTTTTAAAGACCTTTGGTAATGGAATTGCCTAAGGCAGAGTGTTTCAGTTCACTGTTCTTAAAAAGATTTCTGAACAGCCAGCCAGACTCTCCCTTACACGTCTTACTTTTTATTCAGTTCACTACAGGTATGGAGAATATATTAATTTCCTTTTTACAGAATCCTTTAATGATTTGAAGACTTATATCAGACTCTTCCATCAGTCTTTTTCTTCATAGGTTAAATAGTCCCAATTCTTTAATTTTTTTCCTTCTCACGTTCTCCAGATCTCTGATCACTCTCACTGGTCCCATGTGGATTCTCTCCAGCTGGTCTACATTTTTTCTTGAAGTGTAACATCCAAAACTAGATGCACAGTACTCCAGCTAAGAGCTTAACTGCCCTGAATAGAGTGAAGGATTATTTTGTATGTCTTAGAGGTCAGAATTATGTTTATCTCTCTGTATGGTGTTGGCATTCTGATGTCATTGACTCATGTTCAGCTTGTGATCCATGATGATTCCTGTCTCCTTACTGAAGGATTTCTTTTCAGTCTGACTGTGTTCTGAGAAATCTTATATTCTGTATCTTAACTTGAAGATAAAAGATATACTCTGGCAGTAAAAGACCAGTCCTACAAGACATCTGTGCGTATTATTCTTTTGAAGCTAAGGAAATTTACATAGCTCAACCATAGGTGATTACGATTATTGCACACATAATATAGTACACTATGTATGACATAGTGCTTGTCTGGTTGAGATTAGATATTGGGAGTCACTTCTGCAGGTCTGCTTCTACTCCTCAGAGTCAGAAGGAACTGAAGAGGATAGGGAACAGAGGAGGCTTTAATTATGCTTGTGTAATGAGGTATGTCAGACCACACTCTTTCAGTTTAGTGCTAAGTGAAAGTTCCAGACAGCAAGGGAATGGAATAAAAATTATTGTTTTGCACAGCTATATTTTACTGATTTGTATTCATTCTCTGCTAATCAAAGATAAAATAGTTTAATGTAAGACCTACCATTTTGCAACAGAGCTGCCTCATTCTCTAAATCATTTATTTCAGTCTCGACTTTTTTTTTAATCAGAAGTTCTCTATTACTTGTTAGTCCATATTCATTGTTAAACTCTGTTACTTCTCTAGTAAAATTATCTTCCTCTTCACTTAGTTTTCTTTTTGCATCTGTCTGAAAAAAAGAAAGAGAAAATTGAATGTTCAGGGGAAAAAAAGAAAGTCTTTGTGAAGCTAAGCAGACTGAAACACACTGTGGTTTATTCCTAGACTTATAGTATAAATGTTGTATATTTACTTTTCCTGACTTAGGAGAACATGAAAATGGTCTACAGCTCTATAATTTTTTTTTTGTTGTTTTAACATTATTTTTTTTCTGCAAAAGTGAAGGAGATATTCTTAATAAAACCTTTTTAAAAATCACTATATTACGTTACAGACTTGTGCCAGCAGTTTTTCAGTTCAACTCTATTGAAATTAGTAGAAAGTTCTGTTTAAAGTCTGTAGCACGATATGGACACTGGTGTTTTTTAGATTGTTATTAAAAGAAATGAAGGTGGGGTTTATTCCTCTGCAGAATGCAGACCTATTTTAACTCCCTCAATAACTACCAAGAAAGCTATGGTTGACAGGAAGTCATTGTTTCATTTTCTGGAAAAATATTCTAAAGAGAAAGGATATATTAAATTCCTTTAAGAAAAACTATACTAATTGCTAATTTAAATAAAATTAAATGATCCCTATATACAAGAAAAAAGAAATTGTTGCCTATATATAAAATCTGACTGGTTGTAATTAAAAGAAACTTCACACTTCTTCAAAGGATATTTAGCTTTTATAGCTAAATAACTTTTTCTATGATACTCATAGTATTTATTTTTCTTTCTTTGTTTGTATACTTAGGATTCGGAATACTTTGGATGCTTAAGAAATATTACTTGCTTAAAAGGATATATGCCAAAGATTTACTGTTAATCCTGGTGGTTCATACTGAATGTTTAAAATTTAGCTCTGCTGATTTAAAGTACAAATACATATGCGAGAAGGCTATTCATCTGTGGAGTTCCTTAATATCTATAGATTCAAGGATCCACAATGAAGTCAGAGGAAAGCAATGAATGGGTTAGCACAAGAAAGAACTGAAAAGTTTGTTGTCTGTATACGTTACAAGTAGCTACCTTTTAAGAGGTGGCTAGGTGTGTCTAGCATCAAAAATGTGGTGTTTGCTTCCCTGAGTTTTTCTTTTGATCATTCTCAATAATAGAATAGAATAGAATAAGTTTTGTTGTGGATGAGGCAGTCCAATTTACGGGGAGACTTTCCCAGTTTTACTTTTAGAAAGGAGGTAATATGCCAGAATTGCAGTTCAGTCATACAGCAGACATTAGAAAATGAACTCAATAATGTTAAATCAGCTTTGTAGATAACTGCAACATACATTACCTGTGTGTTTTAACTTAAAAGTGAAAATGTATCTACATTTAGATTGTTAAATATGATAGAGTAAAAAACCAACTGATTTTCCAGATTTAAACCATTACTTCTTCCATATTTTCAACTTTTAAAGCAGACTACTCATATAGTAGAAAAGAGCTGTCTGAATATTGTAGCTGGAAACATACAAAGATTTTAAGAAGGCTGCTTTTTTGATTAATAAGTTCAGCTTTTTGTTTTTCTAAGCTGTCTTCACGTTTCTTCAGAATTTCTAAGTAGAACCGTTTTTCAAACAGCTGCTGAACCTTCCAAGAGAAAAAAGAAAAAAGGTTATAATGTAAGATTAAGTTTTATTGTTTCATATACTTTGATATTGTACTTAAGGATCTTGGTCCAGTTAAAACACAGCTGGCATAGCTGCTGGATTAGCAAAAGCATAAAAGCTCTTTCTTCCCCCAATAATCTTCCAAAACATCACTAAGCTTTTGAAAAATATCCTTTCTTTAAAAGGCACATTCAGTGCTGGTGCATCCTTCTAAAATGGCATTTTAAAGTCTGTTTAGTTTAGGAGAAATTTTTTCAGGTAAAACCAGGAAAAATATTGATGATGTGAAATCTTTTACCCAGCATAATACAGTGTCCTGCATCTAATAGTGTAAAGCTCATCACATACCAAAGCAGACAATAATATCAGAGAGTCAGGGGTCCATCGTCATTGTTCTGACTGAATGGCTGTACACATTAGCACCTCTGCAATGCTGCTGTTGCATAAGCAAAGAAGGGAGGGATATACTCACATTTTTCTGAGTACAATTTCTGGAGTTCTTAGCCAAGGAAGTGTAATGGAAATTAGCTCATCGATTAAAGACAGTTTGACTATAACCCCCTTAAGCCCCAAACTTCTATTTTGCATAGAGTTTTATTTTTAGTTTTATTAATTTTAAACAGTAGTTTGTCTGATAGAAGGGTGTGCTGTTCCATACCATTTTCAAAATTGGCTGAAGAGTTCCTTTCAATTTTTCAGCGCATCCACTGTATCATAGTCTAACCAAATTTAAGATGTGTGGTAGAATAAACTATAACAACAGATAAATAGGGAATAGCTCAATGTTGAAGAGTCTTAAAGGATGAGAATCTTTCATCTGATGAAGTGATACAAAGGAGGTCAAGAGAATGACTCAGACTGTAATACTCAGAACAATAAGTAGGGAAAGTAAAGTTAGCAGAATTGCCCACAGAGTGTAAAAGGCACAGGGTAAGTATCAGGAAGTAAATGGAATAGTCAGGCTGATCCATGACTGTGTGTGCAGAAGCAGAAAAAATCAAATAATAGTGACATTACAGAGGTAAAATGAAAAGATCATAAAATGAAAGAATGTAGATGATTTTGGAGAGGATGCAGATGAACTGCATCTGATCAAAAAAGGAGGAGGATAGTGCGATCAAATGCCCTAAGACTAGAATGTGAGAGCTGGAAAGGAAAGGACCAGATTTTTACCTTATCCCTGATGTGTCCGGCATGCTAAATGTCCAGGAGGTGCTTGTCTTAGAAATATTTATTTTACATATTAATTCAGAGAGAGTAGATGGTTTTATACCACTGCATTTATATTACTGAACATACCTAGCTGCACTGTAGTTTCTCCATCTGTAAGATGCCAACTTAATCTATGCATTTGCAACAGATATTTTTTTTTACAAAATCATTGAGCCATGAAAAGCAAAATGCTGTAATTCGGGTTCTAATTACATGCTACCTGATTTTACAGAACGGAGGAAAAAAATAGCATTTCCTAGGAATCTGTGTTTGACCACAGGCAGTCTCTGTGAAATAGATGTCAAAACACTTTTGAACTCGCTCTCATCTTCTTGGTCAGGCATAAGCTGCTGTGCGTGCATGTGCTTGGATATGTATGCTTTATGAAGAAGTGCAGTTATTTGGTGTGGGGCAAATTGAACAGCATTAGCTGAACAGCATTATTTAATATTATTTGGGTTACATTAACTATTGTAGACACAAACTTAATTCCTGTAGTGAAAAATAAATTACTTTAAATAATTTCAGTAACTATATCATCTTTAAATGTAAATACAGTCTGATTGGAATGCATTTCCCCATTCTGCTTGTTTTCTGTTTCATTTCCTATCTATAAATGAATCAATGTCAGAATAAGCAAGCAAGTAAAATATATTTTTGTGGACATCAGTGAGAATATTATTAATACTGGTGGGTAAAGCACGTAATATTTAATTAGGAATCCTTCTTCAGCTCTTCCCATTAGTCATTTACAATAATGGCTCTACTCTTGGGACCTTCCATAACTTCTTACCACATAAACCCTGATTATAAATCACAGTGTATCAATAACGAATTAGTAGTATAAACCATAAAATTGTGATGTTCATAAATAAATTTATGAGCAAGACTACAAAGGACTTTACCTAACAAGCAGCACCCAGATATAATCTGTGTTGGTTAAATAAGTTACTATTTTAAAGTGCTTTTGGGCTCTGAGATTGTGACATGCATAAATGCAAGCATGAGAACTAATGCTTGCGTGATTATAGTCTCAATATGCAACCAGTAAATATTTGTAAATGAGTTCTCTTGTATTCTGACCCCCTCACAGTACTGTTGGTATTTATTATACATACTATATAGTCTTTACAAAAGGCAGAAGACCCTGCCGCCTTTGGAAGGATGAAAATCGTCTCTCAAGCATTTATTTTCACAACTAGGTGAGGTAATCCCCCAAAGATTCTTGAAAACGTTTATTTAAGTGATAGGATACAACAGTTCTGACTTCAAACAAGGCTCCATATGCTTTCCTGTTGTGTGTATACGTTCTGCCAGCACAGATACTTCAGAGCAGAGGAGATGATATTTAGACTTCATTTTCAGGTATGAGCAAATGGGGTTTTAAATCATTTCTAACCACAGGTAGTAACAGTGGAAAACTCTGCAAAACTGGAAGCTTAATCTAAAAATACGTTGGCAGTTTGATTAAATGGGAAGCATAATAAAATGTTAAAAACATTAAACAGATTCAGAAACTTTCCTTGTTTTCTGGCATCCCTAAAAAAGCTCTGAGGCCTTGTGAGCCCTAACCGTGAGCCCAGGCTCACAAGGAGCTCTTTAGTATGTCACTCAAGATCCTGTGAAATAAACACAGGGGATGTTTCCATATCTATTTTGTGAAAGACCTTTAGTGAATGGCAGTAGGCAACGAAGGAACGGTTCCTGGGCCTCGGAAGGAAAGGCCAAAGCAGGGCCATACACACTGTGCCTGAGCAGCTGCTCTGGATGGACCAACCTGACATGGACGTCGTTTCCTGCCCTGCTCGAGCGAAACACGAGGGACTTTCGTTCAGGTGTGCTCTCTGCAGTGCTTCTGGATTTTTGGAAGCATTACCTGGGTAACGGATTTTTGGAAGCATTACCCTGAGGTCAGTCCGTGAACACAGCCAGGGGCCAGCCTGATGGGTGAGATTTGTGAAAGGGGAAAGATGTCAGCAGACCTTTGTTCGCTAAGAAACGCGTGGTATAAGTCTTGTCAATGCTGTGTTTTTCACTAGGTGAAGTGTACGCCTTGAGAGTGTTTATGACTCTATTTCTGAAAGAATAGGTCATATCTTTGTAAACATAATGTGTTTCATTATTATGTATACTATAAACATGACTGCTTACCTTAGTTTCTAATTTCATTTTTGCAGTGTTCAGCTCTTCTTTTATTTGGCTAATTTTTTCATAACTTCTGTTTATGTCGAATTTAGCTGCAACAGAACAAAAACCTGTAAGACTGTGCTCGTTTTGTAAAAGTTAGATCCTTATAAAATTGGCAGAAAGCAGCCAGCCAGGCTGCCTGCCGAGCTTTCGCTGACAGAGATCCCCTCACGACAGCATGGTGGGGCCACCATGACAGGAAATGGAGAGGCCATTAAGTGCGGACAGCGCTGCCGCCAGACCTACATGATGGCAGCTATGGTGCAGACCTTGTTGTATGAAGCGCCTCTTCTCCCCCGCCTGCTTCTCTGTGAGCTGTATTTGGTGGAACAAAGCATCCAGGTTCATTTCTGTCGTCTTGTGTAATCTGGGGGCTCTCCGAGTCTTCTTGTCTTTGTGGAAGCTGAATAAAGCTGGGATGTCCTGCCTGGCCGCAGCCCTTCCCTAAGGGCTCTGTGCCCCTCCAGGTCCTGGCTCTGCCCTCTGCCTCCCCGAGGCCAGGAAAGAAACCCCAGACCACAAAGCATGGGAGTCGGGATGCGGCCGATGAGGAAGGGGTGACAGAGTGAGACGTGTGGGCTGTGGAAAGCAGAGGGGCAAGAGTGAACCGCAGGCAGAGGGAAACATGGATGACTGGCTGAGGAGAGTGTAATGGCTCAGCTAGTGCTGAGGGAGCCCCCATGAGAAACACGGGAGATGGAAATGAGCAGGCAGAGAAACAGCATCATAGGAGCAGAAAAAAAGATATTTGGCTAGGCAAAAGGTATCTTACTGGCAGAATCTTGTCAAACTTGTGTACATTTGTGAAACATTGGTTCTGATTTGGGGTCTGGGGAGTCTTTGATCAAACAGCTCTCACTTTATTTCTCTGGGACCACATGCTTTATACTGGCTTTGTGTTGTTCAGAAGCTCTCTGTGTGTGTGTGTCCCTTTCCTTTTTCTTTGGAGTTATCAACTTTCTTCTTAAATATTATATCTGCTCAGATTTATGTGTCTTTTGAAGACTGATGCCTAACCTTAGCAGTTAAAGAAGTAGGCTAAAATCTGCTGTCATACAGAAGAAGATAGTAAAGCTGACTACGTAAAATATAAGTAATAGTGATCAGACTCAACCCAGCTGCATTTCACCGTTAGCATAAAGTGACGGTGTTTCTTTTCCAGTTGGTCTCAGTAAGCAAAGATCACAACATAGCCCGTTGTATGTTGCTCTTGAGTAGCATACTTGTGTATGAGTTTACTATGCTCTGAGCTTCTGCAGGTTACTGGTTTGTACATTACTGAATGGTATACCTTGAAATGTAAATACCTAGTTGAAAATATAATTCATATTACAGGGTTTGTTCCTACACATTGAAAAGGATTAACTACATTCCCTACAGGTGATATATATGTGAAGTTGGCCTATTTGAATTTTGACCTGTTCAGGATGCTGGTAGGGAGGGTCCCTTGGGAGTCAGTCCTGAAGGACAAAGGGGTCCAGGAAGGCTGGACACTCCTCAAGGAGGAAGTTTTAAAGGCACAGGAGCAGGCTGTCCCCATGTGCCATAAGATGAGCCGGCAGGGAAGAAGGCCAGTATAGCTGAACAAGGAACTTTTGCTGAGTCTCCAGGAAAAAAAGAGGGTTTGCATCCAGTGGAAGAAGGTACAGACAACTCAGGGAAAGTATACAAGGAAGTTGTGAGCGTATGCAGCGGAAAAATCAGGAAGGCTAAAGCCGAGCATGAGGTCAACCTAGCCATGGCGGTAAAAGACAACAAAAAATGTTTCTACAAATATATTAACAGTAAGAAGGAGGCCAAGGAGAATATCCATCCCTTACTGGATGCAGCGGGGAACTTGACTACTGAGGATAAGGAAAAGGCTGAGATTCTCAATGCAGCCTTTGCATCTGTCTTCAATAGTCAGACCAGTGTCCTCGGGGTACTCAGCCTCTGAACCTGGAAGTCTGGGACAGGGAGCAGAATAAACTCCCCACAATTTAGGTCGAAATAGTTGGAGTACTACTACTCCACCTGGACTGCCACAAGTCCGTGGGGCCAGATGGGATCCACCCGAGGGTGCTGAGGGAGCTGGC
>VWZZ01006576.1:194405-212766 GCA_013399095.1 Psophia crepitans | reverse complement strand
TGCCCAGGGAGGTGGTGGAGTCACCCTCCCTGGGGATGTTTAAGGAAAGGTTGGATGTGGTACTGAAGGACATGGTTTAGTGGGTAATAGGTAGTAGGGGGATGGTTGGACTAGATGATCCTTAAGGTGTATTCCAACCTTAATGATTCTATGATTCTATGATTCTATTTGCTTTGAGGTAGAAAAAAGCTGGAGAAATGGAACTTTATACCTTTCCAACCTTTTTAACATTGAAAAAGATTAGGATTATTGACCATTTTGTCTTGTTAAAGAGTTTTCCTCAGAAGAGATACTGTCTTAGAATTTACTGCAGCAGCAAACTTCAGAAATTAGAAAGACAAAATCTTTGACCACAAAAAGCAAAACAATATACATTAGAGTCTTGTTAGTGAAAATGCTGTTCTAAGTTACTAGAATGAAACTGAGAATTCTGGAAAAATGTTATATTATAGCATTTGCTGCTTAAAAAGCACCATGTTATAGCTCATAGTGTGCTATAAAATGGTGCTTGTTAAAGAAAAGACATTGCTCTAAGGAAGAAAATGTGGGTTCTGATGAAATTTTAAAACCTGAAACTAGCACATTATGTTGCAGGAAATGCAATTATTTTCTCAAATGGAACAAAGTGCAACTGAGGGAGAAGAGTTCACAAAAGTGAATTTAGAAAATGCTTCAGAAGTGAAGCTTCCTACCCAAAGGCCAAAGGCAAAGCGGACGAGTCAAACGGGAACATTTGGTGATTGAGACAGTGATTTGTTACACAGGTCTGGTGAGTGAAAAAGTCATTTTACAAAATTCAAGAAAATGAACTGCTCTATCAGTAGATCAAGGAGAACATAAAATGAAAAGCTTTCTTTGAAGTTTTTGAGACTTGACCGTTTTTGTGTTTCAAACTGAGAAAGCTGCTGTAGGCTGGGACAGTGCTCACTGTCACTTATTAAAGGAATGACTGTGTTTTATGGAGGGTGCTTCAGTGCTTCTAATTGTGGCAAAGGAATTGCTCTCCCTAGAAAGAAAAGTCTGGCTCCAACTGTACTTCTCACTGTCTGAGAATGACTATTCAGTGCGATTAACAGTTCTGTAAAAGTTTCCTTCAGAGACTGAAAAATTTCAAAGTGGGAGAAGTATTTGACGTTAAACTTCATAGCTTTTGACTCCTGCAGCTATTTGCCACGTGCTTCGTTTTTACATGGTAAATAACTCACAGTAATAACTCAGGATTGTATAAAGCGAGCCACACTTGTGAAACATATACAAGGGCTTTCAGAAACAGGATTATGGCCATTACTTCAAAGGTGTGTAGTCAGCTGGCTCCTGTGGAAATGGATGAGATGGTATGAACCTAAATGTTTCAGAATAAAAGTAAAATGTGAATAATTTTTTATCAACTCCAACTTTTGCAAAGTGTAAGATCTTTTGTAAATCGTTAGCGGTTAGAAAGGTGACTTTAATTTTATTCTGTTGGTCATATCAGTACATCCTAATCTTAATCTTTATCTGTATTTAATCACTGTGCTGTAATCAGGTCATGTCTTTCTGTCGTACTTCAAAATTAGTAATTGCCCTTTGTAATCAGGCTGCTGCGCTAATAGTGAAGTTTCTTCTACAAGTTTATTCTCTAGTTTGTGTAGGAAGAAGAAAAGAAAGATTTTGTTTGTAATTTTAAGTCACTATAAATCTATTTATTACTGTAATTTATTTCTAAATCATATACACTCAGATTGTTTCAAAAAATTGTTTTTCTGAAAACCAGAAATGAAAGAGGCAGAGGTAAAGAAGTGGAAGGGTGTGGTGGGCTGACCCTGGCTGGACACCAGGTGCCCCCCAAAGCTCCTCTATCACTCCCCTCCTCAGCTGAGCAGGGGAGAGAAAATATGACAAAAGGCTCGTGGGCCAAGATAAGGACAGGGAGAGATCATTCGCTGGTTACTGTCACAAGCAAAACAGACTTGACTTCGGAAAATCAACTGAATTTATAACAATCAAATCAGAGTAGGATAATGAGAAATAAAAACTAAGGGGACAGGGAATGGGGGCTGGGGTCAGTTCATCACATGTTGTCTCTGCTGCTCCTTCGTCCTCAGGGGAAGGACCCCCCACACTCTTCCCCTGCTCCAGTGTGGGGTCCCTCTCATGGGCAGTCCTCCACCAACTTCTCCAGTGTGAGTCCTTCCCATGGGCTGCAGTTCTTCATGAACTGCTCCAGTGTTGGTCCCTTCCATGGGATACAGTCCTTCAGGAACAGACTGCTCTAGCGTGGGTCCCCCATGGGATTACAAACCCTGCCAGCAAACCTGCTCTGGTGTAGGATCCTCCCTCCATGGGTCCACAAGTCCTGCCAAGAGCCTGCTCCAGTGTGGGCTTCCCACGGGGTCACAGTCGTCTTCAGGTGTCTCCACCTGCTCTGGTGTGGGGTTCTCCATGGGCTGCAGGTGGAATTTCTACTCCCTATCATCCTCCATGGGGTGCAGGGGGACAGCCTGCCTCACCATGGTCTTCACCACAGGCTGCAGGGGAATCTCTGCTCTGGCACGTGGAGCATCTCCTTCCCCTCCTTCTTAGCGGACCTTGGTGTCTGCAGAGTTGTTTCTCTCACATCTTCTCATTCCTCTCTCTGGCTGCAATCGCTCTTGGTGTTTTTTTGTCCTTCTTAAATACATTATCCCAGAGGTGCTACCACAGTCGCTGATGNCCCCCAAAAAACATTGCCACACAAATCCAATACACAGGGTAAAGATTAGATGATGCAATATGGTCCTCACCATAAAATATATATAGTAGAAGATAGAAATTGTCGGATTATAGTTACAAATTGATTTCATTTTTAGTTCTTAAGCACTGTTAGTATTATTTTTTTCATATAGAAACCATAGTGCTACCTTTAGGAACGTTGTATTATAGCAAACCTTCTTCCCAAAGTACATTTCTTTGGTCTTCCTTTGCTCTTGGTGGTCTCTGTATTTGCCATTCATTTTTGCACTAACTTTTTTACCCTACATGAAGGAATAAACCCAAACTATTCTGTGGCATAAATTCACGGTTATCATTTTGTGTTCGGTACTGAAGTCTGAGTTATCCTTTACTGGGAAATAGTGTATATATATATATATGTATGTGTGTGTAAATACATATAAAAACTAAAAAAGAGTACTAACAACTTGAAGTGCAGTGTTGAGCAGCAATGCTGGTAGAGAGAAACCACAAATAGTGACAAACCCAGTAATTATTTGGCATAAGTAAGCATAAAAAATAGCAGACATTCAAAATTAGTCTTATATTGTGGCTTTTATAATCAAAGTTTTATCTCTACTCTTTAAAACTTCATTGTTAAAATACGGTAAGCAGTGTAAAGTGGTTACGTGTAATAAAGTGGTTGTAATGCAAGTCAAGAACATTTTGTGTGGTTGTTCTCCCACTCCCTCTGGCCACCCGTTGCACTGCAGAGAAGGATGGAGCTGTTCTGCTTCTTCCATCGCCTGTCTTCTGCCCAAGGCTGACTGGGATGGAGGGAGCACAGGAACAGCAGAGCAAGCACCTGGTGGTCTCTGCTTGAATATATTTGAGTTCCTAGTAATAAAAAGAAAGGGAAAAAGGAAAAGAAAAAAGGAACTCAACTACTTCTGAAAACCTAGAGCAGGACAGCAGAGAAAAGGAATATTAAAATTCAGTAACAACCTATAACTTACCACCTATCTTTAATTTTCTGAGGAACTCAGGTTAAACACAGTCTAGTTATTAACTCTGGAAGAGTGAGAGCAAACTGCTAAGCCACAGGCTGGAAGCTCTCCATTTCTAGTTGACTGCTCAGCAAGGGACTCATGAATGGACACTGTTTCTTCTTTGTAAGAGGAAGGAAATAAATGACAAAAATCCGTGATATAAAATATGGGAAAATGTAGAAAAAAATCCCTGGCAAATTATATGCAAATGAATAAGGAATGTTTCTCTGTGCCTCAATTCCATATATGTCCTTTTTCAGGTAACAAAATTGTGAGTTAGTGAAAAGCCATGTGAGTTTTTACTGTGTTAAAAAACCCTAAGAAGTAACTTCGTACTCCCCCTAACATATTTGACTGCAATAGAGAATTAGCTATACTCTTTCCATTTTGGTAGGAATGTAAACAACTTCACAACAGATGTTCTTTGTAAGGACAGAGCCTGCTATTTGCATTGTGATATTTCCGTTTGAGTCTTATATCCAAGATTTTATTTAATTCCATCTGGAAAGGCTTCATTGGGTCCTTTTGGGTTACAAAAGCAAAGACTACTCTTTTATGTTTTTAAATCTAAGTTTTCATTTGTCTTTGGTTGTAATCACACAGCACCTGCCTTCTTTGCTGATCGGTAACTGTGTTACACAGGTATCCACACTGTTCCTCTGTAGTGTTTTAAAGGCTTAATTATATTTCAGTTGTCTCTTTTGTGGGATCTAAGAGTCTGTCCTAAAACTTTTCTTCTCTGCTATTCTGTAGTGTTTGGATAAGTGACAAATGAGGCTTGCGTTTTGAAACCTTTATCAGAGCTCTTATTTATCTTGGCATAATGGTAGTAACTTTTCTAATGGAGAAAGAATTTTTCAGATCTGGAGTGCATATCACAGTACAAAACACTGTCTTGGCTTTGCATTTTCATAGTAAATTTTCTCAATTATTTGGCTGGAAAACTGCAGTTTGCTTTACATCAGTACTGGTTATCACTACGCTGGCACCCAGTGGAAACTATAAGAGAAACAATGGAAAAATGCTTTTTAGGTTTTCATAGTTTGTGTCTTCAACTTAGAAAAGAGATTGCCTTTTTTATTTTGTAAATCAACCCCCCATTTCCTGTAAAAATAATTTACAGAAATGTAAATAAATTATCAATTATTTTGAAATGTCCTGTAAGAAGATGGGTGCCATTAACTCTTTTGAATAAAGGTCTGTTAAAGAGACATTTTGAGGACTGGGACTTTCATGCTAGAGATGTAATCTTGGATTGAAATGCATTAAACAATCTGTTGAAAATACTTAATTTTGATCAATTAAGTATGGTATGTTTCCTATCACCATATAATGCCACTATGTTAGCTTGTCTCTTTTTGTCATAAATTTTATCTTAATCACAGAAAAATCTTAATGAGCACTGAAACATAAAAAGTAATAATTTTGCAGTTAGTTCATCAAAGTAAAAAAAAATAATTTTTCATTTCAGTTGATTCTCAGAAATTCATATACAATGCTGCTAAGTTAGATGAGCAGCTGTTGTTATTTCTTCTAAAATATTTCAGGAGATTTTAAAAAGTTTATGTTTGTTCTTTAAGCTTTATTCCTGCTTGCTGCTGAAATTATAGGAAAAAATGTGTGTAGATGACTGAAATGAAACTGCTTTCTTGTCTTTATTTGTAACAGAAACATTATTTAGTGCTAGGTTAAATAACTTATGTTTTTGCTGTATGCATTAAAGCCAAATGAGTTTCTGTGTGTCCTGAAAATAACTCTCATGAGAAACCAAGAGTTGTCCATTACACTTCTAGGCTTCTCTGCTAATAGTTTATATAAGATTAATTTTATGGTTCCATCCACGTTCCTGCTTAAAAATATGACAGTTTCCTTAGACAGTTAGAAGACTTGGACACATGCTCATGGCCTGAATTAGGCAGCAGCAGAGATTATTCCGCATTCCATGGAAGTGCCCCAACCAAGGAACTACTGCTGATTTGAGGAAGAACTGTTTCAGTTTGACTAAAACATACATCCAGAATCTGAAAATCTGCTCTTAATGTAACGATTGAAACTGTGTGGTCTTATAAAACCTCTCACCAAAATCAGGCCAGGTAACAAACTTTTTAGTAAAAAGGTCCCAATTCTAATTATTTATTAATTCAGAAAATTTGCTGTTGTCCCTACTCCTTCAAAATAATCTGACCAGTTTTCAAAATACTTCTTTCCTCCAGAATATTGTGCAAAAGGTATGTTCTACCTGCAGGTTTTTAGAAGCTGCTTTGTAAAATCCAATCTAATAACTAGATCTCTATAAACCTGTGCCCTCTATTTTCTGTACAACCCTTTCTGGGCAGAGGAATGTATTTAATGAAGACTTAAAAATGATAAATAACACTACATAAACTTAATTCCCTGTTGATACAGATGTTATGCTGTGATTTCATTTTTTTGGAAGGTGACATCAAACAAGAGAACCTGTAGTTGTGCTTCTGTCCCTTCTATATTCCTTCCCACTGATACTTCTGGGCGATTAGCTATCTTTAATCCTGAAATTTTGAAAGGCTTCATGGCACACATCTGCATACATGTACCAGAACTCAGCGCATAAGCAGGAGAGTAAAAGCACTAAATTCAAGTAGAGTTCAAAATCACAGCTGTGGTAAGCATGGATTAGCAACTGTGCCACGTTCATAAATTGATAATTTGCATTGTATTACAGCGACTTCTTTCCAGAAGCATTAAAAATGTGTATTCACAGATTGTGTGAAAAGTATGTAAATAATTCTTGTGAGTTTGTCTTTTTACAGCTTGTCTTTACAGAAAGAAGCTAACAGAAGGAAGGTGAATGAGGTGAATAAATAGCAAAAATGTTACTTCCTTTAAAATAATTACCTTTTTTGCATTTTGAGAATTAAATAAGAATATTTAAAATACCCTTGGTAAGTCAGTAATATCCACAATAGAGGCTGCATAGTTTATAAAAGTGAATAACACACAGTGTTTTAATAAGTGTTTTCACATACATTTTTGCCTGTTCCTCTTGTTTTTTAAAAAAATCATAACTATACTGCTGTTGATGGTGTTTTTAACTTTCTTCTACCATTTCTAAAAGAAACAAACGTAGCTTAAATACCATGTTAGAAGCAATTGTTGTTGATTGTGAATGCTGTTAGATCTTCCTGTGCTGGAAAAAAAAAGAAAAACAAAAGGAAGAAGAGAAAAGTTCTTTAATCAAAGGATTTAATGATGAAGAGCCTGATGCACACATATATTTATATTTGTAATCTTTATTTATAGGAATAATCCAGTAGGACATACTGAGTAGATGACATAAGACTCATAAGCATGGAGGGCTGAAATGCATAGCGGGGGATTGTCTGTTTTAACTCGACAGTTCATGTAGAAGGAGTGCACCGGGGCTGCCTGACTCATGGGGAGAGGGACCTGTGGCACGGGCAGAACTTTTCAGGAAGTCCTGGCAGATTGCTGTTCTGCCTAGCTCTCCTTGTCCTGTGTTTATGATCTAGAATAAACACACCCAGTTCCTTCACCCTTTCTGCATCAGCCATCTTTTCTTAGCCACTTGTCTTTGTTTCTTTCCCCATATTCTCTGCCTTTGGTGTTCTTAGATCCTTTTCTGCTGGGCAGCTTCTTGGCCAGACATTCCTTATCGCGCATGTGTGTGTTCGATTTATTGTCATTAAATGTATGGTATTGCTCTTGCTCCTAGTGAATATTCCACACAGTCTTTCCCATTTGTCACAATATTCTGAATTCTGATTCTTTCCTCCAAAACACTCTCTCTTCCCCTTCTTCAGCTTCAGTCCCCTCCCCAAGACTACACTATTGAGTTGCGCACATTTTATAAATATACTCTGTTCCATCTTTCAAGATGTTAAAAGCCCTGACTAGAATCACACCTGGCTTGGACTTCTGGGGGATACCTTTTGTGAAGTCCCGAAGAGTAAATAATTTAAAACTACCCACTGAGAGCAAGCTTTCGATCAGCGATGCACTCTGATAATAGCGAGTACTGCAGCCCATGTGGAAGATCAGGATCACGCCTACGCTGGCTCAGACCAAAGGAGCACTTAGCCTCTCTGCAACAATGGCCAGCAGTAGAAGCCTAAGGAATGTCAGAAAATAAGTATGAGATGACTCTTCCCCTGTTGTAACCTTCTATTTTGCAACAATTTGGATTTAGAAAATAGTTTACTTGGAATGTTATAAAAAAAGAAGTGTGAAAATCCAGTGTCGATGTCAAAATCCTTTATCAAAGTCCAGGAACAACACATTTACTGTTTCACTTGCATCCTTCTGGCCAGCTGCTGCGTCAGAGAAGGAAGTTAAATAGTGTGACATGATTTGTTTGTGACAAACCAAGGTTGACTGCTGTTTTATATTTATTTATTTTTCTTCCAAGTATCTGCAGTTTAATTGTTTAATAATTTGTCCTAGTACCTTTCTTAAAACTTAATCTGTCTGGTATAAGATTCTGCTAAAGAATAAAGACAAGCACTAAGTTTAGCCTGTTGTATTTTTCTGGGAACTTCCCGGTCCTCAGGGAATTCTTTAAAACAGGCTCTAGCAATTCAGAAATATCTTTGAATGTTTCCTGAAAATTTATAAGCTGAAAAGGATGAGGTCCTATCAGCATGAACACATCTAAATATTTAGTAAATTCTGTTTGTATTGTGGCCAGTACTCTGTACACCTTGTTGAAGTTAGGGTAATTATGCTTTGAGGCAAAATTCAGTTTTCTGGAGAGTGCTGAAGTAAATCAGGGATAGAAATTTATCAGTGTTCTCAGTATTATACTCCACACCCTTTCCTAGTTCATAATGGATCTTCTCAAGAGTGATATAAAAATATAAGCATGGCTAAGAACTTGGCTGAGTTGGCTTGCACAATTAAACCAAATATGAAATGATTCTTTAGACAGATTAGTAAAAGGGAGCACGGAAGTAAGAAGTAAGGAAACATAAAATACCAGGAATGAAATGGAGATTAACTACAACCTAGGTATGATTGAAATAGCAAACGAACACTTTGTCCCATTTTTCAGTAGGGATAATATAGTGGCTAAGAATAGTAAAACGGTGCTTAAGGGAATGAAGACAGAGCTATGGATGTTTTCCTAAGTGAGCTATTCGCTAAACGTAGCTGGCTTTCTCTGATGAAACGGATAGGGTTAAACAATACCTGTTTCAGGGCACTGAAGGAATCCACAAATGCAAATGCTGATTTGCACAAAATGCATTTGCAGGGATTTTACTTGTGTCTGTTCAATTCAGAGCTAGCTCAGTACAATAAACAATAATAAAGTTATTCCCTATATTCATAAAAGGGGAAGGAAGTGGTCAAACAAAGTGCAAGAATAGTAGTGTGACCTCAACACTGTGCAAGGTCTTAAAGTAGATTTTGAAGGAAAAAAATTATCAAGGACCTGAAGGTAAATGGAAAGTGGGAAAAACTACAACGTGGTTTTATCAAGGGTAGATCATATCAGACTAACTTAATATCTTTCTTTGATAAGATAATTGTCCCAGAGAAGAGTAATGCAGTAGACCTAATCTACTTTGATCAAAATAAGGCATTATAGTGTTCTTTGTGGGAAGTTATTTAAGGTGGAGAAGATGGGCTTTAATGCAAGAATTGTAAGGTGGAAGAAGAACTGAGTAAAGAGTTACATTAAAAGAGGGTTCTTTTAAAAATGAAAATAAAAAAATGAAAGGAGGTTGCTAGTAGAATTCCTCTAGGACTGATCTTGGGACTGATTTAAGTAGTATTTTTAAGCTTGGTAAAAGTAGGAGAATGGATATGGCATTAAGAGGTGGCACAAAATTGGAATATGACTACCATATCAGAAGCAAAAAAAAGGAAAATTGAAACCTAATAGTTTGGAAAGTAGATCTGGGGGCTTGGGGATTAATATCATGTTCTTTTAGTATTAGCTGGTGTCTTGATAATTGCTGGCGATAGTAGAGCAAAGAGGCTTAATGCATTAGTTGGCTGTATGGTGACTATGAGCCATCATTATGTCATGGCTATGAAGCAGTTTCAGAGCATATTAGATGAAGGATTTTCAGTGATGACAATAAAGTGTTAATATTGCTTTACAAAGAGTTGGTAAGGCACCGCTCAGAATACTGTTTACAGTTCTCATGACCCACATTGATTCACAGCAGGTGCAGAGTGGGTTGGTTAGGCGAAAGGAGTACCTATTTTCTCAGCTGAGATGAAAATAGCTTATCTGGCAAAACAAAGCTTGAAAGGGCATATGGTTATATCTTTACAAGTATGTGTGGGGGTAGACGTGAGGGAAGAAGACTTTTATGTTAAAGGATGACACTATTTCAAGATCAGATACATACAAACAATTATGAATAAATGGGAAATTTAAAAGAAGGTTCTTGGCAGTCTGTGCAAATCTCTGGAACTTCTTTCCAGACAAGGTCAGGGAGGCAGAGACCTGAACTACTTCCAGATGGAAATTTTTAAATTAATGAAAGGATATGTATGACATGGTGAAGTGATCGTGAGTCAGAATATAAAGTTTGTGATACAAAGCTTTGGATATTTACTGACATTGCCAGAGAAGTTTAATGGGAAACTTGTTTGTGTACTTTTCTTACACAGTCCATAAGCAGAAAAGTTTTTAACTAATCTGTGGGCAGGTTCTTCTATTCTTCTGTGTATACCAGGACTTTTATGTTCCTTCCAGGTGCATACTATAGGAGAAAGGGACTGCCCTTTCTTAAATGATGAGATTGACAGCAGGTAAAAATGGGGCAGTTGGTTAGGATGTCAGGTGTCACCTGGATATAACTTGCTTACATGCTTAGGGTTAAATTGACCACCTGATTAGGATCAGGAAGAAGTTTTTCTCTAAGTCATATTGGCTGGGATTATGGAGGGTATTGTTTACCTCTCTAACATAAACTGTCTGAAATGGGATGTGATTTTTTTTTTTTTTTTACCTTGCAAAGTACCTGCTCTTGCAAAATGCGAAGATGTGACTGCTCAGGAAATCTCATGACTTTAATATCTTCTTCTGTCCTCTGACACATTGGTGTTTTTCAGTCTTTTAATCTCCTGAGGTACAAGTGGGTGTGACTATAATGTAGGACGTTATTTCAGTATGCAACAAGACTTGATTCAATGTTTGCTTTTTCAGATCTTTCAAGAGTTTCCTCTGAATAAGAAAATCTTACTTTTTTTGAGGTAGCATGGAGTTGAATAAAAGGCAGCCAAGGATACTTCATATGTCGTGGTAAGTTTTGAAAAAGAAAAGGTTGATCATTTTTGTGTTTCAGATATTCCTGAGACCTTATAGCAGAAAAAGTCCTTTAGCTGATGCTTCTAGCTCAAAGAATTTTAAAAACTATTTAGAGGGTATAATATTTTGTTAACTGGGATTCTTGGGGCTTTCTAGCTTAGGTATTCTACTAACACAGTTACAGTTGCCTCATCTTATTACTAAGTGATTGAGATTCCTCAGACTTTACAAAATCCATTTTATAGTAACTACAGACACATCGTTCTTCCTCCTAATTTGGTTTCTTACTACTACTACCTGAAAAGAAATACTTGAAAAGTGGAAGTGCTTTATCTCATTAAATGTATCAGGAGTCTATGGCAATTAGGCTCCTAATGCACCTGTCATAATCAAAGATATAAATGTACTGTATTTACAGCATTTAGTTCTAGAGATTGCTTTTTACACAAATATGGATCTTCAGACTAGAGGCCACAAAGGACGTAATGCTGTTAAAAATCTACTACCAGGTATTTCAATGTGAATTATCAATATACCTATGCTTGCAGTGGCTGTGTTGACATCTTTCTTGCCACTAGTAAAACCAAGATACTCAGTTTATCTCTGTATTGTTTCTTGAATTCTGAATAAGTGTACTCTGAAATTGTGCAGTTTATTTCTCATAACCTGTACAGTGGTATTGATGTATCAGTCCTATGATGTGGTTTATCTCTTGCAATCCAGGAAGCTGGAGTCTGAAATCTTTAAAGCACAGATTACTAAATGGCAGTATAATCTACTGCTACTCAGTCTGTCTCTCTCCTTAAACTTCTTGTCAGAGAAATAAAATAGCAGATTCATAAGTCAGGTCAAATCTAGTCTGTATCTGTTTTCTTCAGTCCTATCTTGACATACTTGGATAAATTATCTCTCAGTGAAGAGATGGCCTGAAACATATATAGAAAATGAATGTCTCTAAACATGCCAGTCCTCCAAAATCTTCATGTGGTGTTTGGTTTAAATGAAGCAAGTGCTTAGTTATCTGCTAGTGATGCAAACAGCAAAATTGCTAAATTATTTTTCCTTTGTTCTTCATATCATTGTCTCTGTGGAGTCCAAAAGCTATGGAACCTTTTAAGAAATAGTTGACAGTTGCATGGCATATGTAACTTTCTAAATCCAGACCCCTCATAGATGGAGAACAGTTACTCCCACGCTTCTCAGTCCCTTTTGGCTACCATCTGGAACAGCAATAAAATAAAGCTATCTCTTTTTATTATCCTCTTAGGTACATAAATCCAGCTGAAAAAAAAAGTGTGTTTTTTTTTTTAACAATAAATTGTGTCATGAAATTTAAATTGAAAAGTTTCTGCTGAGCCATTTTAAGTTTACTCAGTTTAAGTTTTGGTTAGAAATACAGGATTTTTGAAGCTGATTCTGTCAGATTGTTTTCATTTTAGACAGCATAATAATCTTTTCTCCTAACCTGCCTCCCATTACTAATGTTGTCTAAGTTATTGTCATCAGATGTTTATTTTCCTTTTATGCCACAGGAAAACTTGGATACGTAAATCAGAATTTGGGAAGCCTTATCTTCCCCAAATCAAAAAAAGTCCTCCTACTAAACAGACATCAGTATCTGTTGGCAGAAAATTAGTTACCTTCTTGTCCTTTTACTTGTGTGCTGTACATGTGTCTCAGATCACCTCAGCCTGAGTAGCAAAGTATCTAGCCATCTCCTTTCAAGGTCCCTGTAATTTATATTTAAAAGTCCACTCACAAGATGGAAAATGAACTCTCTTATGTATAATTGAAGAGGACTCGGTACAATATTTCAGTGTTCATTTCAATTGCCAAGATACTGTGTTTCCCTGCAAAAGTGTTGGATTGAGACCTTTAAATGTGTTAAGAATACAGTGAGTTGGGTTGAGGGAGAGGGAAATGAGGAAGGCTGGTCTCTCTGAAAGGCCTGTATTGTTAGGAGCTCTCAGAGCGTGTTGTGGCAGAGGTATGGTAGAGGCTAGAGTATTTGTTGAGGAAAGGAAAGCTTTGATTCTGTTATCTTCTGCACTGGGGAATTAAAGATCTTGATTTTCTAGCATATTACCAGACACCTCTTTCAGATGGGGACATTGGACAGCAAATCGTGCAAGAGTTATGGGGTAAGAACAACAAGCAAGGTGTGGTGAAAGGTGGTAAGTTTATGATACTGTACTTCCAGGGCTGATTTTATCTGATAAGTGTGGAAAATGTATCTAGAGTCTTCAGAATGCTTCTTCCGCTTTTATATATGAAGTCTGAAGTATATTCTTAGTTCATTATAAACCAGGCTTGTCTTTTGTGTAGTATCACAACTGAAATGAGAAGGGCCTTACCCACATGACAAATGGTTTTAAGAAATGGGTTACCCTGGGGAGACATCTAAGAGCAGGGGTTTGGTATTCAATGGAACTTCCAAAATCTGACATAAATTTTTATTCTTTGCTTTAGATGCCGATTCAGTAACAGTAATAGTCTGAATATATATTCCTAATTAAAATATAATTCTCACTTTTAACTCTAGAGAAACGGACAAACCCAGATTGTACATCTGAATATTAACAGATTTTATTTGTAGTGGAGAGAGGAATCTATTTTTTTCTTTTCTTTCCTGAGGAGACTTTATGTTCTGGTTGTCATCTTATTTGATAGTACTGGGTTCCATTTGGGCCAAATATATATCTGGTACTCTGAAACAGGAGTCAGCAGTAACTGCTGTATGTGGCTTCCTCTGAATCACTGGCAACTGATGAGTATAGAGAAATGGCAGGTATTGAGAAGGAAGAGGATCTTTGAGGGTGGTTTCTAAGAAGCACTAAGATTGAGTGTTCACAGGGAAGTATTGGGATAGGACTTCAATTGGGGGATTGCATTTGAGATGAACTACAGTCTTCTGGTGCAGCATCAGGGTGCACAATTCAAACAAAGCAGAACAACCTACCACAGTACTAAAACCAAAAGGTATGTTGGTATCTCAGGCGGATGTTGTGGTCATCTTATATGTTCACCCTAGAAATACTTGTAGGCTTTCCCTCAGCACAGATCTATTATATGCCTGTATTTTCTTACACTAATCTCTGGAGTCTGTACAAACAGATTTTGAGTATGTGAAGCATTTCTCCAGGTTTTCTAGGTATCTGGTGGTCTTGTTAGTGCCTCATATAAGCTTCTGGATATTTGAACAGCTAGGATAAATGGTCCCTGTGCAGGAAAACGTTGCATGGCGAGCACAACGTGGGATTTATTTCAGAAGAGCTGCATTTGCACGGCATAGACATAGATACTTTTGTATTGTTAATCTTAGAAATGTGGTGACCTTGCCGTGGTAAAGTGGTTTACAAGGTAGCACCTAGTTCTTTCTTGTCTTTAAAATTTTAGACTTTTCTGGGAAACGTGACTTTAATCATTACAGAAATAAAAATATTATTGAGTGGCTTTAAAGTACAATAAACTCCATTCAGCAACTGAGTACTCTATTTTACAAGTAGTTTTATTTTAGAGGGGAACCTGTCTTCCAAATTTTTCCTTTTTTAATTTTTTTTTTAAAGTACCATTTAAATGTGTTTTTTTTTAAAATCTTGTGCAGATAGCTTTGGCAGTCCAGTCATATAATTATTCAAACTATGAACACTACTCTATTAGTTCTTTATCACAAAGCTCAAAGTAGGCCCTTGTTGGCCCGCAACCACTGGAAGATTTCTGTTATGTGTATTCCAACTTTACTGGCCTAGTAAATTTGCAAATCATGATTTGCAAAGCATTGCAAATCATGTTCAGGAGGGTAGCCAGGGAGTCTGTATCAGTTGCCCCCTCTGTCTGACCAGTACTTGTCATGAAGTAGGAGCTTGGCCATGAAGTAGACAGCTGGATATATTTAGTTTTCCCTGTCATGTATTCATGTTCTGGTAAGTATCTTCCTGTCTCAGTATGTCACAAGACTTTGCATACCAACATCTTAGCTGGATTTAGAACTGTAACTAAGTCCAAGTCTTTTTACTGATCCCTTTAGCCATTCTGTTCAGGATTTATTTACTCGGGACTTCTGGCAGTTAAAATTATCATTTAAAGATGTTCAAGGGAGTTAAACAGACTGAAGGTAACTTCTGTGTGCCTCACACTTCTTTTAAACATTTTTAGTCAATATTCATCAGCTGAGACATTCCACGTAAAGTGGACATCTTACAGAAAGAGCACTTGTGGTTATTTGTGGAAATCTTGCAGGAAAACCACTTCTAGTTATTCCTCTCGGGGTGTGTGTGAGGGGGAAATACTACGTTACCTCCCTGCAGGGATTAATTTTTTTCATTTTTGTTTTTTTCCATGGGATAAAAGATGACTGAAATTTTTTTTATTTATTTTTTAAGAAGTTCTAAACCTCAATTTTAAATTAATATCGACTAGGCAGTCCACGCACTTTCAGCTTTCCTTCAATACTGCCTCTCCATGCTGAAGTGAGCTATTTCAGATGTCTGAAAAAGTATTGCCTAATGCCTGTAAACACTGTCAGAAATCAATAACTTTGAAACTTGTGCTATTTGTACTTTAAGTTTGGCATATCACTTTAATTCAGTCTGTTTAGGGTAGAATAAAAGTGGGCATGAACAATTGCCACACAGCACATAAATGTGTTTAATGTTCCTTTAAATTGTAGAAAGAATATAATTTTGGTATTTGCAATATTAACTGTATCTTTATTGAAGCTCTGAAAAATATAATAGGAAATAGATTTTTTTGATAGTTACAGATAACCTGTGAGTAGTGACCACAATAACACTAAAATAATTTTTTCGTATTGAAAATATTTTAAGAATTTATAAAACATATCGTTAATAACGAAAAAACACATTTTCCCAGGTATTTTAGGTGGGCAAACAATTAGCAAAGCAGTGCTGTCAGTGACATGAGCTTCTAATATTAAGAGCAGCAATGCAAAAGAATTCCAAATAGTGTTTTGAGAAGACAAAAAGGATGCTGGGTTTGAGTGTTGTATTTTCCAACAGACAAAGGCAGCTCTGTTGAAATTCAGTTTGCATATTGCACAGGTGTCTGGATTTTGAAGACGACAGTTATTCAGTTGTGTTATATAAATGTATGGTCAACATGCGTATGGATTTTGATCATCTATCTGTGGAATTTATTTAGTGATAATGGGATGATTCTGAGCATTTTCAACACGGAAAATTTGACGAAGTTAAAATATAACAGTATTCTATCTGAATGTGGATTAGAAGACTTAACCAATTAGGCGGAACATTTAGACACTTTAATGCATTCCACCTAAAAATGCAACGTATGCATTTCCAACTCAGACTGTGGCAATGCAGTGCAATAGATACCCTGGGATGAACAGCTTGCTTCTTTCTGCTTCTCCTTGTGCTCTCCAGGTCTCCAAAAACTATGGTGGCCCAGCTAACTAAGCCAAATGCAAATAATTTCATGTACCATCACCTACGAGTTTTGTTTGATGTTTAGAATGAAGACTTTCCCTCTCAAAATGTCTTCACCAAAACTCTTTGATTTTAATGTTATAGTACTTCCCACAGTTCTAACCACAACTGTAGCCTTCTTTCTAATGCTCTGAATAGCGTGAAAGTAGTGTCTGCTTCAAAACACTTACAACATATATTGGCAAGACTAAAATGAAGATCATTGTGATTACCCAGTTTGCAGACATGATCTGAATCTCAAAGATCTGTGTACAAGGATGCATTCCAGGGAAATGCACAAGTTTCTGTTCTGAAGATGTCATGGTTTAGGTTGGGACAGAATAAATACATGCATGAATTACTTCACGATAAGTGAAACTGCGGGAGGTCTTGTTCTGTGCATTAACATCACACAGGCCACAAATATCCAAAGTTATAGGAACGTGGTCAGCTCTGCTTCCCCTTTCCTTGCTGATAGCAGCAGTGGTTATCAGTAATCTAGAGGAGCAAGGTGTCAAGTGTGGTGGTTGTCAGCTTGGTCCCAGGCAGCTCTGCAGGTTTTCCAGTCAGGTATCCCAGCAAGTTCAGTAGTGCTGCCACCTAAATCTGAATTCCTTTGTGTCTGTGGTTTTGAGGGGTGGGGTTGGTTGGTTTGTTCTGGGGTTTTTTGTTTGTTTGTTTTTCTTGCTTCCTTTTTTGATATATAAAGAAGGAAAAAAAAAACAAACCAAACACGCTACCTCAGATGTGCTCTGCTGGTGTTTCACAATATTCTGACTGCATCTCTCAGGATGCTCTGACTAGCTCCTGTCATACAGATTAGAGTGTAGTCAAGTTCAGAAATCATATTAATCATAATTTCTTTCGATTTTTGTAATTCTGGCAACATCATGCTTATACTTTATTCTGGAAAGATGCTATTGTTGTTCATGTTTAAACAGGTTTGCATTACTTCTATACCATAGATTGCTATTTATAACATTATCCAAGTCACAAACTGGAGAGGTCACACTGTGGGTGTGTAAGTAATTTGTTACAGCTTTGAATTTACTATAAAATATTTACATTTTATCTTAACGTTTTGTCTGTAAACATAGTTTTTCCTTCTTTCATGAAGTAATAACTCAGAAATTCCTATGAAAATTAGTTCATCAGAAACTGCCTTCTTTTCCTTACTTGGGGCTGCAGATTTCTAGCCTTTTTGCTATTTATAAAATAAATTGTATAGCTCAATTACTCCTACCTGCTGCCATTGCTGCATTCAAAACTATGGCCTTTAGGAATGTTTTTCAGATATGGTTTGTAACAAGCAGACACTGGACAATCTTATATGCTGGATGCTCTTTCAATTTATGTTACAGAATGGGCAGTTAACCTCTTTTAGGGTCAGGACATTGGCCTTGCAAGTCCTTTACAGACACAATACAGATGAATTTCCGTAGTCTGGAGCACATAACACGCTTTAATGGACTAATGGAATAATAGTTATTCACCAGTGTCCAGGAAAACCTGAGTTAATGTGATTTAAATGAAATAAAATCAAAGCAAGGTGTAAATTAAAATAGTTGCTTTTTTTTTTTTCTCAAAGAAACTGATAATTGCAGGTTTCACATGTTACACCAAGAAAGGTGTCCCAGGACAACAGAAGGGATGCCTGTGTGTTCTTCTCAGCCTGGCTCCCGCTTCCATTTCAACTAGAGGGAGGAGGAGCGAGAAGCCTCTGCAGTGGATGGCAAGGCAGAGACAACAGTCAGCAAGGAGAGGGTGGTGCTGAGGGTTTCTAAGAAGCACTGAGCCTCCTCCCTCAGAGTGCTTGAATAGACCTAAAAAGAAGCCTCAGAGCTGATGGGGGGTGGGTAGGGTGGGGTGGGGTGGGGAAGAGAAATATACATTTTAGTAACTCCAGGAGAATCTGAGTAAACTTTGATCAAGTCAAG
>VWZZ01006576.1:0-183528 GCA_013399095.1 Psophia crepitans | reverse complement strand
AATATCTATATGCTGATCCTCTTTGTTGTGGCACATCAGCTCGTTTGGGGAAACCATCTGAAGACGGCAAGATGTTTCTCGCTATCTTGTACTTCGCTTTGCCCTTAGTGGGTAAGTTGCTGGTGTCTGATTTCTCTCTGCACGTTGCTTCATAAAGCAAAGCATAGGGACCAGATGCCTGACGGTTGTCAATCTATTGTTTAGGCAGAACAGTGCAAGTTTCCAGTAGTTTTTATGGCTCTGCCTCACATCAGTTAGCCCAGTCTACATTTAAAGCTCTGGGAGATTACAGACTTAGATACTTGCCTGCGTAGCCTCTTGTTAAATTGGGTTCTCGCAAGTTACAGGGAAACTTTTCATTTTAATAAAATAAGGCTGCTTGGGGAGGGTGGGGGGGCTGACAAGAGCGAGCTGAAGGATTACATCTTCAGCTGAACCTGGCAGCCTGCCTGACTGTGAGTGGTTTGCAGCCCAAACTGGTTTCCTTTCCACAGGAGAGGTTTGCTTTTCCATCTGCGTGTGTCTGAGGGAGCATGACAGGGGGCACAATGGAGAGGAGAGAGTTAATGTAATTTGCTTTGTTCTCCTGCAAAAGCATCATACGTGGAGAGAAACAGAGGGGGGTAGTCATAAATTCTACCTTTATACGTGTAAAATAAGCAAAAATGCATACAGCCTTTAAAAAGTGACTGACGCAAAAAGAGGCTAATATCAATCAGTGAGGATGCTTATCTCTCTGAGCGGGTTGTTCGTGGATGTAATTGAAATTACAGCAAAGCTCTTGTGAAAAGTGAGGCTGAATATTTAACCCCTCAGTTAAACACTTGAATGGGAAGGTTATTTGTTTCACCAAAGTGGATCTAAGGAATAATGAATGCTTGTTTTGTCAGGCACGTTAACCCCTGTGGGTTTTCTTTCCTTTTTGTGTTTTCTCATAAATCAACCAGCAGGGTTAAAATGTACTGTTTCCTTGGGCTCCCACAAAAGTGGATCTAAGACCACGAAAGCCCTGAGTGCTTTTTCCTAAGGTGTAGCATGAAGCCCGGAGGTTTGCAAGGTGCTGCCTGCGGGGCTGGCTGCATGTGCTGTGTGAGGAGGTGCCTTGTGCTTCCCAGATGCCTACCTCGGACCCCTGGTTACATCAGCCACATCCCTCAACGAGAGTGTGTTGGTTTGTGTCTCCTCTCTCTAGATGTACTTTTGTCCACAGAAGTGAGCGGACTGCCTGGAGGGGACCGCCTCGACTGCGTGAAAGCCAGCGATCAGTGTCTCAAGGAGCAGAGCTGTAGTACTAAATACAGGACACTGAGGCAGTGTGTAGCCGGCAAAGAGAGCAACTTCAGCCGGGCGACAGGCCTGGAGGCAAAGGACGAATGCAGAAGCGCCATGGAAGCTCTCAAGCAGAAATCCCTGTACAACTGCCGCTGTAAGAGGGGCATGAAGAAGGAGAAAAATTGCCTGCGCATTTACTGGAGCATGTACCAGAGCTTACAGGGTACGTTGCAAAACACAGAAACGTTACACTCCCCTAATGCAGTGTGTGATTTTGCAGCCCCTCACATCCGCAGCTAGCTACCGCCTCTCAGGCTAAACCGAGGGTCTGACACCGTAATTCACATTGTGCTCTTCAGCTGCAAACTGAGGACCTTTCATCCAACTCAGGAACAGCTGCTGCTCCATCTCCTGTTGTTGGGAAATCCACAATAAGGGTTTCCTCCAGGGGACCCAGCTGACCTTTCTAAACCAGAATCAAAAGATAAGGGTACTAGCAAGTGCAAAAGCTACAAAAACAATCATTTGGAGACATTTTCCTAATAATATTTAAACTCCTTAATTAGGACTTACCTAACAAGATCACAGTATGCTGGAACTAGTTTCTTAGCTCTTTGCCGAAAGTTAAATGTAATATGAGGAGGAGCATTTTTTTAAGGAAAAGTTTATTCTTTCCTTTCCTGTGTTTACTAGCGCTATTCCCTGGGCATGCTGTGGCAGCAGCAAAAAAGTTTGTGCTTCCTAGAGCATATAGAAGCGCCAATTAGAAGGGATCCGACAGTGATTGACTTGGGTTCTTGATGTCACTAGCAAGTTTCCCATAGTCCTGACCTTATATGAGATATATAATTTTTAGCCCTGTTTTGCTCTGGCCCTGGAGTTGAAGACGCAATCTTTCACTTCAGTGTGGTCCTCATTTAACTTTTTCTGTAGCTACTTCTGTAAAAAGGGAAGTTATACCTTTCTGTTCATTTATCCAAACATCAGCTGGAATGTTTTAATGAGTTTCTATATATTTTTGTTCTAGCTTTCACAATAAATTACACTACTCTTGGACATTTTCTGTATCATAATAAAGTTTCCTTTCCAACAGCATCTTGTTGGAATTGCTTTATTCCAAAGATGCGAGTTTTTGGCTGTTGTTTGGGCTCTAAAAAAGAGCTCTGCTGTTAGGGTGAATGAAGAGGAACATCCCTGCTGTAGCTTCTCTCCTGCTGGCATGAGATGGGACAGTCCTCGTGATGTCACAGGCTGTCTCTGCAAATTATGACCTTATCCATGGAGGAAGGAGAGAAAAGAACTACTGACAGGCATAAACAACTTGCTTCTTTCAGGTGTTCTTATAGATAAAGCTTTGAGAAGAAATAGCCACACAAATTAGAGCGGAGTACCTGCTGCAGTTACAGAGTAGCTTTGCCTCAGGATAAGATTCTGATGTTTACTTTCATTCTGAATTCTTGTATTAAAAAAAAAACAAACCAACAAATCAGATATTTTTTGTCTTTAGGAAATGACTTGCTTGAAGATTCCCCTTATGAACCAGTTAACAGCAGACTCTCAGACATATTCAGGCTAGCACCAATTGTATCAGGTAAGCAGACTTAAAATTCTTGAACCAAAACATGATTACAATCTGCTGCTTTGTAGTTGAACTGTGGCACTTTCAAGCAATACTATCTTGTTAATGGCTTTTTAAATTTAGGAAGTTTGTGATATAGTTGCATAAAAGAAAATACTAATTGGTTTTGAAATAATAACTAAACCTGAAAGAGTACTTGGCAGGATGGCAATTTGTATTCTTTTTGAGTCATTCCTGACAATAAATGCTAAATTTTCCTGTAGGTGGCAATCTGATTCCCTGCGTTCCTAATTTACAAATCAGTTCCTTTTTGGGAATGTGGTCAGTGCAAGTTACCTCCCATTGACATTAAAGAAGATCAGAAGATAAATCTTTCAAATGTTTGCATAAGGGAAAGCTTTCTAGTTTCATACATTTTTGTTTTAAAAAGAAATTTCAGAATTCAGGCTTGTCTTCTTTTCTGGAACTGCTGTCTGTTTAAAGACCCTATTCACAACTTCCTTCTTTTTCTAGCTTTTCTCTGAACATTTTTTGTTGCTGTGTGGCTGTTTTTCAACACTTGTTTGTAGTAATTTGAATATGTTCCTCAGTAATTAAACTATGCTGTTTGTTTTCTATCAGACTCAATTACACTCGTGTTTGATCACCGTTTTTGAAACGATGGATTTTGAGCATTGACAGGGGTTGCAGGTTGGAATTAATTTTCTTTTTTGGAGTTTCAGAAAGTCGTATAAAGATGCAGTCTACTCAGGACCTTTGTTTAGTTACGTAAAAATTGAATGTGCACAGTGTAATTTGTAAGTCTGTCAGTGTTGAAGCTGTAGTTAACTGACATGCTACAGATAAACATCGGTAGATTGCTCTTCAAAAGAAAGAAGAAAAGACTAGAGAGAGTGGCTTGACCAATTTTCAGAAGTACTTACACTTTTTAGGGTCCTAAGTCTCATTAAAAGCCAGGGGCACGTATGTTGTTAAGTATTCAATGGTACAGATTTTCAAAGGCGTATAGACACATAAAATGTAGATAACTGCCCATTGGGATTTTCAGAAAGGACTAAGTGATTTAAATAGGCTTTAGATGCCCAGGCAGTTTTAAAAATTCTAAGTGCTTAATGCATCTTTAGGTATCTTACTGCCTTTGAAAATCAGCCCTTTAGTCACTTTTCGTAATGAGACTTCAGATCCAAATCACATACATCTTTTGAAAGCATCACCCTAGTTTGGTAAGCAAGTCTGTTGGAGGAATAGTAGGGAGCAAAAAATAATTTCTGGAGAATCTTTATTTATTTTATTGTGTATTGCTTAAAAATCCCAAACTTAATACAAAACGAAGACAAAAATCAATGCAGAGGAATTACAAGCTGCTTTCTTAAAGCTCATGATCAGCCTGCTGAGGACCAAATTCCTTAGCAGTTTTATGATTTCCATAGGAATATCCTATGTACACTCTGCCTTTCTGCTATTTTTTAGATTCCCTATCTGCTTGCAAAGTAAGTACCTTTAAATTGTAGTGGTTTTTTTCAACCTGTTCCATGCAAAAATGAAATAAGACATCTTTGCCAACAAGTGACATCCATCCTACCACAGTCACTTAGGATGCTGGTGGACTGGTTAGGACTCATTCTGTCTTCCTACTGCACCCCAAATTCCTGTTCGCTCTGTCAGTAGTTTCAGGTTTACCAGGACTGGAGGTCCAGATTCACAGAGAGCAACAAACAAAAGTTGTAATACAGTGGAAAAACACCAGTATTCGGAAGTATTGTCATCTGAAAGAAAAACATTAGCAAAAGCATTTTTCTTATTGTCATGGTTACTACTGCATGCTACACTCTTTAAAGCTGCCTAGTCTTACAGATTTTTTGCAGGGCTTTGCAAATACCCCAAACAGCAGAACTTGGTAAGATTTTTATATCTTGATTAAAACAAAACAAAAAAAAGCCCTGCACAAGCAATGTTGGCAGGGGTTTCATAACTGGTGTTCTGCTAATGTCATCATTGTGTTTATAGATGTTGCTGCAGTATTCACTCTCATTAAAGTTACTTGGGTGTAATCACAAGCTGCACTTAACCCTTTCATCTCACAAAGGCCATTCTGTGGTACTGTATGACTAAGTTTATAACAAGTGTAATGCTTTTGCCATCTGCTTTATTTATTTTTGAGACATATAGAAAATCACAACAGTTGGCTTTTATGATACATAGAAGGGGAAAACATTGGCTAAGATGACTATTGTCTATGTTGCATAAGTGTAGGTATGTGTGTGTAGCATACCTAAGTCTAAGAAATGGAGGACAGTTTTTAAAAGCAGTTAAAATTGATCTAAGTCTATACTGAAAGATGTTCAAAATGGCATCCTCTATGGGAACAGGATGCCACTTTCTCATTAATTGTTCAAGTGTCAATATATTGATTTAAAACCAAAATCAGGAATATATTGCTAAACCTGTTACTAAGTTTGTAATTTCTCTCCAGTTTCCCTTGTGTCAATGGAACAAGTGATGCAGTCGTGTTACTAAAGTAAAACTTTGGTTTGTATTTTTGAGTGGTCTATGTTATACTGGGACTAGTGGTGTAGTTAGTGTAAACTAGAAGGACAAGCTATGAGTTCTATATAAAATTTAAAACAATGTCCAACAACACATAAAAAAAATCTAAACCCACAAAATTATTTATCATAGTACAGGCTGTTAAGCCCAAGTTATCATATATTTAGATATGAACAAGCATGAATTTTAGATTTGAATCACTACAAAATTTGCAAGGAAAGTGCATTTCTTAAAAAAAAGGAAAAAAAAAAAAGATGGCTGAAATAGGAATGTGAGTTGTATTTGATTTACTTATGATGATGTATCCTGAGTATTAGAGTGTCTGATCTTCCTTCTACTCCATCTACTCTTTAAGTTCATAGTTCAACTCCTTCTATAAAGTTAGTCCTCTGACACCTCACACGGCCAAATCCAGGGCTGTGAGTCTTCCCAGTGGAAGGACAGGGCTGTCTGTTTTTTTGTTTTGGGCATGTCTAGGTCTGAATTTTCTTTAGAACTATGTCTGATGTGGTGCTTCTGCCTCAAGGGTGTGAATTTCTTGCTGGTAGTCAGCTCTTCAAATTACTGAAGACTTGTGTGTTTTAGAGAGTAACAGATTTGGGTTAGTTATTATGATGTAAAGATTTTGCTTAAACAGACATTTTTGCTTAAACCTTAACAACTTCTGAGAGGTGAAAACATATTAAGGCCGTTGACTTCTGTCACAACTACAGTGAATGTAAAATCTGTTGATTGGTTTTCAGAGGTGAGTTTCACAGCAAATTCAAGATAGATGCTTGAATGAGTCACTTGTTAAAGCTTTCTAAAGCTTTTTTACTACCTGAGGAACAGCTTGCCTCTTGAATTTGTATTGCATTTGACATTGAGCCCCGCAACTGGAAGATATCTTGTTATTTTGGTTTCAACTGACACAGTATAGTGGTCATCTTGCATGGTATGTTGTAAAGAAAACATCCTGCATAAAACCTGTAGCTCGATGTACCTGTAGAAATACTTGCAAAATAAATGTTTATGAAATGTCTCTTTCGTTTCAACACAAAATGGAGAGCCACTAAAGCTGAATAAAATGCCTTGAGCTGTATCTGTGAAGTGGTGTAAATAGAATACTTAATGTTACAAAGAACTGACTATTTAGATCAGTGTATTTAGGATAATATAATGCTCTCCTCACATGGATTCACTTTTAAGTTGCCTAGTTAATCACAGACTTATTATCCCATCGTTCAGCTTTGTGTATCTTCTTTCTTTTACATCTATTATGTTAAGAAATAATCTTAACTGGCTACATAAATATTTCTTAAAACATAGATTTTGCTGATTATCTGTGGAGAACTGGTCGGTCACACACTGCTAGTTATGGCTTGTTTCCAGAATGCTGAAATGCAAGACAGGTAGAAATTAATTATTTTGCCAATATTTCTTTTGAGTGTAGTAAACTGTTTTTGCAAAGTGCCTTTTGTAGCATTAACAAATGAGAGAAAGAAACTGGCTCGTATGATTCTATGTCAAAAGGAGTCTTCCCCGATTAGAAAAGGGTATATTTTATGTTTATTATGGTACATTTGTTAATTAAACCCAAGGGTTCAGTAGACAGCACAGCATATAGGGGTTCTTACTGGAGCGTGTCTTTTCACATTAGAACATGGATAGCACAGCACATGAAGTTAGCATGTTTGGTTTGCATACTGAATAAGCTGTAAGCACAAATACAAACAATTATGGTTGGTAAGATGGCCTTTTATTGTATTTCAAAAGTTAAGACTATGAAAAATTAACAGTGTTGGAATTCTCAAGGGGTGTTGTGTGCTGATGGCACTTAAAATAGGCAATCTCATGTACACACTCATGGAGGTGGGTCTGTGACTCCCTCTAGGATCACTAAGCTGTTCAGAAGGAAAGAGTGGGTCAGTAGTTTTCCCTTCTGAGTTTTTCAAAATCTTGTAGGCGTCCTGTGTCATTGGCATTCACAGATCAGAAAGTCGATGCTGGGAAAGAATGAAGTCCAGCATGGAAAACACTTCTTTCATGAACTGGCAGGCTTTATATGGGGAGGCTTCCCTCTCTGCAGCGTAAAGCCTGTGCTGAGTATTGACGACGGCTGTCTGGGCCCTCCCTGTTATTTTATGGGGTAGGGATATCACAGGGAATGGACTGCAAGTGTTTCTTTTGGAAAAGCTGCTACCAGCAAAGGCAGGGGTGGAAGACAGGTTTTTCAACATGATTTCTCAGGATCCAGAGAAACAGAGCTTCCTCTATCTGTGTGCTTAAGGTCCTTTAGGATCCCTTATACCTTCTCTTTCTGCTACTTCTGTAAAGCAGGGACTGCAGAACTAGAAAACACTGTGTCAGAGGGAATTAATTTTGTCCAAACTTTCATAACTCCAAAATAATTTTAATCAAGAATTGATTGTTTCCCCGTTCATTTTCACAATTCTTGAACAAACGTAAGAGCTGTGTTCTCGGTAGCAGGTCCCCAACACTTCAATTATCATTTACTTCTTTTTCTACCAACTTGCTAAATTACTTTTGTTTTGTGGAAGCCATATATAGCATTTTTTTAATGAGTTATCAAAAAGATAAGTTAGAGTCTCCATCCTAGCCAACAGATTTGCTGCTTTTTCCTTTTGGGGTTTGTGGCATGCGAATTAGTGGCTTCTCCCATGAATTAATACTCTGTGACATCCCCAATTCCTACAGCCTGAGGCCCCTCATCCTGGGTCTATTCCTAAATCTCTGTGTATTTCAAATGCTACATACGTCTCTAATTTAACACTATGCCTTTTTCCAACATTTCTGTAAGAATATTTGAGATGCCACATTTCTACAAAGGCAATTTAATTTACATTAATTAAATGTAAATTAATACAAAATATTAAAAATGGAGACTTCTCTTGACTATTGACAATGTTTTTATTAGCTCTTATGGCCCATATTGTTGCATTTTATTTCAAAAAAATGAGGTATTTCATTTTAGTTACCTTGCACGTTCACCTGATTTCATGAACAATAAATCAGATCTTGTTAAGTTAATAGGAGTCTTGTAATCTGATTTGGTTCCCATTGAAGTAAACGTAACACATCAAAACTTTTTTGTTTGATTATGATGCATTCTGTTTCCTATTGTAATTTTTTGTCTTAGTTCTGGTTTTCTAATGTGTGGCTGCATTTCTTAAAAAAAAGGAATCTGGTTTTTGCTAGCAGAAAAGTAAAAACATACTGTTAATTTTGTCCACACTAGAATGTGCCATGCCCAACTATATTCTCCTTTGTGACGTAATACATTGAAGTAGCAGTCCTTGGACCAATATATAATATAGTTTTTACAGTTATAAATCAAGACTAAATCTTCTTTTCCCAGTGAGAATTTGTGGCGCTTTGCTGGTTGCAAGAAAAAACCCAAACAACGCAGGCATCTATTTTAGCTGCGTTTAACAGAATGAAAATAGTTTGACAAAAATAAATCTAATGTAAGCATGTACCATGTTTGTGTTCTTTGACATTTCTGTCTGCAGATTTTCTTTGCAGAGACAACTAGGCTGGCTTCCAGTCAGATAACTTGTTATCAAGGGTGCATAGATACTAGTTGCTGATTTCCACTTCTGCATTTCCATAATCAGATTGGACTTCACACAAAAGAAAAATCACTTTGGTGACTGTTGGCTTGCAGGAGCTCTTTGAATTTCCTGTTTTCTACTTTTCTTGAAGCTAGATCTGATTATGAAAGGGGAATTAAGTACCTTGCTGAAGTAACTGATTGACTAGCTTAAAAAGGCAGTGCCTATGCTCTTTAACTTCAGCAGGAACATGAACAGGCCTTGAAAACCCAAACAGGAATATGTAAATACCTTCAGCTTAGTCCACATTTCTCTCCTTGGTGAGATTATTGAAACTTTTTTGCTAATTTCTTTGAAGATCTGTAAAACAGAAGAAAATACTTTGTTCCTTGAGTATTTAAAATGCACAGCTTTGAGCAAATGTAGAGTTTCTGTCTCGCAGTAGTCTAGGCAGGCTTTGTCATCCTGTTTCAACACAGGAAACAAGATGAAATCCATTCTGTGGAAGGAGGAAGCATGATGCAACAGAGTGTTTATGCATGAATATTCAGTGTCTTCTTGAATGCTGGGAGTAGTAAAGGAGAATATTTAGGACTCCTGAAGGAAACTCAAAGGAGAGCAGTGTTCTCTTGAAGCCTCAAAGGAAACTGTTGGAAGATGGCTAGTTGAATAAGCATGGCCAGGCATTTTCCTTACAGTGTATAAGGTATACAGTGAACCACACCTTTTCTTTGTCTAGAGTAACATCTTTGGAGAGTGGAGTTGCCATCCCTTTAATCTGTACCTTCACAGGAAAGCCTCAATTATAGTGCGGTGGGCCAGATATCAAATGAGCAAGTACCTATGTGTTTTTCAGCAGCGATTAGTATATTCTTGTTACTCATTACAGGCCAGCTTTATGGTTTGTGAAAGTGCCACGCTAGCTCCTCTGAGGTAGGAGGAAAGGCACACAGGTACTGCCAGTGGTATTGGTGGGATTGCATGGCAAGTTTGGGTACTTAAAGTCACTGAGGAGGGAAGCAGAATCTGGTTACCACCATTTCAAGGACATGGTGAGCTGGAACAGGCATGGGCTGCCAGGGGACCTTAGGAATGCAGAACTTACCTGATAAAACTGGGAACTTCCTGGCATCTGCAGCCTCTGCTGTGTTGCGAGGGTGAGCGGCTGGACACAACGAGCCTGCTAATTGGGCTGCTGAAGGCATGACGTGGTGAGAGTGAGAGAAAGCCCGTGGTTCACGTGGCATAGCTTTGGTGCAGTGCTGAGCCCACTGATGGGAATACTGTGCTGATAAAGTAGTGTAAGGACTGGCGCAGAAGAGAAGCCTGTGCTGAGGAGGCATATTTCTATGGCAGTCTTCCTCAGAGGGCTTCTGAAGTGCCTTGTCTGTAAGTTGTGTCCCCTAGTGAAATACAGAGAACAATGCCCAAAAAATCAGCATCCTGCAGCTTTCTGTCTCTTGAAGGCACAGCAAGGTGCAATTTTTGGCAGGCGATTTGCTCTCAAGCTCTTTACATTATAAAAATAAAATTTTAAATTTTTTTACAACCCTATTTGTATTTGACTCTCAGGGATAACTTTGACAGTGTTGGAAGAGCCAGTGGTATCTGTCTGGAGCTGACAGTATGTTAAAAACGCTGAGTAAAATGGCTGTGTGTGATGAAAAGAAATAAGAATTTCTGGATTGTAAGGCAGAACTTATTTGTGATAAGTATCCAACATCTCTTATTTTAAGCTGCACATGATACTTTCTAACCTTTAACAAGGAACATGTCTACAGCTTTGCTTTTTAGAAATGTGACCATTTTTGTTTCTGAAAACTAATTCTGTAATTTATTTTATATTAGTGTTTTTACGATATTTTTATATTCTTATGTTTTCTGTGCTTGAACCTAGTGCAGCAACGCTGTTGTCAGTATAGCTAGGGCATTAACACAAGTTATTTTTGGAATAGTTCTTTAGTTACTATGATGCTTTGACAATTTTCATAAATGTCAGGCTATTGTCCTGTACAATCTGCACTCAGCCTGAAATTTAACATGAGAGATGCATGACACAAAGTGTAATGGCATAGAGATAGCTCTTCCTGCATAGAAATTTGCAGAAATGATGGGTTGTAAAGTGAGTTGAAGATATCAAACAATTTGAGTAGGAACCTATAAATAAAGATGAATTTCTGCATTCACTGGTTATACAATTTTATCACTGTCTGGTCTCCATAAAATGCATCTTCCCATTAAAGTTTTGTCATGCAGCTGATGAGGTTCAGAAGTGTTAAAAGCTTCCACTTTCTTCCTTTTACATTCTGCACCCTCAATTCAGTACTAAAGCTCAGTTCAGCAAAACCAGAAATCACTATCTCCCTGTTCCTCCTCAGGAGACAGCTCCTGATGCTCCCCAGTCCCTCAGCCTCCAGCCCACTGCTGACGTTTCTTACGTTTAGCCCTGACAGTCAGGCTAGCGCTAACCGCTGTCGCTTTCTTGAGCTACTAAGCACACCTCATTCCTGCTTCAACATACCTTTTCCATACTGCCATGCCTACTTTGATGGTTGACCTTGCTCTCTCTGAACCATAACTCCTCCACAAAATCCCCCCTGGCTGTAGGGCTTTGGTGGGTTTTTTCTCTCACTGCAGCATGGAGTGGCTCTGCTTTCCACCTCAGCTACTCATTTCTCAGAAATCTGACTACAGTTTTTCCCTTTCCTTTTTCCCACAGGCTTGTCTTTGCTCGCTTATCTGATGTCTTTGCTTTGCGGTCTGCCTCAGCCCTCCACCTTGCTTTCCCTTTCTCCATTCCCCTAATGCCTCCCTGTCCTCCCTTGTCTGGTACCTCTGGTGAAGCAACGTCTTCACTGTTCCTTGAAAGTTTCCCTTCCCTTAAACTCTGGTTTTCCCAGCATTCCCAATTTGTTCTCTCACTCTCCCAGTAGAGTTTGAGATGTGATCTAATAAAAGGAATTGTTCCTGAGTAATGGAACTAATAAAGCCTGGTTTCCTACCAGAGTACTCCATCTGAATGTCCTCACTTTCTGTGCAGACAGAGCTCCTATCTTCTCTCCTCGTGCTGTGACCTCTCCACATGTACTCCCTCGTCACTTCACCAATCCTTAATTTTGTCCCATGTCTCTTGTCTCTGTGGGGCAGCACGTACTGCGGCTGGCTCAGTCTTACACATGTCCCTTACTAAAGGACTGTATGGGTTGGTAGGCACCTGCTCCCTCTTGGAATGGCTCAGAGCCAGTTCTACGTGGGTTTAAAACATGCAGATTTTCATAAAACTTGTAAGAACTTCATATTCATTCTTCTGTCAAATTTGTTCGAGTATGTCCTGTGGGTTAAAAAATCTCTGGGAACTGCAGGGGTGTGGAGAAGATAGAGGAGGCTAATATTCAATTTACGTACGTTTCCTTGAAAAATTGGGATAAAAACCCCAAATATCGTTCCTGTCATATCACTAAGCATTAGACTGTGACATATCTCATTCTAGTCTCATAAAACATCTAGTGTGTTGTGCAAGTGATATAAATAAACATGCAGTGGACTTGAAACACACAGACAATTAAGTGCAGTTGATGGCTGACAGTTGTATTAGATAATTGAGCATCTCAGGATTCTCAAAATGGGAAATAATTCATGCATTTAGTTAGTTGGCATGAAGATTATTTATTCAGATTTAGAAATGAAACAAGAAAGAAAGGACCCATCCAAAAGCTGCTGTATATGAATACATATATTGCATTTGACTGTTTGGATAGCACAGTGTATTTTCAAATGACACTGTATTTTCAGAGTTATCTTTTTTTCCTGTGGAATATTTTTAGGAATAAGGATAAAGTTTTGCTGGCGTTTGTTGTGATAAGGTCATAAACAAAACTGAGAAAGATGATACTAGTATTTAGTAGTAGTTTCAAAGAATTCATGTCCAAATACTCGGACTTCCCCAGGTTTGCCGCTTGCAAATAGAGAGGAATGTATTCTGCACAGCAGTGGCTTTGCATTAATGAATGCTTAAGCAGCAGATTAAAATGTCTGTTTAAAAAAATAGGTTAGGATTATATAATAACAAAAGTCTGGGATACTAATAACAGTGAAGATAATTTTATTGAGCAGATTAAGTGCAATTAGATCTCAACTACAGAATATTTAAATACAATACCAGACCAAAACCCAGCCTCTGCAGCTTTACTTACTTTCCTTAACACCTACAGGATCGGCACCTCACAGCAAAGTAAATTATCATTTTTATTGTTCATTTTATATTGCCATGGGAATGCACATCATGTTATCCATTAGGACCCAGACAAACAAGTCTTTTCTCCACGTACACAGTCATGAAGACATGATTGAAGAGAACGAGGTGTCTGCACTATTTGAAATTCTATTAGAAATTGATAAATTTGCTTGTCAAGTTTTCTTTAAAGGATTGCATAGATAAGAACTGCGTATAGTATTCTCATATGAAAAGTTATGAAAATTATAGCTTTATAATAAGCCCATATAGATTGAGAAATTGTGTCAGTTCTTTCCCTCATCATCTATTTACTTAATTTTAGTCTCCTAACTAGTGAAATGGAGACACAGACTTGCAGCGGTTGATAACACTTATGACCTGATGAAGTAAACTGCTTTGATCCTCTGAGAGGTCAAACTGTGTGTGTTTCCAAGCAAACATTCCCCAAGGCTGCTGATGCGTGAGATGTCTCTTCCCCTTGCCAAATATCCCACCTTCGCAATAGTAAATTAAAGGAGACTTGCAAAGAAATGTGGTGTGTTAGTATATTTAATCTTGTCTATAAATTGGTGCGAGAATTGTTGATGACAGGATTTGGGGTGTGTGGGGTTTTTTTTCAAATTTTGCGGAGTTTAAAAATATCTGGATGATTCTTTTCTGGATTGGGTAGAAGGTGGCTGCACTAATGTTTAGGGAGAAAGGCATGCAATGTTTTTTAATTTAGTAAACAGAGAATTATTTGTATCTAACTTGGAGCTTCATTTAGCTTTCTAATACATTTCTGCTGTACAGCTAAAAATATCTTGATGCCCTTGACCTTTCTTTAAGAGCTGTGGGAAGATTAAAAAGCATAAATGAGAATAAATATAGAATTAGCCTATTTGAAGAAAAATGGTACCAAATGCCTTCGCTATCCACAAATGGTATTAAGTTGTCAATCCAAATGTCCAGTCTGGCAGAACTGAGCAAAGCAAACTGCTACTAGAGCAGGGCTGTAGTAGTCCTAGAAATGAGAAGGTAGTTCGTTTTTCATTCCCCACTTGGTTCTTCCCCTCCTTGCGGAAGCTGCCAACAAAGGTGTCGATGATTTCTGTAGCTCAGATATCTATCCCTTAACATACCCGTTTCCCCCCAGCTTATTCTGTGTAGTTCACCATGTAGCTGTATAAATACTTTCTGTCATTACCCTCTTGGACTGTGGTTGAACTAGCAACTAAAAGGTGAGGTTGTCAATATATTAAAGACATCATTAATGGCATAACCACAGCCATAAACAGTGAATAATTGTGATGCTTGAGCTTTATTTATTTAATTATTCATTTAAAAATGTGTCGGTATCTAGGCATCTTTGACATTACAGGGATACTTCTGAAAAAAGATGACTTTCAGTGATACCCATTGCAAGCAGCCACTCTGTAGTGTTCTTAATTATCTACTTTAAATTATTCACTTAACAAGACAGCAAATGGTTGCACTTCTGAAGCTGTCATCTTTAAGGCTTAGGTACTGCATTGCCATACAATAATTATACAGTCTGATACTAGCTTTCATTTATGCTAATTGCATGTAAGTTTATAAATTCCTCAGATTATTGAAAAGAGAGTTATCTCCTTCCTGATGCATTCAGACAAGGATTTAAATGTTGCAAACTTTCAGTCCTGCTTTAAACAGAAAATATCACCATAAACATCTTTCAGATATCAATACTTTGTAAAGCTAAAAAAAACCAAGAAATGGTATTATATTTTGCCTTTCAAAATGGTATTTGTAACATTGTATCTTTACATACTGATGTTTATCATTATTTTAAATTAATTTGGTTATTTAAATATGTGTTTAATCCTACATGACAGACATAATAAACCAAATATCATACCTAAAGATGATCCATAACTGACTATACCTAGGACATTAAGAAGAGGCAAAAGAAATTAAATTCATAAATAGCAATGTTTTCTCTAAAGCTGTTCTCAGCAGGACCTTCAAAAAGAAAGCACAGATTTCTGTAATGCAGGCAACATGCAATATCTGGTCTAGACGGTGAAGAGATGTAATTTACAAGTTACAGAAGAAATTGTTTTGTCCCCCCAAAAATAAATAAAGCCAATAGTTAGCTCCCCTTGAGCAGTAATATGTGCTAATTGAAGGACTCAGGATTGCGTTGTAAGAGTCAATATTCAAGCTTGTAGAATACTTAAAGTGACGAGTTTCTGTCTTTAGTCAGAATGAAAAATGCAACAAATAACTCTGGACCCGGACTGTGGTGAGAAGAGCTAATTCCCACTGCAACTATCAGGATGGGAGACATGTAAAGCGCTTGTAACAGATAGCTCCTCTATCTACGGAGCAGGTTGTACTTCTGTGGCAAAGAGTGTCGCTGATAGATTAGGGTGACAATTCATAATGTTCCTGAGCGTGAATGCTACGTGTTGAACAAGATCAGAGTCTCAAGGAGTGTGTCAGAGAGAATTAAGGTTTATTACTTATCCTTCTCGTGGTTTTCAGAATTTTAAAAGGATTTATAATATTTGAAATATGTTTAAGCTCAGAAAACCTTGGTATTTCAGAGTAATACTTTACAAATCATCTTTTGCCCAGATTGCAACTGAGTACAGTGGTCTAATTCTGGGTAATGACTTTGTGTTGTCTGACATGATACAATAACAGAAAAGTATTTTAATAAAATTCTAGAAATTACTGTGCATATTAGGAATGAGTTATTATACTCTATAGCAAGAAAGCTAGAAAGGTTTTTTAAAGATATCTTTTCACGTGTATTATTAGTGTGCAGTAAATGTATTATTTTGAACTATTTATTTTTAAAGAGTGGCAAAAGTATTAAAATACATCTCTAAATCACTCTACAGCTATTCAGAGACAAGGTTTGGCTAGCTGCCCAAAATACCGTCTAGTAGGTGTTTGGGAAGATGAGAGGGTTTCTCTGAGGTATTTTTACCACTGGGGGACTCCTGCTGTTCACATTTCTTCTGTACAGTTTGAAGTACCCCAGATTTGCTTTAAATCATTGAGGACTGAGTTTCCCTGAAAGGTAGGGGGTGCAGTGGAGTTGGAAGAGGTGCCACGAGCATATTTGTCATAGAAGGTCATGTTCATTTGTTATAGGAGATCATGTTCATTTTAATTGGCAAATGAAGCGTTTATCTATTTCACATTAAAACACCCAAATGTTAACCCAGGTGGTTTCCCTGTGCATCTAGCACTAGCATGAGAAGCTGCTTGGTTTGCAGATGATGTGGCTGAGTTCATCCTTTTGACTGTTTTATCCTTAGCTGTTTTAGACTTGAGTGAATGGGTGCTGGCAAGACTCTAGCTTTTTTCATATTAAATGTAAAAGCTGAGCTAATGTATATTTGGCAGACACAAGCACTTGGAGGTCAGGAAACTTAACGGCTTTAGCTTTTTCCTTTTTGTACAATTCCTTTCTGACACAGGCCTGAAGTTACGTTCAAACACTCCTTTTCCAGTATGTGATATGAATCAATGTTGTACCAGTGACTGGGATCACCTTTTCTGATGTACTTAAATTCTGACTAATACTTACATTAAAGGGAGAGCTAAGGTACAAACATATCTCTAATATCTCTATGTCTGACTGGAAAGTTTCTTTTCATAAATCATTGAACAGCAGGTTTATTGAAAGGAAGGTTAGAAGGCTCGTTTGTATAAACTTCCAAACCTTTCCCCCAAAATAGCTCTTTTCCATTGGAAAAAAAGCAGTTATCCTGATTTCCTGACTGTGCTCTGTGAGAGTCATTCTGTGAGAGTGCATTTTTCCTGCTGCTAGGGGTTTTCAAAACCTTTAGAGGTGGTATCAAAGGGCCGCCAGTTTGTGCCACAGTGCTCTTGAGAAAGGGCTGTGCAGAAGAGAGATGTCTGTACGTGCCTGTTCATACAGCTGAACAACAGTTTGCAATTTGGAAAGAGCCGAACCTTCCTGTTTGTAATACAGTGTGGTGTCCTTAAACCATAGGGTATTAGGTCAGCGTGTTTTTAAAGACACTTGCAGCGTAAGGCCAAGGATTCTCAAAGCAGTATTTGTTGCTATTGGGTTGCAAGCTACATCACAGTTTATTTCCTTGTACTAATTCTTCTGTCTGTACCTGTTGGATGACAGGGAAGTGAGTTCAAGGATGTTAGTTGGTAGGGACAAGGATGCGGAAGTTCCACCTCACATCTGGCTTTCAGAGCCCATTTATTTTATTAAAGTTCATAAAAGGAATTGTACTTCAGATAGACAATCACACAACTGTTTTATTTAATAAAACAAACAGGGAAGAACCAACTTGCATTTGCTTCGTAAAGAAAATCTGTCTTTTGTTGTTTAGAGAATGTATCTTGTGATGACTGTCATACAGCATTAATTTTTATGCTATACTTAGAATTTAAATACTTGAATTTCTGGCAGTTTCTTTTCTTCACTGGTGACAAGTAAATGTTGAATAATCAATTCAATTTTTTATTTTTTTTTAAAGTAACATCAGAAATGAGCGAGAATAGTAGAAGGGAAGAATGCAACATTTTGTGTAGAATAAATTAAAGAGTGTGTCAAACTCTAAACTGAAGAGCTTCAAATAGTGTAAAAGATGTATTTAAACAGCAAATCCTCTGATCATTTTCACTCTTCTTTCATGTGTATCAAAAAGCTACTCCACTGAGTACCAAAACTTGAGAATTGGCAATATTTTCCTGGAGAAGAACATGTATTGCCCCTATTCAGTGCTGGAGAGAGAGACATGACCAGTTTGCTTTCTAATGTGGTAAAATTCCATAAACTCTGTTACTACGTTATATTCCAAATGATCAGTCCTCTCTGGTATTATGTTATATTCCAAATGATCAATCCTAACGTGCAATTATTGTATTTGTTGCTGTTTTCACTGGTTGGCATTTGGTCGCTCATGAGAAACTTAGAGATACGTGATGGAGAAATTTGGTTATATGGAGACCAGTCTAATTGCATCCGCCATTTTGCGAGCAAAATAGTAGTTCTTGATATCTGCTTGTTTAAACTGGTTTATTTCATCAGGTCACGTTGCTCTTTGAAGAATATATGTTGCAGTAATTATGATCGTATGCCAATTACTTCTTTTAATTACACATTTCTGTTTTTTAATCCGTGGATTAGATCAGCTCCTGTGTAACTGGCTTCTTGTTTTTCCATTCGCGTATGGAGGAAACACTGGGGCAAAATACATTTGCATGATTTTGTCTCTTCATCTGGAAAGAATTTTTTTAATCTGAAGAACCTATATTCATAACATTAAATTATGAAAAATATTTATTGTAGAATATGTTTTATAGTCAACTGCAGAAGAGTGTTTTCTTCTGCTTTTAGTCACAGGATATCCATCTACATTCTATTATCAGGGTCTCGTTATGAGTACAGTAGGCTCTCAGCTACCACTGAGTCTCCAGTTGTTTTCCATCAGAATTGGATCAAAATCTGGTTCATTAAATCAGATTTTTAGTTCCTCCTTGGGCAAAATTTTTGTTAAGATCAAATGAAACTTTCCCAAGCAAGCTGCAGAATATAGACCCTGTCAACAATGATGTTTCTCTGTGTATTCTAGACTGCAAATGTACCTTGGCTGTGCGACCTCGAGCTGCTTTGATTAATTGCATCTTTTGGAACTCCGTGTGTGTTGTGTCTGCTTTATTCACACATTAAAGGGTCACAGCTATTACCTTCCTTCAAAGTTATGTGAGGAAATAGGACCGTGCTTACCCTTTATGGTGTATTTCTAAGCTCCATAACATTTAAAAAAATATTTTTCATGCCTTTGGTCTAATTCTAAATATTAATTTTCATTAGTCACAAAATATATGGGTTAAAAGCTCTCGCATGTTTTATGTAGGCTTTCATGCAGCAGTCTGTTGCCTCTGACAGATAATCCTAGAGAGATCTCTTCCACAGAACAGGACTTGTTCTTTATAATTATTCTCATATTACGACTACTGCTTCATTGCTTTGAGCAATCTGATAAGGAGACACAGTCGGGAAAATTCCTTCCAAGTAGAAGAGATTTTCCATGTTGGCAGCTCTTGAAATTAAAGATCTGTAGTTATTTACAATGCATAGGATGTTCCATACCTTCTCTCACATTGATAAAAGTTCATCTGATAGTAGTACATGTGTGTCAGCGTTCAGTACCTCATTTCCTGATCCTCTGTCTCATACTGCTGAAAAGTTCTTAAAGACCCGTTTAGTGACAAAACAGGTTTTTGTGGAGTGCTTTAATGTCCTGTTTGTGATGCTTGTCATGCATCTTGTGTGTATTTTAAGCACTGCTGCGATCATCGTCTGACTCTTAAAATTGGTATTCACTTCAGGAGAGCGAGCAGGCTTTAGACAGTTATGGTATAAAAGCTATATGCCTTGCTCTATCAGGAACAAATAGTACTGAGACCTTGTGTGAAATTAATTCATAAAGATGATGCCTGCATTTTACAGAACAGGATCGGTGGCCTTATGTTTTTCCCCTAAACTTCATGCTACAGATGGAGAGGATTATTTATGTGGAAAACTCGGTTTATAGCTCAGCAATCATACAGCAGCTGTATTTTCCTTCATTGCCAGATCCTCAGCAACATCTTGTCCTGTTTGTAAAGCCACCTACTTTATGAAAGTTAGAAGGCTCCCAAACAGAACAAGCTGCTCGTATTTGTAAAGTATACAGCTGCTAGATCCAGAGCTGATGCTCTGGGAGACCAGTATTCCCATCTTTGTTTAATTGATAATGTTGGCACTTTTCATGCCACCACTCTGAAAAGACTGCAACTTAGCAGTCACTCTTGCCTGGCTTTATGCTGGCATGCACCCACAGAAAAATAAGATAGCTCTCCTACGGTTGCTTCAGTTCGTCAAGATGCTTTAGTCAGTTGAAGTATGCTGCTAACAAAAAATCTGAATTACCAGGGAAAGGAGAGAGAGTAACTACTACTCCACCTTCTATCTGTCTGTATAGAAGCACTGAAAGTTAGAGGTCACAGAAGCAGCAATGCACAGTGCTGGGTCCCACAGTCAGCCAGTTGAGGTGCTTGCCTACTGGCAATATGTTGTAGTGCTGCCCCATGGACCACGGTATTGCAAAAATCACAGATATTTGCAGACAATTATTATTTTTGATATGTTAAAGCAAATTTGGGAATATTTTTCATTAATACACTTTTTAAGTACCTCAATTTTCCAATATATAAATGATATTTATAATATATATCTCTTTGAAACTGGTCATTTTCATCAGTGTAAAACTTGCATTCATCATTTAAAAAGAAGTTCTATAAAACTTAGATAATTTTTCAATGTTTGACTTAAATTACAAAATTCAATAAGCTTTCATTGCCCAGCTTATCTGTAGAAAATATGTGCTTTATAAATACCCAGTGCACCAATATTTAAAAGGCCATGTGTTATCTGAGAAAACTCATGCAGAGAATCAACAGCTCTACCATAGGAATCAATCAGCATAGTACTGCAAACAAGGGACCTTTTGTACCTCTACAAGTGCAGAACAGCATGAATTTTACAACTGCTGAGTGTACTCCTAAGTTAATTACCATTTAGAGTCTAAATAAAATAATTCTCTATAAAAAATTGTGTTAAAAAAATTTTAGTGAAATATAGCATTCTACTTATTATTTATTCAACTATAGTGTGCCAGCAGGACTAGGTCAGTGATCGTCCCCCTGTATTCGGCTCTGGTGAGGCTCCACCTTGAATACTGTGTTCAGTTTTGGGCCCCTCACTACAAGAAGGACATCGAGGCCCTGGAGCATATCTAGAGAAGGGTAATGAATCTGGTGAAGGATCTGGAGCACAAGTCTGATGAGGAGCCGCTGAGGGAACTGGGGTTGTTTAGCCTGGAGAAGAGGAGGCTGAGGGGAGACCTGATCGCGCTCTACAACTATCTGAGAGGAGGGCGTAGCCAGGTGTGGATCAGTCTCTTCTCCCAAGTAAAAAGTGATAGGACAAGCAAACATTCTCATGTTTCACCAGGGGAAGTTTAAATGGGTTATTAAGAAAAAATTCTTCACCGAAAGAGTTGTCAAGCACTGGAACAGGCTGCCCAGTGAAGTGGTGGAGTCACCATCCCTGGAGGTACTTAAAAGACGTGTGGAGGTGGTGCTTAGGAACATGGTTTAGTGATGGACTTGGCAGTGTCAGGTTAATGGTTGGACTTGAGGATCTTAAAGGTCTTTTCCAACCTAAACAATTCTATGACTCTGTAATTGAAATCAGAAGTCAGATATGAATCACAGGCTGTGGGGAAAAGTGCATCTTTACAGTTAAACAGCTTGTGTAGAACAAAGTGCTAATGCAGCTATCTGGAACCTGAGTTATTTTATACAACATATTTATGTTATATAGACACATGCTATGGTACTAGATCTTATATTTAATAAAAGGGTTAAGAACAAAACAGCTGGGTCACTTTAGGGAGTTTACAAAAAAAGAACGATTGCTTAAGAGTTATTTAAAATGGTGCAGTATATAGTGTGCACAGCATTGTTTTAGTGTGTATATTTAGTATACAGTCTGTATAGACTATACACTAAATACTATATAGTGTATAGAGACTGCAGGAATTATCCTTAAGTGGTGGATACATGATTCCAAATTTAACTTATTGAGGAAGAAAAAGTGCCACAGGTGGAAGAAGGATTCTTCATGAAACCCTGAACTCAGAGGATTGTGAGGAGGAGGTGCTGTGAGTGTTTCCCCAACAGTTTACAGACCATCCAGTGAATGTGCACTGTCTGCCGACTCTCACCATGCAATCCTCAACAGCTCCAGTGTCTTTGGTTATGTTCAGGCTTGATTGAGATTGAGTTTTCCAAGCATAAGGACAGAGGTGTACTTTCTGTGAGGTATCTGGCAATTGCATTTCCTTCCTCCATTGACTTTTAATTTTTATTATATTTTTGCCAATATTATTGACCTTTGAAATATTTTGCATTGTTTCAAAGGAGGTTTGCTTCCATATTAAATTAAATAAAACTTGTCAATAGTGTCCTCAATTTTTATTACTCTGTGGAATCACTGCTACAGACTTATCAGGTTTCTTGTACTCTCAAATTCTTCTCTTTCAGAACACCAGATCTTCTTGGTCAATGTTTGTTGATGCCAGAGTTGTCTTGGTTTTAACCAAAAAACTTTGGAAATACTTTTGTTGTTTTTTCTTTCTCATATCTACTTTTGGAGAAGTCCCAATTCTCTCAAGAATTTGACTTCCTTGTTGTGTAGTTGAGCACACTGTATTACATTTGCCATGTAAAACCATGAAATGTAACTGATGTGGAAAAATTGATCACATTATAGTTTCTAGGGCATACAATCATATCATAGAATCATAGAATGGTTTGAAAGAGACCTTAAAGCTCAACTGGTTCCAACCCCTCTGCCATGGGCAGGGACATCCTCCACTAGACCAGGTTGCCCAAAGCCCCATCCCATCTGGCCTTGAACTCTTCCAAGGATGGGGCCTCAACAACTTCTCTGGGCATCCTGGTTCAGTGCCTCACTGCCCTCACCGTGAAGAATTTCTTCCTGACATCTAATCTAAATCTCCGCTCTTTTAGTTTAAACCCATTGCCCCTTGTCCTATCATCACACTCCCTGCTGAACTGTTCCTTTCTGGCTTTTCTGCAGCCCCTTCAGGTACTGGAAGGCTTCTCTAAGGTCTCCCTGGAGCCTTCTCTTCTCCAGGCTGAACAACCCTAACTCTCTCAGCCTGTCTTCACGGGAGAGGTGGTGTGGTGTCACATTCAAATTAAGACTTTTTTTTCTGTCTTTTGAAATCTTCCACCTCTGTTTTTTACAGCAGTCTTCTTTTTTAGGCCTGCTGCTGCAGCAGAACTATATCACCTGCATCCTCTTTAAAAATGCTCAGGTATCAGTGATGTATAAACTAATTCTCCCATTAAATGTGCATGTGTTTGGGGAAAAAAAATCTGACGAAAAGATGAGACATAAATGTAAAATTAACAATGCAGTTACCATTTACGTACCAATTTAGTGTAGTAATGATTACTGTCATCCTTCTAGATTCATTTTTAAAATAGTGCATTGGAATAAATGCTAAGTAAAAGCAAGACAGCATGTGCAGCGAGTGTCAGTCACCATCCCATTTGAATTCAGACCTTGCTGTAAACATTAAACAGGATCTCTGAAATACCTCATGTATGCTCCATAGCGAATATATAGATGTGATTTAGTTGTCAGTAGACTTGTAAACACAGCTGAAAGAATATTTCTCAGAAAGTTAGAAAAATGTTCTGTGAAGTTTAGCAACTTGAATCCATTGTTGACTTGGGACATATCAGTTGTACTGGAGAAGTATTTCCTTCTGGCCTGTGATTTTGGAGAAAGAAATGGAATATCCGTTTCAAAGACCTGGGTGCTTAAACAAGGTGGTCTTATTACAAATGCATGTTTGTGTCAGTTTGGCTTTTTACATGTGTTTTTATTTTCATAGAGAATATCACAGTGTAGTTTATCATTTAATGAAACACTCAGTTTCTTTTTCAGTGACATAACTTAGATATTGTAGTGCAGGTTTTGAGAAAGATCTTCTTCACAATACATGCCTTTTTGGGGGCAAATTGCACGACAATCCATGCTGGTGTGCTGCATCTGTTATCCTAGTGAGGTTTGTACTGGTTCTCAAGCAGTGTTTGACTATTCTGGAAAACTGCATTTACAGAAGCTCTTTTCATGACGGAAATTCTAAACTATTGGCTTTCTGTCTGATGTGCAGCTGCTTCGCATCTTCTTTGTTGGGTATTTCTTTGATGCAGTTTCAACCATGATCAAATTTGTTGGTGACACAAAACCAGATGGGCCAAGAACGCTCTTGTGGCAAGGCCAAAATGCAATGACCTTGAGAGATTAGAGTGGTAGAGGCCATGAGGAGCAAAAGGAGATTAACTGCTTAATAAATATGATGTTCTGTAAGGCAAGGGTGAAGAAGGGTGAACAAGAATTGGCAATGGGAGGACCTGGCCACATTGGTCACATTAAGGAAAATTCATTTTCCAGCGTTGTCTCAGTTCTGTCCTAACATTTCTTTTTATGAAAATAAACATTTCAGACTTCACCATCCTAAAATAGCACAGATGGAGCGAGGGGGAGCTAATCCACAAAATGAAAACTTTTGAGGATACTGATGTAATATAAGTAATTTACATTTCAACTCTCAAACAAGTGACCTTGCCAAGGTATTTGGGGAAAAAAGTAATCTATATTGCTTTGCTTGACTCAGATAAGTCATCAGTAACTGCTAGAGGGATGGAGTTTAATATATTTTTATATCCCAGCGAGTTTAAAAAATACAGCCTAAATATTTGTACTTGAATTCCTTATGCCTGAATTATAGGTATTGTAATTAAAAAGTAATTCAACTGAAGAAATTCTAAATGGATATAAATTGTGGTATTCACATATTTCTCCTAATAATATGCCCTGTTCTGAATTTGGCTTTTAGTTTATGAACTGAAAAGAACGTTGCACTTCGATGTATGCACTTAAAAACATCACAACTAAATAGGGTTGTCTTATAAATTTAGTATGATCCATAACAATGAAAGCCTTCTATAAAAATTGTGAATGTATTACGAGTTCAACACTATTTTTATTATTTTATTTTTACATATATCATCTGTTAAAAAATCAAGCTATAAACCATTGTAGCAAAAAGCAGTCCATGCCAGGGAAGTATGTGTATGAGGAATTTAGACTCATAGAATGCTTTGTGTTGGAAGGGGCCTCAAAGATCATCTAGTTCCAACCCCTCTGCCATGGGCAGGGACATCCTCCACTAGACCAGGGTGCCCAAAGCCCCATCCAACCTGGCATTCCAGGGAGGGGGTACCCACAACTCCTCTGAGCAACCTGGTTCAGTGCCTCACCACCCACACAGAGAAGAATTTCTTCCTAATATCTAACCTAAAGTCTCCCCTCTTTTAGTTTAAACCCATTCCCCCTTCTCCGATCACTCTCTGCCCTGTAACCAGCCCCTCTCCAGTTTTCCTGTAGCCCCTTCAGGTACTGGAAGGCTGCAATCAGGTCTCCTCAGAGCCTTCTCTTCTCCAGGCTGAACAAGCCCAACTCCCTCAGCCTGTCTCCATAGCAAAGGAGCTCCAGCCTTCTTTTTGGTCACGTTTTCTCCATGATTCTTTGCGACCACAGCTAGCATTTATAGCTCTTTTAATAGAGAATCATATTTTAAAGATTTGGAGAAGGAAAAGACTAAATTATGACAGAATGACCTTGTATTTTAAATTGTATTGAAAATGGAAAGTGATCTGGTTCTGATATTCTGAAACTTGTGAATTGCAAGGAGTGCTAGCAAAGTGGGTCCTGACAGCACTGGACTGAGGTAGTGGAAAACATATTCAATTGTACTTACTAGCTGGAGACAGAATAGACACCAAAACAAAGAAAATATTAAGCAGAGGCTTGTTCCTAACCATAAAAAATGGATACCAAAAGCAGAATGGTGTCGTGGTTTAACCTGGCAGGCAGCTAAAACAACCACACAGCTGTTCACTCACTACCCCCGCACCCCCCAACCCCTGGTAGGATGGGGAAGAGAATCGAAAAGGAAATAAAAAATGTAAAACTTGTAGGTTGAGATAAAGACAGTTTAATAGGACAGAAAAAAAAGATAATAACAAAACCAATAATAATAATAACAACAACAACAACAATAATACAAAACAAATTATGCTCAGCACAACTGTTCGCCTCCCAAAGCTGATACTCAGCTAGTTCTTGAGTCAAACAACCTCTGGGTCCACCCCCCAGTAATATACTAAGCATGATGTCATATGGTATGGAATACCCCTCCGTCCAGTTTGGGTCAGCTGCCCTGGCTGTGTCCCCTCCCAGGTCCTTGGGTGCCCCCTGTCTTCTCGTAGGCAGGGCAGGGTGAGACGCTGAAAAGTCCTTGACTGCTTGGCAACAGCCAAACCATCAGTGTGTTATCAACAATATTATCACCCTAAATACAAAACACAGCACTGTGCCAGCTGATAGGAAGAAAATTAACTCTATCCCAGCCGAAACCAGGACAATGCCAAATCTTTTTACGACATGTATCAAAAGACATGATAATTCAGTGGACCAAAAATAGAACAATACTGTCATAACTGTTTTCCATGAGCCAGAACAAAGGAGAACCAAAAACCTAGAGAAAGAAATTGTGCTATTCTGTCCAGAATCTTCAGCGTTACCAAGAAACACAGGTCTCTTCCTCAGAAGAAAAATATTCAGGAAACATTGAAAATCACAGGTATTTGCAACCTAGCAGCCCAATAAATACAAATTAGTCTGATTAGTCTGATTCTTTTACTAGATCAATTTAAAAAAAATCTCATTTTTTCTTTTTTTTCCCAACAATTCTGCAGTAGAAAAGATGGCATTCTAGGGCATTCTTGTCCTAGTAGGACTTCAAACTCATCCTAACTTTGCTACTGACCTATTATGTCCTTGTGAAGAAATCACGTGGCTCCAATGGTTGAATATTCTCCGTTATAACATGTCGGTACAGAGGAGCAATATTTTTAAAACTTTTATGAGGACCTCAAATAATAGCCGCAGTGTTTTGTCACTTCTGTTCCACAGCAGTAATTATGATGTAGAGTGAGGCTGAGCACCGATGTTTTTTTCTTTTAAATATATCCATGTTGAGACATCCTACTTAATCCTTTCTTCATTCAGATATATTTTGTATAAAGAGAAAAGCATATTAGAATTTCTGTGATTTCTCCCAAATAAAATATGAAAAGAAATATAGTTACTTTATGTTCTGCTTTTGTACAAAAGACAGATCCTGAGTGGTATTATGGAATGTATTTAGTCCTTCTTTGAAAGGCAGCGGAGCTTTGGCTCTCCACTCCAGGACAGAAGTGGAGAGCCTTCCCTACAGTGGAGGGAAAAGATTTTATTCCCAAGGTGCAAGTTGCAGTGAAGCAAGGATGCTCTTTGTGTGTAGGAAGTGCTCTTTCTCACCTTTTGCAGTGCTGTATTCAATACATGGAGCTTCTCAGTCCCTCCCTCTCTCTGTATCTACAAAGCAATATCTATATCTTTCATATATAGCTATCTGTATACCCATAAACAACTGCCGTTGGCAACTGTGGGTTGCAAACTGAACAGGGTGCAGGCAGTGGTGTGTAACAGTGCAAGGCCCTCTGCTTCAGAGCATATCTGTCTGAACTGACCGTCTTGCAGTGAAACGGCTTGGTTTGCTGCTTTTCAGACTAGGTGGTAGTAGGGGGCAGGGCAGGCAGGAACTGGTGTCTGGATCAGAGATAAAACACACTAATCTCTACTTTTTGGGAGTTAGTGTTAAGTATCATAAGCACCCATGCCCCTGCACGAAAGAAATTACTACTTCTTCACAGGTGCTATCTCTCATCCATAAATTACATCATTACCAATGAATCCCATTTAATGCAACTAATTTCTGGCAGGAACCCCATAAAGTCACAGTGTAATGAACTGCAACAGGGTGATCTTTCCTATGTCGTGTCTTGGAATAAGGAATAAGAAGGAATAAGATTCCTTCTGAATCTTATTTTCTAAAATGAATCGAAAAAGTGGTTGTCTTTTGGGGTTCATATTTTTATTTTATTTCGTTTATAAATGTGTCCTGTCCCATAATCTTTCTTCAAAATGTTCTCATGGGTGGAAAAATAGTTGAACATACTTATTAAGAAAAGATGAAGAAGCTTTATCAGTTGCCTAAAACGTTTTTAATGTCTAGATATTCTATCCTGTCTTCTTAATTAGTTTTACGAACTACGCCAATTTGCACACTGAGGTTGTCTGGATATTAGAAAGTATTCAAGTGTAAAATAAGCATTAGGCTGATGCTCCTATGCTATTATTGTAGAAATACCTTTCCGTTTATTCTAAGAAAAGTGGTTTGTTTGGGCTTTTTTATCTCAAGTTACAGCTTTTATATCCCTGCACTCTGTGATATGATTTACCGTCAGGTTAAGTAGACTACTAAATTAATGTCCTAATAAGTGTAGTTTGTTTTGGAAGATGGATCATCATCCAGTTTTGTTACCCTTCTAGATGATTTCCCATATTGCAATCAAATCATTACCCAGTTTTGAGAGACTTCTGAAATAGATTTAATGTGTATTATGTTTAACTTTATACATTTGAGCAATGTGTTCCTCTTTTTCCCCAGATCATGTACAGAGGCAATATAAGTATTCATTCTGACGCAGCCTTTAAACATAAGAAATGGTCCCATTCATGCTAAATAAAGTTTTGGCCTTTCTGTGGAGACAATCAATAAAATGATGGGATTCTCCTTTTGTTGCATGCTGTTAGCATTAGAAACTCACCCAGGGATACAGCTTAATGCTTGCTTACTTGGCAAATGTGATTAAACTCTGACTTAGATAAAAGGAGAATGAGAATAATTGTACGGTAGAGGAAATAAGGCATGGTATGAACTACACAGTTACTGTAAAAGAGCACGTACGACTGTGAAATTTGTGAAAACTCAAAACGGAAATTCTTGCAATGATCAAGTACAAGGAGAAATCTTAGTCTGGGCTTCACATAATTTTGGAAGAAGAGAAAGGTTTTGTTCCTTTGTCCCATTTACTTGCCCTTGTTCACAGGGTAGAAAATTGATCTTTAATTGGCTGAGGAAGAGGCAATGTTTCACTGTGGAGAGTGGAACAATACTCCTTAAGCAAGGAAGTCTCCTTCTAGTTTATCTGATCAAGTTCTTCTGGCAGAGAAATGAACTGGTTTTGTGTTATGTTTCCATCTAGCATGCCTCTTTCCCTGTGCTGCTCCAGCTTCTTGTATCTTATGGTTTAAGACAGAGAACTTTATCTGTACATTGACCAAATGTACTTGAATCTTTAAAAAATTGGAGAGAAATCTTTTCTCTTTGACCACACTGGTTGATATCATGTGGGTCTTCTCTTCTGAGCTGCACTGTGGTGATACTCCTCTAGGGCAGTGAAAATCAGACCTAGGTTGTTTGTGGATTGTTTTTTGTTTGGGGTTTTTTTTGGGGGGTTTCATTTGTTTGTTTGTTTTGTTTGGTTTTCAAATATTACAGTTGGACAGAGCTGTAGTCCATTGAGAGCTGCAGCTCTGTTCCCAAACGTGAATGACCTCTGAGATTTTTTTCATGGTTAATCTCAGTTTTCTTAGATAAAGCAGCTTCAAATGTTTGGGTGTTTTCCTAGGTACTCTTGATCTTTACGCTTATAGGAATTAAAAGATCTTGTGTGGTAGTGTAAATTAATTATGAGACACAGAATGTGAAGGCGCAAGGGTGAAAGTTCTTGCAGAAAAGGGAAATTGTTACAGTCCTTGAAAATAGGAGACAGGTGATATAAATATTCCATATAAATTTCTGCAGACAAAATGTATCTGGAACAGGCAAAAAGAATTAAGAAAACAAAACCCCAAACCAACAGAACACCCACATAACGCTTACTTTTAAAAATCTCACGACTATGTTGTATACAACTGCTTGTGGTTCATGGGACATATGTAAAGAAAGAATTCTTGAAACAACTTCTGTACAGCAACTTTGGGAGAGAGTGCTGGAATGGATATTTTGTCTTCAAAAGACGCCTGTCCCTACGCCTAGGATTCATCTTTCATATCAAGTTACCTACAGTTACTTGCTGCTAAGCTCATCAAATTTCACATTGCCAGTGTTTGTTTTAGAGAAAAAACATTTTCAAAAGCTTTATTCAACATGCAAAAACCTTGTGCTCATACTTTCATACTGTCCTCTTTGTTTTGAGACCAGTAGGTTTATTGATATAATAATGGATCTTTGGACAAATTAATCCTAACTGATTTATTGGTTCAATTGATAATATTATTGTATGAGAACCAAGGAGAAAATTTTATGGATAGGAGTTAATTCTGTGCGCACTTAAAGGAAGATACAGAGAGAAAAAACTGTGCTCTGGATTGTTGTTGTGTAATGCTCCTTTTCTTATTTGGCCACAATATTTTAGGATATTCTTGTCAATAGGAGGATACTTTTGTAAAAGCAGAAATTAAATTGAATGGTGATTGTACTCAAATCTGACTTTTTAAAAGACAATTTTTATGGTTTTTGAGGGGTGGTCAGTGGCAATGTACAGCAAGTGCTGTCTTGATTTACACAGGAGATCAAGACGACATGTAGTGCTCATAGAGCAGGTAAGGCAGAATCTTCCAGAAGTGGAAGATGTACTTGGCTGTTAAGAAGGAATCAGGTTGTATGGACACATGACTAAATTTGCCTCTGCAGCTATGTTGCCCAGGGTATCTCCTGGCTGCCCTCTGACAGAGTGTTTGTTAAGCCAGTTGCACAGGTTATCTATTTGCTTATGTCCCTGCAAGCTGATTATAAAAGGTACAGTCTGAAGTCCACTCTCTGTCCCTGGAAGTTTCAAAACCTATTTGGACAACCTTTGAGCAACTTGGGCTGATACCACAGCTGACCCTGATTTTAGCAGTACTTTGCACAGAGACCTCTTGAGAGCCCTTCCAACCTGAATTGTTCTATGATTTTATGAACGAACAACCAACAACACTGAGAATTCATGTATATTGCATTTGTTAAATAAGGCAAAGCTGAGTTTTTCCTAAATGGTATCTGGATGTCATATACAGATCTCGTAGCGCTGTAATATGGCATTACTCTGTGTATGAATAACGGATTGAAATAGAAGGCCCGTTCTTCGTGGGTAAAAGTCATTGAAAGTTTTGCCATCTGCAGACGGGAGGTTCAAAATTCTCATTCACAATTCATGAGTCATATTCTCTATTGCCTTCTGTTTTATGGAGTCACTGTCCCTGCACACAAAGGGCAGAAAACATTGTATCAAATCAGATTGGGCCTGAATGTTTTTCACAGTGCTTTCCAAGGACATTGCGGGCAAGAGGCACAGAGAAGGATGACTCACGTTTCTCCTCTTCTCTCTGATTTGCTTTGTTTCACAGCCCCTTCAAAGAAGGGTGTATGCTGTGGTGGGAAGAACTGATCCACCAAACACGTGGTGTAGACTTCAGTGTCTCCTTGCTGCTATTACAGATCCCTGACATCCGTTTCTGACATCCTTTTAAGATTAAGAAATTAAATACCTGACTTTGGGAACGGATAGCCGTGGGCATGTTGATGTTTTCACAAAGATTTGGGAAGCTGATACATCAATTAAATTCGTTAAATAGTAAATTCACTTTTTATTTCAAAATGCAATCCATAGTAGTCTATTTATTTACACAGTTGTCTGTCTCTTGAATGTCAGGACGTATTAATGATTACTGGGGGCATATGGTATGGGAAAGAAGATACTTACTTTTTGTAGGCTATCCATTATTGATTTCCAGAGACTATGTTATAATTTTTTTATTTTCTACAGAGACTCTCTGTGTAATGCATATAACCCAACACGCTGTAAGCTGCATTACAGGTTATATTTAGTTGGGGTTGAACAACAGAACTGAAAAGGGGATAAGGCTGGTTTTTTTAATGAAATGTCTGTTGTAGGAATGCATTACCTACTGGGAATCTTTTTATTTGACCTGAGCCACCTAGACAGCTTTGGCTATAATATATTTTTTTTTGTATTTGAAATAACCACAACCGAGAGTGTAGACTGTATTTCTCATTTTACAACATTGTCTGTTTATACTGTGAAACAATCTTTCTGTGTGCAAAACACAGGACAGATTTATCATTTATGATGATAAAATCTAAATGCTCTATTTGTGAGAACCATTGAAGTGCAAAGAAGAAGTTTAGGCTTATTACTAAGCAGCTTGCCATACTTTGTAAAATTTGCCATTCTGTTGGTAGGATTTGCCAGTCAGTAACATGATATGCTGTTAAGCATAATCTTATGAAAATGTCTCATAATTGAAAACTCAGTAGCATTTTTTTTTAAAGACTGCAGCAGTTGTTGCACTGTTATTTCCTGACATTATTATACGAGAACAGTTTTCTTGTTGGGAGGAGTTACTAACATTACAAACTCTAAAGTACTAAAACATTTTAAAAATTTTTACTCTGTGCAAGGCAGTGCTTTAGGAGTCACTGAGTAAAGGCATAGAAATTCTGTGTTTACAGTTTTCTTCTGTTCTTAGATGTAAGGCAGTTAGAGTTGTTGGGCTTGATATATGGTTTATTGCTGTCTCTATTTTAATTCAGTCTTTGCTTAGAACATTGAACAAAGACCAAATAAAGTTGGTGTTAGGTTCAGCATGTGTAATTGAAAAGTTATAAATACAACTGCTTTCTGAATGACACGTTGCATAGAAGCGTGCTGGATGTTTGGCAGTGTCATATAAAATCCAAACTTCGTATATAACGACAGATTAATTCTGAACTTCTGAGAGAAGAAATTTTATATAAAAAAAAGGAAGAGTGGTGTAGCTTGTGTCTGAATGAAAGGGCCATAATCAGGCCCCTCAATACTGCCGTGTTTGCACATACACTCACACATAAGTCAAGCTATGACAGACACAACAGCTGGTATTTTTAAAAAGTTTTCAATGTGGAGACACAGAGAACTTTTTTGATGTTTTGTGGGTATTTGAAATTGGTTAATTTTGAAAAAATAATGAAGAAACACTTAAGAATTTTGAAAATTGTCTACATTTGTCAATATCTGCATAATTGTTGCAGTTATATAGCCCTCATTCCCAAAACATCTAATTGTCTCTTAAATCGGTAGTAAATATTTTTTGTTATGTTCATTTATTTTATTCTTCTTATTTCCTTCTCTGATAAGTTTCTGGTAGGAATGGGTTGATAACAGAAAGGTCTAGACTTCTGAAATTTCTCAGTGAAATAGTAAAATTCTCATCAAGTGTCAGAAGTACTCTTAAGTGGGTGGAAATCTCTGTTGAAGTGAGAACTTGGCCAGGCATTGAAACACCCGTGGGACCACATTGCACACATGACCTGCAAGGTCTGCTGATGGGATTCTAGTGTTGCTCACTGAGTGATGTAGGTACAACCTCAACTTGCTTCAGTAGTGATGTCCTTCTTCATGCCACCAGTATTTGGTGTCTCCCCTTCCTCATTTGGTACAAGTTAAATAGGTGGTAGTCATAGAATCATAGAATCATTAAGGTTGGAAGAGACCTCCAAGATAATCTAGTCTCACCATTCCCCTACCACCTATATTACCCACTAAACCATGTCCCTAAGTACCACATCCAACCTTTCCTTAAACACCCCAAGGGATGGTGACTCCACCACCTCCCTCAGCACCCCCCCATTCCGATGCCTGACCACTTTTTCTAAGAAATTTCTTCTAATTTCCAACCTGAACCTCCCCTGGCGCAACATTCCCTCTTGTCCTATCACTAGTTATCTGGGAGAAGAGGCTGACCCCCAGCAGAAGTCCTGCTCAACATTTTACTTGGACCTATAAGATGTTTACTTTGCTGCATCACCTGCATTGTAGCTTTTCAGGGCTAGAAGGCCAGCAGTGTGAAGGTCACGTCAAGAGTTTTCTTTGGCTGTAAATAGAAGTAACAAAAATTTAATAACATAAAATATGACTATAGCCTGCAGAATAGCAATATCAATGTTCCTGTTGTCTAAAAGTGCTGAACATATACCATTTTCAACTGCAATGTCTGCTTCATTCTTACTGCGGAGAGAAGGCAGTGACTGAGCTTTCATGACTCTGGCCACTCAAGTTGGAGCTCTGGGCTACTGACTTGATTTCTGCTTTTATGCTAGTGTGAGACAGGAATCAAATTCCGGAGGGGAGTTCCTAATGCCAGTAAGAAGTCTTCAATTAAACAATATTGTCAGAAGGCTACAGAAGACCACATAAACGTATGTGCAAACCCAGTTTTTTGTTAATGACCTTTTGTACAACAGCTGTCAGGTGAATGAAAGAGTCCAGATGGGCTTGTGCTTCCCCTGAATCTGAAAGCTACCTGAAACTTCTTTTTTCTCTGACTCTCTGTATGTCACCTCCTGTACAAAAGAACCAACCCATGTGGGTGCCTATTTTTACCATAAAACCTATCTTCAGAGTATGAGGAGGACACCATTTGCTTTCTCCATTTCAAGACACTGCTTGAAAAATGTTGTACTCAGGAATTACTCCATAGGAAATGTCACTTTTGCTGGAGTTTTTTTGTATAGCTCTGTAGCCCAAACAGTGCCTGCTACAAAAATGTAGCAAAAAGTATGTTGATATGAATTAACCTTTTTGTTATCAGGCTATGCCAAAGACCTAACAGGTACAGATCCTGAGATTGCAGGGACTTCTAATGTATCACTGCTTTAGTAACCTGCATTTTTAGGTGAAGGAAGGACTGAGAAAGTTAGTGACTCCTGCAGGTCAACATACGTGCATCTGAAGCAAAGGAATGCCAGTTTGGGTTCATTGCTTATCTATGGCAAGTGAGAGTCAGTTTGTAGTGTTGTATTTAAAGAACGGACAGATAAATGCTGAAACAGTATTGCAGCTTGACAGTATAATGCTTTAGAATAGAAAGGATTGGGAGCAGGTAACCTTTGATAAAACATTATAAAAAGTTTCCCCTGAGTAATCGATATGTATTTACTGCCTTAATTTTGTCTCAAGTTTTTTTTGGAACCTCTCCAAAAGTTCAGCTCCTCTCATTTTTCAGTTCTCCTTTATTTCCCAAATGTCTGTCTGATTTATATTGAACAGTTTTGGGAGCAAAAAAAAGAGACTCCCAAGTCCACATGCCACAAATGAAAAATTTAAGACAAAAGATTTTAGTGAAGGAGAGAGGAAGGAAAGCAGAATTTTAGCAATATGGCGAGGGGGGGGGGAATTGAATTTATAAACCATTTCAAAGTTAGCAGTGTAGGAATACATTTATTAATTTACTGTCAGATTGTTACTTGAAGTGTTATATCAGCATTGGGACCATGGAGGAAAAGACAGGCTAATTGCATCACTGTTGTGCTGCGGAGAGCAAACTCGGGGTGGTACAACAGAGCCCGCGGCGGGGAGGAAGGAAGCTGCCCTGGATGGGAGCTCATGCATCTCGCTTCCCCACTGGAGGAAGGGACTGAAGCGTGTCTCTCCTGAGGCAGCGTATCTTGCATTGCTGCCAAATCTACTGCTTTTGGCAGTAGTCTAACACTTTTATGAGTCATCTATCATCCTACCATTTTTTCAGTTTTTCTATCAGCAGTGTGAAACAACAGATTTTCCCCTCCTCCTTTCTGATCCTGCCCTTGCTGTCTGTTTCAGGCTGCTGTATGAGCAACACGCATGTGCTCATCCGTTCCTGCCCAATGGTGGGAACTTGTCCCTTTGCCACCCTCCGTATGTGCTGGATGGACTCCATTCAGCTCAGCTTCTTCCCCATCCTTTTTCTGAGGAAAATAGCTGGCAGGTTCAGGTGCTGGAGCATGTGTTAGGATATAGGTTAAGTTGTACTGCTGTGAAATGTATCCCAGTCTGCATGTGTGTAGCATCCATTTAGTAGGGAAGAGGGCCATGCCAAGGGCAGACTGGCGCCTAGCCATCACATCAGCTACTGTATGAATTTCAAATATTACTAGGCAGGGGCATTGCTACTCAATGTACTTTACTCAGGTCTCAGGCTAAAGCCATGATCTAGCCTTTAAGCACTACAGGAAGCTGCCAGTGCTCCTGCGATTGTTTGTGAAACTCTTGTTTTGACACACATACCTTATTCTTGTAAAACATCAAGATACAAGTTCAGCATTCATTTCAGCAAACAGGAGAATTGAATTCTCTCTTCATTAGCAGTGCGTGAAACAGTGTCTGCCGGTTGGTTCAGGGCTTTGATTTTTATTCTAAACCCAGATGGAAATATTTGCATAAGTCCTACAGTAGTCCTTTGCAGGGGCTTTTTAGTTCTTCACCCCAGTTAATATTGCAAACTTAAGAAATCCTCTAAAATTAATCTTTTCCATTATGCCCGTTTCTGGGTATTACGAATATGACAGAAAGATCTAGAAATCACAGCGAGTGCTGCTTTCCAACAGCCTCTGAAGCTGCAATGATTATTTGTGTGTCGCGTGTGTGTGTTTATCTCTTTTGGCTAGTGCGAGCATCCCTGTTTCCCCATTTTTATTTCCCCTCTCCACACACTCCTTCCCAGCTGCCATGACCAACGCAGCACTCTCCCTCTGGCCAGTACGTGGAATAAGCTGTTTGTGAGGCTGCTGGTAATGCCTCTCGGTCTGCCGCTAGACAGGACACACGCAGGGATGCTTGGCATCGGCGCTCCAACGCGCTATCTAGCAGCCTGGTACCACCTGGTACCCTCTGGTCCAGAGTTTGCTGCTGTACTCAGTCCTGAGCACTCTGCAAAGAAACCCTCCCTGGGCCAAACGCATCCCCGGAGTAGCTTCTGCTGCACTGCTGTAAAAAAAGGATACATTTGGAGCTTTGCACTGCTGGAGAAGCGGGACGTTGAATAATATTTGTTGTTGTTTCGCTGAAATTCTACTTACAGCTGTGGCTACAGCTCTTAGCCTGCGTGGAAAATACCAGTGATTTCTTGGGTTTTCTTTTTCCAACACAGCAGATCTCTAATTTCCTCCCTGGGAGCCACCACGCTTGGGGTTGTCTTGTCTCCTGCTACTGTTAGTACAACAGGGGAGTCTACGTATGCTTAGTGTTCCACAGGTTAGAAGCACTTCTGAGACAAGGCCTGAAGGATTTGGATGTTGGAGAGGGAGGTTTTTTTACACAATATACTCTATTTTATTGGAGTTGGTATTTATTTTACTGTAAAACAGAAGTGCATTCCCTTTTCTCTTTTTACCCTTGCCTCTTTTTACCCTCCCAATGATTTACTTTCCATTTTTATGTTAAGTAGTATGGTGCTTGTACAGTATTTATTTTTAATTGTATGTTTGTATGTATTTTACTACTGAATATAAATAACAGTCCAGCATCTCTCCAGTTTAGAAATTCTGCCATCCAGGCTGTCACAGAGATGCTTTTGTGAGCCATATCCTTCTCAGACTCCCCGCGCTTGGTTTGTAAATGCTGGGGTCAGTTGATTACTAGTTTTTGAGTTACATTTCTTAGAGGTGCCATTTTGCATTCTCTGAGAAAATGCTATTGCATTTTGACGTCATTTCCTGTTGCCTTGTCTCCTGTTTTAGACCAACATGAAATATATTCAGAGATGTGTTCTCTGACGTGTAATAATAGGTATATAATAGCCTAACGTACCAGCCTGCTTGGCTCTGTACACGTGTGTACATGGGTTTCATAAGCAAAGTCTGTATTCATCCTGAGGTGCCTTCTGCATTACGACAGCACGGCAATCAGCGTAAAACCGAGAAAGGACTAGATGAGCACTGCGTGCGCAGTAGTCAGTGGATTTTGAGTTCGTTTCCAGTTGCCACACATGTAGCTGTTTTTAATATCTTTTGGTGACAGCTTTTATAACGTTAGAGGTCAGACCGAAATTGTTATCTATTTCATCCTTCTAAAAACATATAGATGTAACATCCTTTGGACCCAATCCAACCTCTCTTTCCCTTGGAGTGCTAGTGTTGAAAGTCTGAAAAACATTACAGCTGCAGCGTTTAGATGTATGGGATAGGAGCAAGCAGCAGAGAGCTGATAACTGCCATGGTAGCTGTTTTCACAGTGGTGTGTTGAAGATGTTGAGAAGGTTTGCAGTAGCAATTGGTGAGCCTGCAAGCTTACAAATCACTGGCCCCAGCACAACGTCTACATAGCAGGCATAGATATGTCATAGCCCACAGCTGTTCCACCCCTCCTGTGACATTACATAGGGCAAGTGAAGCCCACCTTCCTTCCTCAGGGGAGTATCATTGGGCTCTCTGACCAGCAGCCTCTGCGTATACATTTTTTTGTTAATACTAACAATGTCCTGATATTACATTTGATAATTCTGCAACTTTGGACTAAAGCCTGAGTGATATCAATTCTCCTTTCTTTTTGCACCTCCCTGACACCACAGTCCTCCATTACTTACCTTTCACCTTCCTTCACATTTTTCTTTCTCAGTATGCCTTTTAAAATAAAAAAATAATTACCCAAATTAACTCAAAATTTGCACGTATATGATAAATTTCTTTGGATTTTCATATTACTAGTATTATCCAAATCAGGTTACCCAGGCAGAAGATACATTATGGGAAAGCACATCTCTGAGTGGAAGGAGGTGATGTAGTTAACACAAAGTAGTTAACAGCCACACAGAGCGATAGAAATGATCCTTCCAAAGGCCCAAGAGGTTGTTCTCACTTGCATTTGTTTGGTGCTCAACCAAAAAAAGGAAATTTCCCCACTTCTCTTTAAATAAACTTTTTATCTGAAATGTCACGGCTGCATGTCACCCACTATAGCTAGATTTATCTAACTTCTTGTCAAGTCAGGGTTTATTTGTATAAAACAAATGTTAGGGTTTTCTTTTCTACATAAAATGTTAGGGCTGTTTTTTTCCCTTTGATTTAATTTGTCAGTATCATGCAGCATTTCTGCCTCCATCGCTGTATCTATCTCTAGTCAGTGTGTGGATGATGGTACAGATTTGACATTTGGGGTTTTTTCATGGCTTTTAGGGAACTAAAAGCTAAAAACTGAAAAAGGCTGACAGTCACTGGCTGATTGGTATGGGTATGATAGGGGAGGTCAAATTTAGGATCGACATTAGTTTGTGTAAAAGTAAATAAAACACCGCTGAACTTTGAACTATTTGTGGTATGCTGAATTTGAACTTTGATATTAGGGATAGAAACACTTGATATAGAATATGAATTGAACTCAAATATAATCAATATCAACATTTATGAAATTGCAGAAATATTTTTTTCCATAATTATGAATGCAAAAGGTATGGATGCATAACAATGTGAGGTTCTAGCAAGAGCATAATTACAAAAAATCTAATGGAAAAGAATTATATTCAAATTTCAATAATTCTATCAAACTGTTTTACCATTTGTTTTCCACAAGTCTGAAATATGAAAATTAATTTTTTAAATCTCCAAATATAGTTTGTACCAGTGGTGTAAAAACAATATCAGAGGTTCCTATTCCTTGCAGGGGAAATTATAAATGTGTGCTACCATAGAGCCAGAAACTCCCATGCACCGTGTGAGCAGATATTGAGACCAGCCTTAGACGATAACTTTTGTCTTTCCCTTCATTTAAAATACGACATACACAAGTATAATTTGACTTAAGGATCAGAGACTGATTTGTGTTTGAAGTACTAGAGTAAATAGTTTTTCTGTTGGCTTTATGAGGGTTACACTGAACCTTTATCCAGTTGTCACAAGGATGAATCAAGCTAATATGAAGTAATCCTGTGCTTATAGCAAAGAATTTTTACTGGTTTACTTTACTGTAGTCAAGTCTTGGAGAGCAACTCTCTAAATAATCCTTTAAAAGAGGGGAGCTAGTGAGAGAGATATGGATTCTCTGTGGATTTAGGAATTCATCATTAGATTGGCTATATTCATTTTTCTAGGAAAAGTAGTGATTTCTTGAGGAATAGGTAGGAAGTTAATTAAAGAACAAACCAAAACAACAACAAACACCCCCAAAAAACCCCCAAACACGAAAAGCCACCAACACATGCTTTGAGTCCCTAGTGATGATGCTCAACTGCAGAGGCTTTCCACATGGTCTGGATAAGTAATCAAATGAAGTACTGAAATTGTTGCAAACACACATGCTTCTGCCTGTGATCTGGCCCAGAAAGATAAGAAAAGCTGTAAAACAAACCATATTTTGGAGGAGCATATGCATAAACCCTTGCTCATTGATTGCAGAGCAGAATCACTTTAAATCCAGTTTCATTTGCAGATACTGGCTAATTCTTAAAAAAGGAAACCACAAATGATATTTTCTTGAATCACTTAGCGATACTAAAACACCAATCAGAATTCTGATTTATCTTTGTCAGTACCAGATAATATAAAGATAAAAGCTGTCATAGAATATGAATATTAATTTGTTAGCCTTGTTGAAAAGACCCTTCTGATCACTTAGCCCTGAGTTTTTGAAGCAGTATTCTGGGAAGTAGCTGATTGAATCCCATTAATTTAAATGAGAGTCAGATGACAGTCTGTATGGACCTCTCTGAAAATTCAAGGCTTAGTTCTTTATTCTTATTTCTCTCAAACTATTGTAGAAGACTTTCATGTATTTAGTGGACTTTCAAAGGCAGACATATATAGTGCAGTTAAAATACTACAATTTAGTACTTGCTCCGCCTAAGTTGTCATTTCCTGCAGAGTAAAAGAGTGTGGTTAAAACATGTTGTTTTATTTGATGTTGCAAGATTTAAGGCTTCTACTTGCTCACAGTGGAACTGGTGAAAACTTTATTGCCTGTTGTCAAAAAAAAAATTATTTTAGTTTAATTTTTGAAACTTGAATCTAAGTCTTAGGTCATATTTCCTTTATAATTATACACTCTTACTGGAACAGCATATAGTGAAAATATATAGAACTTTGTGATAGAAAAGAAAAGAAGAGAAATGCTGGGCTTTTATGTTGATTGCACCTGTATGGGGGCTTTATAAGCTTACAATTTGAATAATTTATAGATACAGACTCAACATAGTTCTAACATAACTAGTACTGCAAGTCTTTTTTTTTTCCTCTCTTTTTTTTTTTTCCTTTCTGCTGACTAAATGATAGGTAAAGCAATTTTCAACAAATGTCTCCCAGTAGGCTGTCATCATGGAAGCCTTGTAATGTTGCATTTTAACCTTAGCACTGGCGGCTATCCAGAAATTATTTCGTTTATGCCAAACTGTTCTGCACAAAGCACTTGCTCTTTTGCTGTATGGGAAGAGAATAAATTTTAAAAATTGACGTTCTGTCCATCTTCCCCTTGTTTTATCAGATCTTTTTCATCTGTATTCTTCTGCACTTATGAGGACATAGCAAAAATGCAATAGCAACATGTCCTTTTTTTTTCTTGGAGTGATCTTAATTTCGTTATGGAGGGAGAAATTTGAAAACTATCAGGTGACTTAGGTGCCTCATTGCCATTTGTACCGTTCAGAATGTTTAGTGGCAGAGTCTGATGATCACAAGAATAAATTCTACATCATTATATCCAAGCTGTTTTCTCTTTAGTGGTTTGGTTTGTTTTAAAACTCTTATGTACACCCTAGTGCAGGGACTCAGGTGGTAATGTTACTGCTTCTGTACCATCTTTTTTAGTTATAGTTTTATATTTATCTATTAATCCTCTAATGTGGGCTAAGAGCTTCTTTTTTTTTAAAAAAAAAAAAACAACCACAAACACAAACCCCACAAACACAAAGGCAAAAAAACCTAGAAGATAAATGATCCCTTAAATTAAGTTTGAATCTAGATTTTATTCAGAATCAAGCCATGATTAAGCTAGTGTTCAGGTCTGGCAGCTACAAAGCCTCATAGATTCTCTACGCCCTATTTCCTGAAACTTGCAGTCCTAAAATTCCAGCAAACCAAGTAATTTTGAACTGAAGGTGTATATTTTAGCTAATCTCTACTGTGAAGTGTAGCTGTCCTGTGGAACTAGATGGAAGATACATTTTGGGTTAAATTAATAAAATCTCCTTGAACTAATCTTCCCATTTGATCTGCATGTCTTTATCAGTAAATACTGGGATAACTTATAGGTAGAGATGAGCAGTTATTTGCACAACATTATGTTATCCCATACATATGAAATCTATGATGGCAGACTTGGTGGTGGTACTTCACATTGATTTTCACATGATGAAAACACAGTTTTAATTTATTCCGCAGCTCAAAAAATAATCATTTCCAAACTCTTAACAAATAGCCTCTTGCTCTGTCCTGTGCAAGGTACTCTGAACTGCAGCATGGTACAAATAACAGTTTCAGAGAAGACTGGGCTGGTTAGTATTTTTATTGCTCCCATTGTGGCAAGGAGTTTGTGTCCCGGCAGATCTTCTCAGAGACAGTATTCGGAGGAAAGATCTTACCTACAGATAATGCTTTATGTTAGAAATTGATCCACTCCTTGGAATTGTTGTCATATCACATTGGCTCAGGCAGCCAATATTTTTTCAGCTCCTTCTACAGAATTCTTTTTTTTTTCCTGTTTTGTGTTGTTTTTTTGTTTTGTTTTTTTTTTTTTTTTAAATTCTCTCTTTCCATGAGAGGAACTTCCAGTCATGCATTAAATGATTCCTGGTTAGACAGTGCTTTACTACAGATAGGGCATTGACCTCGGAGTCACCAGACTAGATTCTGTTCTGAATTTGACTATTACCCAACAGAACAACCTGCAACTTATAATTAGATTCATTTTAAGTATAGGTCAAAGTTGTTGCAGAAGAGCCAACTACTATTTGCTTAAGGATTTAAATATGGAGAAGGAAGCCTAATTCGAAGCTTCTTGCTCTAGAAACCTTGACCTCTGTGGTTTCTTTGTTTTTATTTCCCCTTCAGTTTCCAGTGCTCACATACTCAACTACAAATAATTTGCGAACTGTAAAGTCAAATATTTTCAGTCATTTATCTTACAAAGGTTACTGGTACCATTTTGTTCAGTATTTTTTCTGGCTGCGGTAGTGGGAACATATAATTGCTTCAAGAACAAGGGCATTTGATAAGGATCAAAGCCGCTGTAGCCAGAATCTTCAGAGCAATACAGGTAAAAAAAAAAAAGAACAAAAAGCCCCACAATCCATGAACAACCATGGCATTCTGGTAGCTGAGACTTCATGCTATCTAATAGTTCACAGAAAGATTCCCTCACATATCTGAAGTGTGGGAACAAAGAAATTAAGAACGGAATTCACAGACACCCAAATTCGCCAGAGGTTCTCACCTGAGATTTGGTAAGTGGAAAAGTAAAATCATGTTTAGTAAAAGTAGAAAGGAAAAGAGAATTCTAGATTTAGACTTTGTTTATTTATTTATTTATTTATGAGACTTCAAATACTTTGTAGTCAGAGAATTTCCCTTTCAGTCTGTTTCTTTTACGTCAGTGTGTTTGGTTCCTGTACATGATTTCTACTGCCTGAAGAGGATAATTCACCAAATATGGTTGGGGAGAGAGGCAAAGTTTCGCTAATAAGAATCTCACATAGACTATTAACTTAAAACTTCCAGGAGACATTATTAGTTGCAGGGATAAGGGTCAGGTCTCTCCGTGGATATATCTTCTGTTGGCTTTCAGCCTAACAGCTTTAGGGGACATTAGCTTGGAACTGAGCAATATAAGCAGAAACAAGTCTGTTGCTGCTGCCTGGTGGGAGCTCACAGATGCTTGTAATAAAAATTGTTAAAAATTGTTTCATTAGTTTGCAAAAAGCAGATTTCTTGGAATACTGTACCTTCTTTTGCCAGGAATATTTAATTTCTTTTATGTTCTGTATGTGACAAGCGCAAGCAGACGCTAGCTCACAATTAATTATGATGATATATAGGACTTAAAATGAGCACTCAGCATTTTCCCATTTGCATGCTGCAAACAAAAGATAATTGGGTAGAAAACAATATGGCATTTAATACAACTGTTCCTTTAAGTGGCACATTTTTCCAAGAGATAAAGAGATATCAACCTTCTAGAATTACATAATATCATGGACATATAAGTAAAACTAATCAGATATGCCACGTGCCCTCATTTTGTAAGTGCAATAGCTCATTTAGCTGTTAGCAAAACCTTGCTTAGTGATGCATCAATAATTAGAAACTGTCACTGTCTGTATATGAATAACACTTTTTCTCCCTCTTGCTATTTTGCTATTTGGAAAAAAAAAATCACATATCACATTTCATCTGTCCTAGAGTACAAACATAGTTGGACACTTCAAGATGTCTGTATAGAATTCTTAAAATATCACAAAGTTTAGAAGTTTTATACTTATAATTCCAAACATGTATTTTTATCTGGTAGGCATATATGAAGGTTTGCTTGTGAGGTAACACATCTGCAAAGTGGCCTACTCTATGTAGCATTTAATTAATATAATTAGTTCTCACACAATTGAGAGCGTGTAGTTTAGAACTGAAAAATATATTGGTTTCTTATTTGAAAGGAATATTTGTACTTAAATCTGCTTAGAAGGTCAATGGCAAGTCGTTTACTAGTGACGTTTTGCCAGACAGGCTTCTCTGAGCTCACGGCCGTTCATCCATTAGTGGAACGGTCACAACGAAGGCACGGTGGAGTTTTGTCTGTTAGTAACAGAACTGCCAGAAATCGTTAAACCACTGTAAGCATGGGCTGCAAACAAGATGGACAATCTTGCTAGATGATAGTGTTTCAGTATCCTTTTCTCTGCAGATCAAAGGAGTGTCTTTGCAAACCTACGCCGTTACAAATCACCTTTTATGAGGACAAGACTCCTCTGTTCTCCAAGGCGTGCGTTTTATGTGCAGCAGCACTTTGTGCGTAGCCTTCTTCACTGGTTCTGTTGCTGCCTTTTAACTGAGCAGCAAAGGAGGGACAAAATATCTATATGTACAGATTTGGGGTCAAGCACATTGCATGACACTACATTTAATTCATGTTTGGAAGCCTATTCTGTATCTTTTAAAAGTTGTTATACATAGAAAAGAGTCTCAACTAAACTATTATTAAAGTGGGCACATTTAAACCAAAGCTACTGCAAACATTCCAGCAGCTCTGTGACAGTGATATACAGGTTTTAGTGACCTGCTGGTGGACTCCAGTTGGAGTAGGTGGGAAAATTTCCCTTTTCCTTCAGAGATGTGTAAGTGGATAGTGCCGAACATTTTTTCATCCATTTTAAATGCTTAAGCTGGGCCATGATCATTCATTGGTGGGATCCTTACCCATCTGTGAAAAAACAGTGGGGGAAGAGTAAGATATAGCCTGAATGGCATTGTGTGGGTGACTGCGCTGTGCTTTTCCACTAGAAATGACAGTGGTGCAAAGACCTGCTTGCCTGAAGTTTAGACAAGATCGAAACCTAAGTGACAATTAGATAACTCAGGTAATCGGAGATTGGGAGAATCCTATATGCTGGGGAGAGGACAATGCAGAGCTGATTTATGTTATTTACATCCATTCAGATTTGTAAACATTAGCCCTTAGAAAGAATTTGTTGACACTATTTTTTCAGTCTACTCATTGTAGTAATTTCTCTGTGAACCAGTTTATTTATACCCATACGAACCCCCCATTTCGATATTGCAGTGCACCGAAACGTACTGGGATAACTCTAAAGGTGATTTGGAAGCTGACAGCTGGTCCTCAGTGCAACTGTTCACATTATTTCGTGGTAGCACATTCAGAGAGTATATTGTACTGCTTCTCCGAAGGAAGAAGTAGCTCCCTGTTCACTTGTGTGCCACTCACATTGCTCATAAAAATATAAAAAGCACTCCTTGAGAGACAGCTAGCCTCAGATAGTGCTACAGAAGTGCAGATCACCTAAGATATATTCCAGCCACTGTTTAGTGGTAAATATCTGGGGACTGCACAAATTTTACCTGGCACTAATCCGACACTAAAAGATTTGGTTTTAATATGTAAAATAACTATTTCAAATTCTTTTAAAATGGAAATCTAAAATAATGAAATAATAGTGTAGGACTTGAGAAATTCCCAGTACAACTTACCTGCTCCAAATTCCTACTGTCTCCAGGCTGGTGGGATTTCAAAATTTGATTCAAAGACCAGCTGCCTAAATTCATAGGAAATGTATTAAAGGTGCATGATATCATAGACTCACATGCATACATATATATATGAGTAATTGGATGACTGTAACAATACAGACATAGCCCTTTTGTCTCAGATGGTTCCACAACACACAGTGCCAAGACATTCCCTCCCACACACGGGTTCCGGTGGGGAAATTTCCTTTTCCTCCTGCTGTATGTAAAAATATGAGAGAGGGTTTTGTTTTTTTTTTCAAAGCAGTGCACTTTGTTATTCACAATCCGTAAATATTTATGGGCTGTAAGAAAATACACCTGCTACTTATTGCTCCGTGTGAAACAAAAGCACAGAATAGAAAATGCTGTAAAACAAAGGAGATGCTGAAACATATTTTATCAATTACTGGTAAGTACTAAAAGTTAAAATGAAATTTTTCAGACACAAGATTAAAAACAGATAGCAGTGAAGTTAAACCACGCATTGAAGAACCTGGCTCCAAAGACTCTACTGATTAGAAGTCATAAAGAGTGACTACAACATTCTCAAACAGGATAACAGTTGAGTGGATTGGAAAAGTAAACTCTACTCAGAATATTTTCAGAGATGATTATGGATAATCTATGTAGACAAACCTTCTTGAGGAATCCCTTTTATTACGAGGCTAAGGGGATTTTATAATAAGGCTCATATGAACTGGCATATGACCATGCACTGCTTTGTATATTAATCTGAGAGACCTCTTGGTTTAAATGGACTGTGTCCACATTGCACTCTGTGCAAACATTTGAATTAAATTTAGATTTTGGTGTCATGTAGCCTCAGTGGGATGCAAAATAGTCCAGGCTGCAAAAGTACATCTGGAAACTTGGAAAAGAAACACAACCTTTTTTAATTCTAGATTTGCACTGTCTTGGCTACATGATTCTCAATACCAAAACTAGCTATTTGAAGCATTCAGGAGAAAATGTGCTTATTGTTATTAATGAAATACCTACACTGAGAATTCATAATGTGTACTAGGATGAAAATGGTTAGGTAAAATTAAGCTATAATGTTATAGAAAGGTATCTTTTCAGTTAGTGGTCTCATAAAAGAAACCTTTTTTCTCCCCATATGTTAACATGACCCATAGGTCAGGGAGAGTGGTTTGTTGTCTCCAAGATAGACACAGTAATTTTCTACCCAGGATTTCTGTAGATAGAGCTGCTGGAGGGCCCCTTTGTTGCAGTTCTTGCTGCTTCTAGTAAATGTGGATAGTCCTGCTTATGTTTTGTGAATAACAGGAGACAATACTGTGTGCATCTTGTATCTCTTCCAACGGGAATGTGAACAATTGTAGAGTTTCAAAATCTATTGCGCAGTAAAGGAGCAACACTACGCTGTGATTGTCCCCTTCCATTGCCAGAAGTGCCATATAAACCGAGTTGAAAACTTGTTTGAGATGTTCTGGTCTCAGCTTCTACATGTTTGCGATAGCATCTAATAGCTTTACAGTAACGCAGTGCTTCTGAAATGGCAAACTCCAGTCCAGGTCCAGACCACAGACAAATTTTGCTGGGAATTGTCTCTGTTACAAGTGTGTGATGCCTGTCATTTTCCCATGGGGAATCCTATATTTCTTAGATGTGACATGAGGAGAAGCTCCCACACAGTGACAGAGCTCTGAGCTTTGACGTCAGCTTGAAGTTTCTATTAGCAGGCCTGGTAAAGTTGGAGCTGGCTCATTGCTTCCTGCTGAGCAGACTGCGGTAAGGTCTGATCAGACCTTGGTAAAAATTAGTGGATGCTGGTAAAATTAGCTTGTGGGCCTTGAAAAATATTAATTGAGTAGTCTTCTAATAGTACATTGTAATTCAGCTTAAAGAGCTTAATCAGAATCTATTACGTGCTGCTAAAGTGGCTCAATAATGGAGGGCTGATTCATAACCATCATAATCACTTCATTGCACTTTTAGTTTAGATCTGTTCTTCTTGCTTTAGTGCTCAATAGAGTCTTCATAGCTAGAAAAACCTTTGAATTAAATGTTTCTAATATTAAAATTTGGGGTTGTACCTATGAAATAATGAAATAGTAAAAGACATAATTGAAGGGCAGTGCACTTCACGTTTTCATAGAATCATAGAATCACAGAATGGTTTGGATTGGAAGGGACCTCAGATATCATCTAGTTCCAACCCCCCTGTCATGAGCAGGGACACCTTCTACTAGACCAGGTTGCTTAAAATTTTTATTGCTTTACTTGCATTTGTGGTCTAAAGAGGCTTTCTGACCAGTGTACTGACATTTATAATTAAATCCTTTCTATCATCATGGAAAATCCTGGAGTTGGATTTTTTTTTGGAAAGTGTCTTTTGTTTTTGAGAATGTTTTGTTTGCTGTACTGCTCCAAAGACCCTGGCTTCCAGTTGTGTTTGACCTATCAGGAGTTTGAAAACAGTGCTGAATTTGTGAAATAGATTATGATAATGCTCATTTAGCTCCTTTCCAGAAATTTTTTTTTCCCCAAACGAGGTGTGACAACAATGAGAAGTGTAGCTAGAGATCCCTCTGGTGTCCCCTGGGAAGCTGTTGGTGTAGCTTAAGAAATTGCTAGGCTCAATTATTCTCACTGCTCCTTTCTTGGATATTAAATTCCCCATAGCTGAGCTTCTCTAATAGGTCATGAGATGATTCTGATTCTTTTTCTGTACAGCTAACTTCGAATTACTATTGCAGGGTGATTTCATATGAAAGACACTTAATCCATTATAATGTCTCTTCTGTAGGGGTCATGTCAAGTGCTTTGTGGGTGATAGACCAGTAAATCACTCTAGCTGTTTCTGGAATTATTGTATATCCATGCTCAAATAATTTATCTGGAAAATGGTGATTATATGATATTGAAGTTGGCCTGTTTCTGTAGTCTTTGTTCAGGTTTCATATCTTCAATTCTTGGTTCAACAGCAATGTCCAAACGTGCAGACAAAAGACGTAATCTTAAAGGGCGCTCAACTGACGATCATCACCTGTGTTCTTTAGGGAAGGCAGAGCTGTCTGATCAGCAGACCTTAGTTCAAGACTTTAGATATGCCACTGATTTACTGACTGATATCTCTGTCTCAGCTTATCTACCTGTTCTATGGGAATACAATAACTTCAGCTTTCCTCCAGATCAAACTGTGTGTGCAACTTCTTATAAAGGACTTTGAATATATGCATTGATATGGAAGTAATGTAATGTACTATGGTATTGCACTGGGCTGGAGTGGATTAATTTAATTAATCTCTATTTAAATCATGGCTTAAAAATAGCCTCTATTTGCATAATTGATTTAAATTTTGCTTTGTGTGTTACTGTCTCATGATTTTTCTAAAGAAAGATTGATTTTTAGTTGTTAGTAAGCATTGATTTTCAATGAAATGCACAGTGAATTGAACCGATTATTTCTGTTGAGGAGAAGAGGGTTGTGAGGTTTTCTTTGTATTTGTTTGCTTGGGTTTTTTTAAATCTTTGAAGATGTCACTCTTGTGGAATGATTTGCTTGTAGTAGTTTACAAGAAAAAACTCCGGGCAGGAGTAGCAGAACCACTCTGGATGAAATAAATACCTCAATTACGATGCTTACTTCCTTTGTCAAACTAAAGGCAAGGATTATGTTCCACTGTTTAACTGCAGGTGAAAGGAAGCAGAGAATTTAAGAAGAGATACCTGAGTAAGCGTGAACAGAGAGTTGTGTTTTGGAAGGGAAGAAACAAAGATTTTTTTGTATTCAGCATTGTGGTGGCAAGTATGAGGTTTTGAGAGGAGTCGAAAGCCAGTAAAGAAGTAGTAAGTGAGTTTGTAGGAAAGAGAAAGGAGCAGAAAAAGATAACGTGTGGGGAAAAAATAATTAAAAGTGGAGATGTACAAGACTTTGGAAGTAAGAATCAGGACCTTGAGCTTAATACAGACAGTAATGGGTAATTTCATGTAACTTTTTTTTAATGCGTGACCATAGGGTCAACAGAGGCAAGGACGGTAATTATTTTAGCAGCTATATTCTACAGGGGTAGGAAGACTTTAAACAGGAATTTACTGTAACTGATGCAAGTAATGTGAAGTCTTGGACAAAGATTCTAGTGGAAGGATTGGAAAGGACGGGGTGGATATTGGAGATATAGAAAAGTACTGATAGAATTTGATGACAGCTTGAGCTGTGATGAAGCGATGGAGAAAAAGAGTTGAATGGGCCATGAAATTTGGAATCTAGAGAATTGAGAAAGATAGGGGTATTGTCAACAGTAATGGCAAGGAGGTGAGAATTGGAAGAAAAGATAAGAAGTTCAATTTTCAAGAAGCTGACTTTGACATCAAAATTGTGTGTTTGAGAAGCAGGCAAAGAAGCGAGATAGCCTGCGACGTAGGGGAAATGAAAGATGCAAGTGAAGATCGGTGATTCATCAGTGTCGAAATGGTGCTGGAAGCCAAGGGCAGGTGAACTCACTGAGAAAAGGGTAGGGAGGAGGACTGGCTGAGGTTTTGGACTGGAGACCACTGAAAGCAAAAGGAAGAAAAAGTGTTGATCTGTCAAATCCTGCAGTGGACAACCATGGTAGGAAAGAGGAGCGAATGCTGAGTGTTATATAGCTGTGCCACAAACCAAATACAGAAATGAAAACCTTCTTGAATATGGAGTTTGGACGGGGATTGTAAATTGACTATTTAGATTAATTATGGAGTCTGAAGACAAAAAACCCTTAAGTGCTTATGCAGTACACCTGAAGAGGAAAGAAAGAAGTATTTTATAAGTAGAATACCTTCCCATTACATATGTAATTAAAATGCTAGTTTCCGATTTCTAGGAGAAGGAATCTATACTAATTAGTGCAAGCCCAAATGGGATGTCCTGACATTCTCTTCTTGCTGCTTAGAAGTGTCCTCAGGTTTTGGTATAGTTTCTCTATCCAATGTGTAGAATTCATTCCTCAGGTCAGCTCTAACTTGATTCAGATTATTACCATTGGGTCAGTAGAAAAAGATCTCAGATGTTGCTATCAACAAGTAGATGAAGAACTTCTAAATTTTCCTTCCATGATTCAACAATTTTATTTTCAAATATAACTGCAAGTTATTATCAGATCTTGTATTATACACTAGAATAAATCAAAACTCTTACTTAGTAAAGTTGATACAAGAATTGAAGACTAAGGTTTTCAAATGTGAGTAGAGACTTTTTATGTTCCAATTTCAGAATATCTTTTAAAATCGATTTTAAAAGGGCCTTCACTTCTGTAAGTGGATACTGAGAAAATCAGGTTTCTTTGACAGTGTCTATTAGGCACTTTTCAACACGCGTAACATACCAAATCATTATGTTTTGAAAACTCTTGCTATGCTTTCAAAATCTTAAAAAACTTTCTTTTTCTGAAGGTTTATTGTACTGGACAGAGCAGCACAGCTGTACTGCAACACTGGGCCAAATTCAGGTGCTGCGCTGGGTCTTGCTAATGAAACTTGAGCTTCTTTTGCCTTGCTGTGCAAAACACAATGTCAGTGCATATACTTGCCTGTCCTGGGTGCTAAGTTCCTCCTTGAGATCTTTTTCTCTGGGAGCACAGGCAAGAATTCCTGGTGTTTATCATAAATTGTAAAGAGTCACCATCTCTTTACATGCATGAGAATAATTTGATAGAGGTCTTTGAGAGAAATGTACATGTATTATCTTTAATTTATGGAGCAAGTACATCTTAAAGAGCACTTAGATGATTAGTTCTCCTTAAGTCTCAGGTACCTTATGGCAGGACTTTTGAACACATCCAATAAATCCATAATTCCTTCTGACACACTAAATATTATTTTTGGTTTAAACATTGGGAAAGAAATAATTTTTTAAAGCTTACTAAAATGTTATATGAATATTTTTCAAATATTATTTGTATTGTCAATGATGCATAACCTTTCAAATTAATAATTCATGGCAAGGAGTAGTCACTTTTGATAATCTATAGTGGTATATTATGTTGGTTCTGCTGAGAGATTAACACTTATGGCCTAAGGAATAAAACCAGAGAATCTAATCCATTTGTTTGCCTATTCACATTGACAGATATTTTCTTAAATTAAAACCTATTAGTCTGAATTCTAAATCTTAAAATTGAATCTGATTTAACTCATTTTAGACGCTTATAAAACAGTACTATGATATATAGCATATCGCAGGCAAAGTAGTATGCAGACTATTGATTTTCAGCACAGTTTTCCTATCACAGACAATGAAAAATGTTTCTAACATATTAAGTAGAGAAATGGTATCAAAAGGTTGTTGGAAGATGCAGGAAATAGGATAAACTCTGTCAGTAGTAATTGGGTGTTACAATTTTTCCGAAGAGCAGCTGAATTTGAAATGGTTTTTCATCACACACTATGAAGGCACATCTAATATAAAAGTAAGCAAAAATGTAAACGCTATTTTAGTAATGTTAGTTGGATCCAATCCACATCGTGTTATGAAAGTATGCATTTAACTATAAATAGTGATGTAGTAGAAGTTAAGGTTTACCAGAGAAAACACTGGGATATATGCAAATGATATAGTTTACATCTGCTTCACTTCTTTCATTTCTGGTCAATTAAAATTTAACTTCTGTAACTGAGAAATGTTAGTGATGTATATTATTGCCTTTGTTGGTTGAGTTTTGGCTGGAAGCAATGGGGGACCCACTGGTTTTGTCTCCTGGCAGATACTGTGCAGTACAAATTGTGCCGAACTTACGGAAGATGCAGATGCTTCTGTGTGGTGGGACGGGGAAATACTAGGGCACTGGCCCAAAAGACAATTTTAGGAAGCACAATTCAGCAGTAAGGGGGAGGCTTAGGAAAAGCTTTTTCTTCTGTTTAGCTGTTAAGGAAGCTGCCTCATGTGAATTGAACCCCTTTGTTCATAAACCCCTTCCTCTTCACCTCATGTCGTGGGCAAGGAAACCAGCCCTAACATGCAAATATTTATCTGCTTGAAAAAGTATCAAGGTAGATGGAGACTGAGTCTTGCAGGGACATCTTCAGAAGACATGGATGTTGGTTAAGGTACATAAGCTAATAATTAAACCAGCAACTTGTTGAGCAAAGTTCTGTGGTTTTCACTACAAGGCTGCCTGTCTAAACAGTATTGTAAATAGCCCTCAAAGCAATTGCTTTAAACACTTCTAGTTCCAATAGTTAAGTGGCAAATTAGAGAAAGATAAAAGATTATATAGTTAGTGAAGCTGCACCTGCCAAAATTCAGTGTGAATTTGGTCATAAATGAACTTGGTCAGACATCTGGGGAGGGGGAACCTTTTAGGATGTGCTCCCAGCATGGAAGTGACTTTTAAGCATAATGTGAAAAAAAAAATTATTTCCTTTCAGACAGCAGCGGCAAAAAAAATTGACCCTTTTTGGCAGTGTAGCATGGAAACTGTGGTACCTGATAGAAGATATAATAGCTATCTAAACCTTTAATTTGAAAAAAGGTATGCTGCTTTTATTCTGCAGCATAGAAATTGCATGTCAGTTTAGTTCTGAACAGCATAGGTGGCCAAGTCATAGAAGAACCAGTTAGGTACATCAGTATTGGAATTTATACACTGTGTAGTTCAGCAAAAGATCTGTCTATTAATTTATCTCTTCCTTTGTCAGAAATGCTTCGAACAACCTTACAAACAGCCTGTTACAAGAGGCTCCCACTTTTCCTGGATGAACAGGGAATAGCCTCTGAAAGTTGGTTTATATAGCATGTAGTGCAGCTATTACGTGACCCTGGGTAAAATGCCAGGATTGTACTTAAGGATTAGAGTCTGCTAATATTAATAAATCATTCAAACTGTAGGGGTTTGTTGTTGGTGTTTTCATGTCAAGTAAATGCTGAGATTTAATTACAATAAAGTATTTCATAAAGGAACAAATTTTATTCTATTCTTATTAAAGTTATTACTTTAATAAGCAATGAAAAGGTAATTAAATAACTTGAATCTGTTTTCTGAACCAGAATTGGCATTCAATGTATACTTGAAAATTACGAGCAGAAGAGCAGATTACGAGCAGATACTGCTGCAAGTTTTGCATAAGGAACAAAAGCTAAAGTGTTTTTTTTAAATTGGATCAGAAAGATAATTAGAATTATCATTGGGTCTTGTCATTGTCCTGCCTCTGCAAACCCCTTCCCCAACCTGTTATCATTTTGGAGTGTAGTCCCTGATTGTAAGCTAAAAGAGAAATCCTCCTGTTTAAAAATAAAAAATAGAAAAAGTCTGTATTGTTTGTAAGTCTGGTGTAATGTGCCTAAATCAGAAATAAATGTATAATTAACCTTTTTTTTCATGATAAATTAACATTAATTTTCTTAGGATTAGTGGGAAATAGCATAATATAGGGCAGGTTTAGCATTCACAGTAGCTGTCACATGGGACCTTTAACACTCTTACAGGATTAGTGCAGCCAGTGATTCATGCTGTTACCATGCACACAGGAAGAGTGTGCAGCTTCTGACCATCAAAGAGGCTTTCCTAATTATCAGCTTTTACAAGTGAGCATAGAAAGATTAGAATATAAATATGAGGAAGATGGCTTCAGAGTTCTTGAGGGAACAAGATAAAATGCACTTTTTCCCCAGTGAGTAGTTCGATTTTGAATGAAATTTTGCAGTATTGTTAGAGAACCCATCATTAGGAAGATAATTAATGAAAAGGCCTGTTGTTAGGCCTAAGTGACTGTGGTGTCTGTCCCCCTCTTTTTCTTTTACAAGGGCATTTCTTCCTTGTTTTATTAATCTGAGCATTCTTTATGCAAGTAAAAAGATGAATAATTTTTGAAGAGTGGGAAAGAACAGTTGAACTTGAAAAGCTCTGGTTGAAAGTGTACAGCTTTGATGATTCTGAGAAACAGGCCAGCTCTGTTTAGGTACTGAAACACAGATTCAGTGCTTAATTTTTGGAATCCAAGAGCCCAGAAGCAGAATTCTTTTGCTCAAACGCTTGAACCAAAATAGGAAATGAAAATACAGATGCTTTAGAAGCATCATTCTGATAAGTCATATTAGCTGCCAGAAACTCCTCCCCAGCTGTGCTGGGATTCATGTTTCTCTGAAGCCTGGCACAGAAAACTGTGGTTCAAAAAGTAATGACAGACATAGTTTGCCCCACCTGATGCTGCTGCCCCAGAGCATGCACACAGACAGCGACGGAAGCTCAGCAGAGGCAACGTGCTGAAACACTGTGTAGCGTGCAACTCGATTGTAGAGCTGAGTCCATAGGCGAGACAGAATTTTTTTTCAAGCAACTCACTCCACCTTCTTCTCTTATCTTTATCTTTTAGTGTAGATGCAACAATTTATTGTCCATAATACCCCAACCCTGACCTGCTCAGCTGGGGCTCCTTGTGCCCCACCGAGCAGCCCACGGAGAAGGAATGTGGAACTGCACTACCCGAGCAATACCCGAGGAACACAAAACATGCTTACAGCCAATACGCTCCTAATATATTGAATATGAGCTTGACGAGCATAGCTTCGTGACTCAGAAAAATTAGTGAGGATCATGGCTCCTCTCTGAATATAAGAGACTAGATTGTTTGGGCCATTAATCCATATTGGCTGCCAGTCATCTCTATTCTCCTGGACACTTTCCCTTTTGTACTCAGAGTTCTTGTCCATGTAGTTTTCAAGAATTTAACAGATTAGTCTGGGTTTTGTGGATGTCCTAGAAGTTTAGATGCTACCGTGTAGGCTGCCATATGTCCATAAACCTCAGACATCTGGCAGTCCAGCTGGAACTGGTGTGCACATAAGATTTCATATAGGCACGCACAGCAAACACTGGGAGGAGCTGGATTCCCTCCCTCCACATGTGCTACACCGTTGACTTGTGCACGGAAATGTCCTGAACTGTTGGACTGGTTCATTGCACATGGACAGGAGTACCTGCAGTCTGTTTTTTTTCATGCTTTTTTTCTTTCCCTAAACACTGCTATTTTGTGCAGGCCAGCCTGGGTGAATTTAAATGAATAAGGTAAAACTGTTTGTTTGTATGTGATATATACGTGGGCGGACGCCTTTGGAGGTGAGGTATTTGGATATGTACGGCTGGATTCTGATGTTACAGACTGTAAATTCAGAGCACCTTTGGATCTCAGTGCAGTCTTCCTAGGTTTATGTCTTAGCAGCAGAGATCAGCATGGGAACTGCTCAGTGGGACTTCTTTTTCCTTTCTCTTGCTATCCTGAATATTCATGTTTACCAGGAAAACCAAGAAGGTTGAGCTTGTATAGTGTGTGTTGAAAATAAGACTTTTTGTGCTTAATATGTATTGTTGAAGAACAATTTATCCTTACATTGTCACCGCAGTGCTTTCAGGGACAGCTTCATCTTGGGTTATCAGCTGTTGTAAGTGCCAGTTGCACAAAGGCATATTTAACTTGTGCACTCAGTTGGCTTTATAGTCAGATTTTGCATTCATGAACAGATACAATTTGCTTATTGTTTGGAACAGTTTCTTTCCCTTTATGTAGATTCTTCATCTTCTCTTAGACTCCCATACCTCTATTACATGTCAAACAAGAATCTTATCACAGTGCAAACTGCCTATATGCGAAATAGAAATTGAGTGTAGGTTGGGGCAGCTAGGTTCCATTGCCTTTTAAATTACAAATTACATGGAAACCAAAGTGTTCAGCATGTATGTTCTGCTGGAGAACGGCTATAGAACTGCATCTTTCTAGAAAGACCTCCATATGAATTCCGCACAAGGTAAAACCTGCCTGCCTTGGCAGGGGGGCTGGACTAGATGATCTTTCGAGGTCCCTTCCAACCTCTGAGATTCTGTGATTCTGTGTGTGATATGAATCCTGATAATACAAACCTGCTTCATATGAAACCTAAATGGTTGCATGAAGTTATATACGTAGTTATCTGCAAACCCGTGGACATACCTAGACATAAAGTTCAGCGCTTTGTATATGGATGTAGAGGGTAGAGGTCTTCATTTTCATCTTGTAGTGCCAGGGAGATGGTGGCTTTGTGTTGTAATTAAATCTTTATAATATCAAGAAGAAATGACTGTGCTCCGATCTGAAAGTTCATTGTGCAGCTAAATGCTCCTCTTTGCATAGAAACTGCTTGTAATTAATAATCTGTTTGACAGATTATTAGTGCCAGACTGGATTGGCATCTGTACTTTGGACATGATGTACCTGATTGTACTAACCAGTTATAACAACATGTATCAACTACTGTAATTATCATATTGCCACTGTTTTCTACAGATGTAAAGATACATAATTCAAGTTGACAAGCCCAAAGATTTTATTGGAATGACCTATGATACCCTAACTTCTCATTAATATACAGCCAAATGCACAATATCAATTAAGTATAAGATACAACCTCAGGGCTTCTTAACATTAGTAGCAGTAAAAATTAATAATGCAACAGAAGTTCTTACTACTTTATTTTCCTACTGTGTTGAAATGAAGAACTTTGCAGTATAAAAGCTTTCTTAAAAATGTGTGTTTTTAAATAGTCAGTTCTTTTTTGTGTTTTTGATTTTTACATTAGTATGGAGTAGGAGTAAATAGCATTTAAAATGAAGCCATTGTTTATTCACAAATCAAATAAGCTACCGACAGCTGCCCTAGTGGCTTCCTCATTCACTTAAATTAATGCCTAAGGCCTTGGGGTGAATAGTCTTCTGGGGAGAATGTGGGCATTTATTTTCGATTTCCATTCAATGTTGGGTCTTTTAATGCCAAATCCTATTTAAAGTGCACATGTTATGTTGAACTGTGTGCAAATTTATTCTATGGACCACTTGACAGAATTCATACTATTAAAGTCACATACAATTTGTACTCGAAAAATAAGGTCTTTACTTCTCTTTTGAACAAGCAGTGTACAATTCTGTCTTTATTTTAGTTTAAGATCTACATAGCACTGAAAATAAGTCCTACACAATAGTAGGTACTTTTTAACTAAGCTTGAGATTTGATGTTTTGGATTTGTTCCAAGCCCTGTCCATTTAATCAGGATTTTCCTGTGCCCTCAAGTGTTGAGACAGTGCTGTGATGGATGCAGTTCAAGAACTTGAGGGGGAGGGTAGTTTTTCTAGGTTCAAGTATTCTTATTTTCCTTTTTTTTTTTTCTTTCTTTCTTCCTAGTTGGAAATTGCTTAAATGTATTTGGACACTTACATTATGTCAGGTTTGCAAAATTAATTAGGCCCTATGTCCACATAAGGACTTATACCATGTGACAAAAAAAGAGATGAGAGGATGTAAGAGTGGTAATGATACTGTAACCTAGTGGTCAGCCTTCTCCTGAGGAAGTGGAGTACAGAATTCCAGTTCTGTTCCAAGGGCTGTTTATGCATTTAACAGAAATAATTGAATTGGATCACGGTCGCTACCTCATTTTCTGTCCTGGCCCTCTGTTAAAATGAACGCATTTTTTGCAGCATCCAGTTTATTAAGCAAGTTCAAACAAATTCCAGTAGGCTTTAAGCTTCTTAGGTATGGGAGATAGAAGGACATTTCCTCTGTGGATCTTGAGGGACTTGGTTATCAGCTAAATGGAAAGCTGCTCTGCCCATTAACAGTGAGGCTATGGACAAGTGCAGAGACTGAGCTCAGAATACAGTTCAGTGATGTGAGAGTGACAATATTGCCATCACCAAAAGTCCTCAAACACGTGGAAACTTCAGGGCCGTAAATAAAGTGTTTATGTGTAAATAAAGACTTTATGTGTCTCCTTTGCAGCAGCTGAGTAAGGGCCTGGAACTTCATAATTTTGGATTAACCACTTAATCCCCAGCCAGGACCCAGCACAGATAGGTTTGAAACTTTACTAGAAAGGTGATTCTAGATGGCTACTAGCAGAGAACTGCATTTAAAGTTGAGAAAGAAACCAAGGGCGGAAAGTTTGATCTGATAACCCTTCAGAGGGAATGTAATTTTCCTACTTTTCACTTGCAACTTTCATCAGCTTTTATTTTGGGGCTTAGTTTAAGCTTTTTCTTGACACAAACTTTAAAGTTTAAACTTTAAAACCTTTTTTGCCGCTCTTTTTTTTTTTTCTTTCTGCTTTCTTCTGTCTATGCAAATTTTCAGATTTGCGTAACCATGGCTGAAGTGGAAGGCAAAGCGCCCTTCTTATGGTATTTCTCCGCCTTCCCAGTTCTACTATTTCTCCAGTCCTTCTGACACAGGTAGAGGGCATATCCCCTTTACTGTTGAATGTTCACTCCTGCTTTATTTTCTGGATTTAGGAAGGAGTGGTCTCAGTCACTGTTGTACTCCTCTGGCTCAATTTCTGCTGTGTTTTCTTCCTTTAAAAAGGGAATTTGTTGCTAACCCATGCTTCAGTTCCCAGATTTTCCAGTTTACAGCAGCATGGAAATGACATGACTTTTGAGCCCTGCAAAGTTCTTAATGTCATCCATGTTACGACAGAAGTGTTGTCAATTTTAGGGAATTTTTGCCATGTTAGAAAAGTTGTAAGCAGCAGCTGAGAGGTGGAGGTTGTGTTGTTTTCCTCAGTTATTTTTTGGTTTGGGGTTTTGATTTGTGTCAAACACCTCCACCCCAGCAGCTTCAACAGGACAATTTTGTATTTGCTTTGTGTGCACTTCTCTTTTAGAAGGTTATCTTTGTCACCATAAGGGCTGGGAAACAGTGACCAAATTTGTCACTTCTGCATATGTGAAGGAAGGCATTTCGGTTCCTCTCAAGGTACTCAGATCAAAATGATTTTCAGAGCTGCACATTTCCCCAGATACCAGTAACTCAGGATGAGCTCAGTTCCTTGAATACCTCTAGAAAAAACATTGCTTTTATTGAGAACCATAACATGGGGAAACTTGGTATACCATTTTGTTCTTCATGTGCTTTTTATTTTAGTAAAAGCTTATATTATGAAAGAATTAATGGTTGCAATTCCTGTGTTGCCAAAGAGACCTTCCATCTCAGCCTGTAGTTGCAGATTTGTCCATACTTGCTGGAATAGCAGTTATCCTTGTTTGTTTTTTTAATATCATAACTGTGTCTAGAGAAATGCTAAGAGGTTGGCAAAATACAGTAAAATTCTGTACCTGTAAGAAAGGGGAGGAAAAAATGGTATGTTTGAAAATTTTTTTTAATTTGTGTTTCATAAATCATATAGGCAGCATGCTACATGTAAAAAATCAGTGTGTAATCTTTTTAGATATTTTTTCTTTTAAGCAGTGCTTCCGCATATTATATGAATACTTCTCTAAACGGTCATATTGAGTGATCTGTTACCTGTTCACTGTCACTTTTCTGTGTTAGTTCACTGTATCTTTACACATGCCATTTTCTACTTTCATCACCTCTCTTCTGTAACTCCATTCCAAAACCAATCACTCTTCAAAGCTTACCTACTTTGTACAGGAATTTAAGGCCACCCTTTTCTGTTCTTGAAAATTACTCTGTCAGGAGTACAGAATTACGGAACATGGGATGCTGAAAGACACTGTTACTCTAACAGAATCAATTATATGATAACGTTGTGTCCCTTACTTAGGGTGTCTATTGCTGGAGGCATGTCTTTGGTGTTTCCTAGCTGAGCTGTGAGCTGCTGTCTGCATTTGTCTGTGCAGTGGCCTTCTTGTCATTGTTCTGGTGGTTAAAGTTGATATTTCTCTGCTGCTCTTGAGGACAGAGCTGTTTCCTTCAAGTGTGCCAGCTGTAAATACTTCCCATCTTACATTAAATAATAGAAATATTAATTCTCCTTTTATGGAACAGTGAAGAAATACAAGTCGATGACACATCAGTATTTTTACTCATAAAATCTATGAAATTATTCTTGACTTTGATAAGAATTGGCTTAAACTTCAGGGCCTCAGGCAAACAAAGTACCTGCACACCTAGTTACTGTTTCAGCCCCTATGTTTTCATCCTCTTGGGAGCCCAAATACTTTGGATCTGGACATAAGAAAGAAAAATTAGTTATAGCTATAAATCTTAAGAAGAATCTTTCTTTACATTGACAAAAGGTTTTCAGGATATGAAATGACCAGCTTCCACTGGAGCTGGTTTCACTGTCAGATGTGTAGTATGTCTGGTCAGTACAGTCCTTTTGTGGTACTCACTCCAGTCCTGAGTATGACTAATTAAGGTCAGATCAGATGATTTTTCGAGGTCACTTCCAACTTGGGCTGTTGTATTATCACAGATAAAATCCAAAAGGAATTTACCCAAACTTACCTGTTCTTCGGTAGTGCATTACTTCTTCTCTGGGCTAGAGAGGGAGACAATCTACCTCTATTGGCCCTGTGCCCTCTGTTCCCTAACAAGGTGGCCTCTGTGCACCATGCGGGAGATGCGCTACTTCTTACATGCTTCTTTGCTTGGGGGCACCTCATGGTACAGATCTTTATCAGTTCATTATAGAATGCTGAAACCTGAAGTCTCAGAATGGACTGGACTACAAAAGGATTAAGAAATTTACATTAGCTCTTATGCCAACTACCCTCTCATTTGCATGCACAAATGATAAGTTCCATCTTTTCTATTGCCTGGGATATTGATTTTCTTTTTAAATTCCTCTTTCAGGATACATATCTATTTTCCCTTCATTGCTCTTTTATGCACCTGTTTAAACACAACACCAAGAACCCTTAGGTCTGATACACGGAAAACAAATCCTTTATGCATTTTTAATTAACCTGTCTATACGGTTTGAACTGAATAAACAAAATTTCTTGCATATATTTCCATTAACTGGCCTTTTGTATTCTCACAGATCGAAGCAAAACCTTTCTGGGAGAACACTCAATTAGCATTTTGATCTCTGTTTCACTTGAACAATTCAGCCATGTTTTTAAGAAGGTAGTCTTTTGTCTGCAGATAAACACAGAATTAAAATCCAACCTAATATATCAACTAAATTAAAATTGGACAGATTACCCATACCCATCAGATGTTACCTATGGAGCACATTTTCTCCTTGCAGCCTGACAACTTAACCTCAAGAGTAGCTTCATTCTAGAAGTACCACAAGGACGTGGGTTTGTGGGTCCTTGGGTGCATGGGAGAAAATCTGGACTAGGATACCACACCAAAGAAAGATGGGAGTGTATGTTAAACTTCCCTTGTATAGGGATAGTCCCTTCCAATCTGTATACCTTTTTCTGTTTTGGCTCCTTTCTGAGGACATCAACATTCGAGAAAGAAAAAGTCTATAAGCAGATGAAAGCCTATAGGTGTTCTCCCTGGAAATACCTCTGTAGTAGGTAAAAATTGGCTTGTACAGATCCGTGCAGCAATAGATGGAAATGAAAGTATGAATTTCTATAAACACGAATTGTGTGTGTGTTGCTGTTTTAAACAGTGCTCTCCGAGATACAGTTACATTCTTCCAATAGAGTGTAACACCTCATTTACTCTAGCGTAAATGTTATTTTATAATGGCAATCAGTGTCATTCGTTCCAGTGTTCCTGTGTACAGATGTAAACAGATTAATTCATTTTGGTTTTTAATTCGTCTTATGTTTTCTCTGCTGTGTTATAATTTAAAAGCAATAATTAAGTAAAGATGTTGCACTGTATTATTCTAACAGGCTGAGGGAAATAGCCTTAATTCCCAAGTTCCATATTCAAACAAAATAGTGATAAATATGGTGGCAATGGAATGAACACCAGTTGTTTTTCCTACAAAAACTGAATCCAGCAGTGTTCCTTGACTGAAGTTAGCCTTTGGGTCTACAAATAAACATCCCACATCTACTTCAGATGTAGGCAAAATGCAGTTGACTAATTCTGCAGGCAGTTTATAAACATATTTTGATAGGTGTGTCCTTCTAAATCTCATATCAAATCAAATGTGTGTCACACAGCATGACCTGGCATAGCTCAAAGCAAACTAGCACATGCAGAATCCACATATGCATTTGCAGGAGAAATACAGTGTCTTTGTTTGTACCTTGTGTGCCGCTCTCTATCTTTTCATCTTTACCATAATGCTAAAGATGTTTACACTGGCAGTCCAAAACACTTCACCAATGTTGTTCGTAATCAAAGAGCTTTTGACCTTTCCAAAAAACTATGGAGGTTTGCTTGTTTCTTTCTTTTAGGAGCTTTTAAATTCAATGTGAAGTGCACGTATGCACAGATGGATAGAGGTTGAATCTTGAGGCCCTTTACTAATTCTGAGTCCCCACTAACCTTGAATGCCTTTAGAAGATGTTTTTTGGAGTAAAGATTTTCTTGAGTAAACTGGGATCAGCCTTTTGCTAGACCTCTGAAAACAAAGACTTTCATATGTGAAGTGTTTTTTAAATGCCACATCACTAAAATTCATATTGTTGTCCGTTGCTGCTTTTTCAGCCACATGCTTGGTTGGAGTGTAGTTATCATGATGAGGATCTGTAAAAGGGACACTTTGACGTGGCTTTTTCTTGCCCAGGAGAGGCTATTGTACTAATAGCTCTAGAACTGTGTCTGAGGCTTTATAGAATCGTAGAGGTTGGAAGCAACCTCGAAAGATCATCTAGTCCAACTCCCCTGTCAAGGCAGGGCCACCTAGAGCACATCACTCAGGAATGTGTCCAGTCAGGTTTCGAATGTCTCCATAGAAGGAGACTCCACAACCTCTCTGGGCAGCCTGTTCCAGTGCTCTGTCACCCTTAAAGTGAAAAAGTTTTTCCTTATGTTAACCCGGAACCTCCTATGCTCTAGCTTGAACCCGTTGCCCCTTGTCCTATCACTTAATGAGACCGAAAAGAGCCTGGCTCCATCGAGACTTTCAAACTCTTTGGCTGGTGCTAAGCTACTTTGCTTTAGTGAGCATCCCTTTTTGGCAGGGAGGACATCCATGTGAGCATCCCTGTGGGGTTATTGGTTCTTGTGGCTATCAGTATCCAACACACAGCTGTAAAACCTGCAGCCACTCTGCTATGTAAACAGCATTGCATGGTGATTTCAGAACACTTCAGTTTATAACCTTTCTTTGAAACCAACTCCCTTAATGATATTTAAACATGAATTCCAGATGTGACAGTTAAATATACCCACCCCTTGGGAAATTAACAGTGGAGGTTTTTTTATTTATTCATTACTAAGTGCCCTCTGCCATTTTTCACGCTCCTTCCCATTGCCTCTCAGGCTCTCTGTGTGCTCCACGTTACAGCAGAGACTGCTGTGTTTTGGTACTTACATTCTCATGAGGTAATGGAAGAACAGCATTATCAGCTTGCTTACTGTAGCAGCTGAACAGCGTAGAGTCTCACTGCACTTAATCCTAGTTACAAACTCTTACTGTACAGCAGTATGTTGAGTTTCACGTTCTGCTGTGTGCCCAGTGTGTGTATATGTGGGTGTATCTATATGCTGATGCATTTCTGCACAATAAGGACATGACCTATTGAATGTCCTGTTGGTAAAAATGTGCAATTTTTGACCACCAAAGTTTCTTTTTTTTTTTGTTTTAACTGAGCAGTCTTAAAAATAAGTGGCTGCTGTGTAGCCGTGAGTTTTGATCATGGATGGAAATATCCTATGTCACGTCTCAGCTACAAAGTGGTTTGCCTTAGTTTTCAGAGTAGGTTTGTTTGAAGGACTGTGCTAGAAAGTTACACGTCATGCCGAGCTGGAATATTGAAGAGCGTGCTACAGGAGATTTAGATAATATTACTATAGAAGAATATTAGTGATAAATAGGAATCTGGTTAACTTATGAATTGTCGTAGGGTCCAAAGGCACTGCAGTAGTTTTCCCAGATGCTAATGAACTTTCAGTGCCTTTGTACTATTGAGACCATATTTCACTTATCAGACCTTTGGTTCTCTATGTCTCTAGCTGATTTGGACACTGACTGTTCCCTAGGTGCTAGAGCTGATATATGAAGACCGACAGAGCAGATTTGATGCCATTTGACCTTTTGGCAGGGTATTGCTGCAATTTATTTTCACAGACCTTTGCCTATAGATATCCTTGCTCCGACTCATTCATTCCTTGAGTTCTCTCACTGCAATGCTCACATGGAAGGAGGTCATCTTTTTGGAGGTCTATTCTATTCAAACAGATTTAATCTGTTGTTTCAGAAGCCGTCTTGGACTACATGCCATGGAGATTACTTCTATGTAATGCAGCGCAAAGCTGAATCTCATCGATCTCTGTTTTCTGTAGTGTCCTTTCATCTTTTTTAATCTATATTTCAGGGAACCACATTTTAATAATGAAAAACATCACTTTGTTTATCAAATTAATGTAGACAGTGACCTGGCCCTCTGTTAACATTTGTAATACACTTAAGGCTCAATTTAGACAAATTTATGTTACCTGCTTAGTAAATTAAGATCCTGTAACAGAAGAATTAATTGTTCATAGTTGTTATTGACATGTGCCTTTCTGCTTTCAGAGAACATGTTAAAATAATACCTAATTATAACCAGTATGCATAAGAATATCGTAAATCTATGCATGGTGAAATGCCTAGTGGTCCATACTGCTTTGAAATTTCTAAAGTTATGGTGGTTTAAAGATAGTGTATACATTTATATATTTTCTAAACTGTACATTGGTCATTGGTTTTTATCCCAATTAGAATTATAATTCTTATAGCAAAGTAGACTTAAAGTAGTCTTTGTCATGCTGTATAATGTGTATTGGTTTATGGTTACTGGATCATTGTTTACCACTGGCAAGTGAAGTGTTCAACATGTTCAAGTTTGTTTCCTGAAAATCCGTCGTGGTCCTTTTAAGAAGAAAAGACTTAACCTAGGGTAAGAGCTCATTTCATCTGTCCACATTTGAACAAAATTAACCTTGGCTTCCTCTGTAAATGTTACTGGGACATCTGTCAGACTGGGAACGTGGCTTTGACTGATGAATCACTAACTGGATGAAAATATAGAGTTCAAATTTACTTAGGACATCATTTAAGACTCATTGGGATTTCTTTTCTAAGATGCATGAAAAAGATTTCTTAATAATGTATAAAGTTACCTTAAAAGCTTAATTAGCATTTGGATTTTGGGACCCACAAAAAGTATCATTCTTTTAATACTGCTTTGGACAATGTTCTAGGTCCATTTATTTGCAAGGTGAACTAAGACCTTAGAATATATCAAAATTTTGTATGGAAAGATTAAAAAATTATGGGAGGACCTAAGATTTCTGCTCAAGGTATCTCTTAAATCCCTTGTGAACACACATATTTCATGTGTGGTCTGACCAAGTCATAAATACTTTTTATGTGCGTACGTTCCATAGCTGTAAATTGGACTATAATGTTGCCCCTCTGAGACAGTAGGAGGATAAATGACAAAATCATTAATAGTTTATCGTAGTTGGAAGAAACATGTAATGATTAAAAAACTGGAATTACTCAAACATTAAATATAAAAATCTATGTTTCGATCTGTTGATTTGAACTATGATTTGCCTGGGTCAAATCAAATACAAACCAGATTTTGCAAAAATCCATAATGAAATCTCATCTTCAACTTGCTAGATTTCATCAGTCTTTTTTTTTTTCTAAGTAGTTTGAGTCAAGAGAGGATTTAATCTCAATTTAAAACCACTGTGGATAGTGGGGCAAAATAATCCCACGGAAGATGCCAAAATTCCAAAAATTGCCGAAACCTGACTGCATTTGGGAAATGCTCCATAGAGTGGGCAGAAAGATGGTACAGCATGCACAGCAGCCACCCTCCACAGCAGCCTTCCAAGCGTGGGATAGCACTCCAGTATTTAGTATACTGACATGGTGTGATCTGAATTGGTCTTAACAGACACATTTCTTTTGCACTGTGACTTGAGATGGCTGGAGCTGGCCATGATTTATAGAAGTCTTCCTTTACACCTCCCTGTGTTTACTAAAGACAAAGTTAGTCTAGTAATTAGACAAAGTTACCAAAGACAGAGAGGGTACTAGGCACCCTGTCTGTCCCCAAAAGAAAACATTTCCATAGGTGTATATGAGTAGATGACCTCTTTCTTCATCACTGTCTTCTGACGCACCTTCTGCGTCCCTGGTGGGTCCATGCTTCCCCTCTGGTTGTATTAATGTTCTCTGCCATCCTCAGTAGTGGGGAAAACCTCATTCCTTGCATCCAGTTATTTTTTTTTCAACTCTGTGAGTAGAAAAACATCAACTTACTCATTTTTGTCAGGCTAATGGTTTCTTTGGTTTTGTAAGCTTTATGCATCCTTTGGATCTTCTTATCTTTTACCAGATGACATTCAAGCTCTTCGACTCTACCTTTAAACCCCAGTTGCTCTCACTCTCCCCTACATGCATATTCTGCCCAAATGGCCTCTCCCCATGTTATCACATAATTCTGTTTTGCCTCTCATCTTGTTTTATATTGTGCTTTCCCCAAGCTTCCTCTTCTGCCTCCAAAATCTTCGTTTTCATCCTCTAAACTCTTGTGCCTTGTCTTGCTTGTCATTTTTTGTTTGTATATCCAAGGCACAAAACTTACCCAACTGTATGTTTACTATAGATCTGTGTTAAAAAAGGGACTTTTATGTATAATTATATTAATAGAAAGTGTTATTTTTCACAGTAAATTCGTGAGGTGTTTTTTCTTTTCTGATTGATACAGATGATGTAAAATCCGACAAAGTGTTATGACTCGGTTTTAATTTTGTATTAAAAATGGTTGGAGGCAATAAAAATGGTGTAAGATTTTAAAGAAAAAACATAAGATATTCAAAGAAAAAGATTTGATAAATTCTTAACAGAATGAAGAAAATCGTTCAAATCTATAACATAATTTTAACTTACCCTAATGACCTGTAATTTCCTTCTTCTGAAACGTGGCCCCATTACATTAATCAAATTGACATTGTCATGATATATTACACTCATTAAAAGGGTGATTCTTTTATTCTAGTTAGTTTACAATTCAGTATCCATGCTATATATCTAGTGACAGTGCTGCACAGAAAATTAGGATTTTGTGTTTGGGCTGGCTTTTTTTTGTTTGTTTGTTTGTTTTCCCCTTTGGCTGAGCCAAAACAGCTTTTGTTAAGATTTGGCATTAATATGATACTGTATTGTTTCAAGAGCTGAATGGAGCAATTTTTGAATAAGATATATATATATATATAACAGTACATACTATAAAACCATTTAAAATATATTGAATAGTACTAGATCAAGCACCAATTTGTTTTATATTCTCTTGCTTGCTTTCAGCTATTGTACTGGAAAATGATTTGAATAAATGTTTCTTTCTTTCTTTCTATGGGCCAGATTCATAAACAAAAGTTGATCTTTATAGCCATTTGTTTTTACCAACTCAATAAAGCTTGATAGATCTGTCCCAGTGAGTAATTCAAGTGTGTATCCGGGATGATTACTGTGCCACGTGATAACCATGCCATCTTACATTCAGGCAGCCAAGCTTTAAAATTTTCACAGGCCACTAGCTGAAGTGTTGTTGAATTGAGAAATTTAACTCATTTATTGCTTTCAAAGCAGCATATTTGTCCATTTGTTATTTTATTTTTGTGATTGAAAGCATGACTTAATAAATATATTATTGAAAATTAGCAAAGATTAGGGCAAGTTTTTATAGGTTTTTCTGGTGATGTCTTTGCCTGAGTTTATTTTCCACTAAAAACAAAAATATCATAATGTTCAGATATAGACTAATTGCTCTGTTCAGCAGCTTCTTAAGATTTATGCATGTGTTAGAAATTTAAGAATAGAAGGATTTCTGCAGTGAATCAGAACGGATGTCCATTTATCCCTGTCTGACAGCAGCCAATAACAGCTGCTTTCCAGGACGTTTTTGTGACTTCTTCCTCTCTTGTTAAACTCCACGGTAGCAAGATCAGTGTGTATGTGGCATGGCATCAATTAACTTGCTGTTAATACAGGTGGAGGCAAGACAGGAGATAGTAACTAAGAACTAAATCTTAAATTCTGCTTATAAACTCAGTATGTGTGTTTGGGTAGAGGCTTTTCCATGGGTACTAAAACAGACTTCTCCAACTCAATAAACAGATTTCTATTACATATTATTTATGCACAGAAAGAATAAAGATAATTCTCATTTTTTTCTGTGTGATGCTTGAAGAGCAGAAGATTAGATTTCTTGTTCTGCGTTGGTCTCTTCTGAAGAAGAGAGAAGGCTATGAAATAAGATGGAATTTGACATCTTTAAGTGAAGCAACAAAGTTATTCTGGATTTTAGCGTCTAATTGCAAGCAGAGAATATAGTTCATTGTATACTGCAATTAACATTGAGCATTTTGCCCTCAAAATTCATGGGAAACTGTTAGACTAGATGTTTACAATAGGTGTACACCATTGCTGCACACTGACACTGAAGGGTTGAAAGTGGTTTATCTACTGTTATCTTCTGTCTCTCTTTGTAAAAATGGTGGAGACGATACACATATGAATAATGTTTATTACATAACGTTCAAGGGCCATTTGGGAATGAGGTACCATTCTGCCAGGCTGTACAAACACAGAATACGAGATAAACCCTATCCTGATGAACTTACAAAGTAAATCACTAGGACAGACAGAGGGACAAGCATGCAAGCAGTGAAGAATGTGATAACTGCAAACACTATTTTAATTCCATAATTGATTGATTTAATTTTATTAAACCTGCATGTTAGTGAAGACTTGTTTTTCTCTCTTAAATGCCCACTATAAATATGTTTAATCAAAGAAAGGGAAGTAGAATGAAAAGAAAAGTGTGCCTGACATTGATAGAAATCCTGTTTGGAGAAATTGCTCAGGAACAGTTCATCCATGTAAAAATATGATCCTTGTAAGACTGCCAAGGTCATCGAGGCCTGTGGTGATCTGATGAGTAAATGCTGGTCACGCCTGGAGGCAGCTTTAGATTCTGAACTCAATTCTTCAAAAAATGTAAAACAGTTTTACAGAAAAGAGTGTTTGTCATTAGCCTGTCAAGGCCATTTCCTCCTTGTTTTCTTGGTGCCCTTTTCAACAACCACATACCCCTTTATGTACCTGTCAGCTGTCCGAGATACGCACAAATGGCAGAAGTGCTGGTACTGGTTTGCGTTCTGCTGTTTGGGAGGTAGCTCAGCCGCCTCGTGGGATCTGAAGATGTGCATATGTAGCCCTTTTTAATGGCAGGTCATCGGCAGTCTTTTGTATCAGTGTATCGCGGCTGGTATGCAGTGTGGCCACCTTAATGAGATATGTCATCCTGATGTCTGACTGAAAATATATGGTAGTTCAAGATATTCATATATTCCTGTAGAAACAGGCCAAAGTCTTTAATGACAACATTACTAGGTTATTAGAAAGATTAATCCTTTCATTGATGGTCCTCCACCATCCCTGCTGATTTGCCATCAACCATTAACGCTATGCAAATCCGTAAAATATTTGGTGCAATTCGAATGCATCTGCTTCTCTCCCAGACATACAAGGTGCAGGCAAACAGTTCATAAAGAACAGTTTGTTCACCACAACTTCTGCAAAACCTTACTACACTTCAGTGCGAACGTGTCTTCGTTCGGTAGTATACCTTGATGTTTGAATTTGCACAAGATTTAACATCCCTTCAGCATTCATATTTTCTTTGATCCCCTTGCTTATTAAAAAATGCAAATCTAAATTGTATCTTATTAATGTGCTTCTTTGTGCTAAAGCTGTGGGGGGTTAAAATCCCAGCTTTGGTAACGTATTTGGATTCTTAATGTGCAGAGTGCAAAGAGATCTAGACTTTCTGCAGGCCATATTTTCTAATCAACTGTTATGAAAAAGAGTTTTATTGTGTTTCTATTTCTTGCTCTCATGGAATTTACAGAAATAAAAAGAGTAATGACTTCATTGTTATACAAAAATATTTTCAACCGTGGATAGTGATCCTTATTAATTTGCTGCAAGTTCTCAAAAATAACAGTGAGGAATCTTGCATGAGTTCAGAAAAATATGTATTTTAAACATATGAAAGTCTTTTAGCTGGTTATTTTGAAGTAAATAGTAAATTTTTGTCATGGACCTAGGGCCTTGGTAGTAGTAAACAGTGGTCACTCATTTTTTCCAGTTAAATATAGTAGCTTTTATGTACTGAGTACATCCTTTCACTATAAAAAAAAGCAAATGCTGTAATATTACTGATGCATTTAAGGCCATTAAACTGCTCCTTGTATTTCCTTTTTGCACAACTTGACCTATCCCTTTGCCCTGGTAAAAGCTTTCTCTGCATGTTTAATGTCTTTTTCTTAGTGTTACCGCTTGTTTTCTGAACTGCTTCTTAAGCATCGGCTGAACTTGTTGGGAATTTGGGTGGGTCATTGTGACTTAGGATACTGCATTGCGTAAAAATATTATAGCAAAATGTATAGCACCTGTGAGATTGGTTAAAAGAAAGTTGTAAAATGTTAAACGTCATTCGATGTGGTGCTATGTTACTTTTTCACAATGGACTTTACAGCAAGCTTTACATACAAATATAGCTTTTCCAGAAGCAGCCCAATCATTTATGAGTTTTACAGAAATATTTGGATTAAGACAAACTAGAGAAGTTGGCTATTTAATTTTTTACAGAAAGGAAAACTGACCTTATTTTTAGGAAAAAAATAAAATAGGGAAATTTTATGCAAGTTCTATGTTTGTTGAAGCAGCTAATCCTTGTGTTCTTTCTGCAGTAGCTGCAATTTTAGGACATGCAGATCCAAAGTAAATTGTCAATTATAATAAACTGTGCTTTCTTTATTTTCCCCTTCCTGCTGTTGCTGCTTCAGAAGCTTTAGAGATCCAGCTGTGAAATCGAGATCGCAAAGTCTACCATAATGTGGAGTGGGTAACCTGTTATTGAGCTTATTCTAAGCTTTTGCAAACTCAGAGAAGGGAAATGTTCTAAAAGCCATTCTAATGTAATGGTAGCTCTATCTCAACACTTTAATTTGCCTTGAAAAGAATTACTGATTAGGGAAGGACAAAGTACTTCATCCAGGAACTAGATCTCCTTTGTTTATAGCAGGGCTTTCCATAGTTTTGTAGTTGGGGGATCGTTTAATGGCTGTGGACCTCATCCAAAAGCCATTGATTATATTTGTTTTGACGCGATATTCCCTGATTCCATCTCTTTTCAGCTCTCTATGACTCAGGAGATGAATGCTGAGCAGACTGACACTTCTTCCAGGAGCCCTTCAGCAATGGAAACTGATGCTCCTGGCACTGTCCCTTCACTAGTTTCTCGCAATTTTATAGGGGAATAGGAAACGCTAAGAGAGTGGGTTTAGAGCTTCCCGGGCTCTGACTGACAGCTCTGTGGGGATAGGGCTTTGGGCACTGATTAGCTCCTCTAGTCCAGTTGTTTCCACTGCTTTCCTGAACAGATAGAATAGATCCTATCATCTGTAAGGCTCAACAAATTATCTAATTTTGTTGAGGATAGATGCTGTGAGGAAAAGTTCCTTGCTGCTCTGACTGTAAAGCACACAGTGTGGAAGTCCTTGACTGCTGGTTCCACAGCCATGTAGCACTGGGGATCATGACTCACGTACCATCTCTGCTGTGGGCAGTGAGTGATCTTATTTGGGCTGTCTTGTTGCCTGTTACTGAGACTCCATCTGGATTTTCTGTGTTTCTTCAGCTGTATCGCTTTCTTTATAGCAGTAGCCTTAGCCACTGTTGTCCTAGCTCAAATAGTTTGCCTGTATATTGACGAGAAGAAAGATTGAGAGATTCCAACTTCCTGTTCAGGAGAATAGGAAGGAAGGTAAGCAGTTTCATGCGTTTCAGATTCAAGAACTCCGTATTTTATTTCTCCTGGTAGTTGGATACAAGTTTAAGAGGGTGATGGGTCAACTGGTGGTGCATAGCTTTTCCTAATCTGGTGGCTTTGTGAACTCTTTTGAGTAAGGACATTTGAATGAGAACGTTTTGAATAAGCTTGGGGCTTTGATGCTCTAGAGATGTGAGTGCACATTGGAAGATCATGTTTTTGGCATAGGTGGCTTTAGTTAATTTGGATAGAAAGACTATTCATTTATGGTTTTGGTCATAACTGAAACAACAGTAATAAAGTCTTGGTCAGCTGTGCTCGGTTTCAGAGTCTGATTTACCAGAATGCTTCTACTTCTCTGGACCGCTCTGGTGAGACAAAAATCACCAGAAATCTGGTTTACCATCTCAGCTGAGGTGAAAATTTGTTTTCCTTCTCCTGAGTAGCAAAAAAACAGCCAAAGAGTGTCAACACCTTAGGTCTCACTTCCTGTCTCTATTTAATCCTTGGTGATCTATAGATATTGGGGGTGAAAAAGCAGATTTTTGACTTTGAGAACTACTATACTGATAAAAGATCATCTAAAAAGTGTTCGGCATAACTCAGCAAGCAATTTAGGAAGGCAGTTTTAAGATGTTTACAGTATGTAATCACATGACATGGCACCAAAAAAAAATGTTAAAGATATATATTTCCTTTTCAGTTTAAAGTTAAATTGTGTCTTGAATAGAAAGGAAGAAAAACACACAAGAAATGTTGGAGTTTTTTCTTTCTGATGGCCTGAAAATGCTCCTAAATCCTGATGACATAAATTCATTTTAGAGTAGTTAAATAAGCTGAAGCTGTCACTATACCATTAGCAATTATCTTTGAGAACTCATGGAAGAAAGGGAATCCCAGGGGGCTGGAGAAAGACTAATATAGCCTTAAAACATAACATTATTTATTAAATAAATATATATATATACACACACACATACACACAAACCATTGATAAAATAAGCCTAGCAAAAAGGCCCAGGGAATTATGATCCAGTTCCCAAAGTCAGTTCTTGGAAGGATGATAGAATAGGGTATTAAAAAAATGATTTAAAAGCATCCAGGGGATGTAAGGTGATAAGGAGGGTCAGTATGGATTCATTAAGAACAAATGTCAAAGCAGTCTAATATCCTTTGTGACAGGGTAATTGTCAATTGGTCTGAATTGTAGTATGTGATGTTTAGATTAGATATTAGAGAAAAGAAATTTAACTTTAAGAATAACTAGACACTGGAAGAAATAACCTGGAGGCTGTAGCATCCCCTTCACTGGGACACAGATAGATACTTTGCAAAGAATGGGCTCAGTTTGGCTTGGCACAGGAGGATGAACCAGGTGGCCATTACAATTCCCTCCAGTCTTAAATTTCTCTATATTGGTAGGATTTCACAGCACAATACAGGTTTTGAACTGCTTGGTTAAATACTTGACAATGGGGCTTTTCTGAATTTATCCATTAGCGTTTGCAGTAGGAAGGCACAACACACTTTCTTCTGCCATTTCCTATGGAAATTAACCGATTTTTTTGCTCCCAGTGTGAGTGTACACTGAAGTCTCAGGTAGATAACTTTTGTCTGAGAGCAATTTTTCACCTTTGGTTATATATTTCTGTGATGGCTGACCACGCGCAGGCCAGGGTATTACTTTCAAATATCTCTCTAAATCAGCAAACCTCTGTGTCCTTATGCAGCCTGTTGGGTGACAGTGAGATGAGTGTGACTGTAAGAGCTCTGGCTGTATGGATCAGATTACAAGATCATTTACTGGTTTAATCCATTTTTAACTGGATTTAGAAAAAAAAAAAAAAAGGAAAAAACCCACCCAACGCACCTCTGTTTTTACTGTACATTTTCTTTTGTCCAGTGTTTGTGCAGAATACCTCAAAGTACAAAACTACCGTGTCCCAGACTACCACAGGTGGGAGTTTTGCTTTTGTGTCGTGTCTTTATGCATTCTGCAAGTACATAAAAACATGAACTTTATCCATCGTGTGCAGCTTAAAGCAAAACTTGGTTTTATATTTTATCTTCACTGTTACAGTCACCTCACTCCTCCTGTAAAATAATGAGTGAATGTACCCCATTTGGCTTAAAGCAACAAATCTATATCCAGTTAATTTGTGAATAAATATGGGTTTCTGCTATTGATGTTTCTTGATCCACACAAAGTGGTTATATTAATACTGAAACATTATTAATCAATAGGTAGCTCTTTAAAAATACATCACTAAGACTAGCCAATTACCTTTAAGTATATATCAAAGGCGACAGAGCAATCTGATTCCCACTCATGGTCCATTAGAGAGTTCCAAACATTTTAATTATAAATATTTTTTTTTAAGTTTCTCATTCAGGCCTCAAAAAGATTGGAAAAAAACCCTGAACTGATTCTTCAGTTTTTCTTTTTTTTTTTTTTTTATTCAGGAGAGTACAAAAGTATGCTTAAACTCATCTTAGCCTCCGGAATTAAAACTAAGTAAACTGTGTGTTATCTTATATTATTTTTAAGATAGTCTGCTCTGTAAGATCACAAAAGTAAGTTATAAAGACAGATCCTATCATTGAAGTGTATAGTTCTGTTTGGTTTTGTAACACTAATTAACTCTATTGAGTTTCAGTGAAATTGCATTATTTGCCCCTCTACCGAAGGAAAATCTGACCCAAGCATAAAATCTATCTGTAAATTCTCAGAAATATTCAAAGAATATAGGCTGCAATTTTGGGAAGCATACAGTGTATTTTTTATACCCTGCTGAAAGTTTAAATACCTGTTTGAAATATAAACCCAACTCTGACCTGTTTATGGAGTCACTCCTGATGTTTCTGCTTCTGCTGTAGGAAAGGAATATGTTGGCTGAAGTAGAGTATTGTGTTATGTTTTACAAACAGATGAGAAATTGTGTATTTTCCTTTGAGATTATCATACCATTCTTCATCTAAATTTCCTTATTTAAGTAGACTATTTCCCCTCTGGCTCATGTCCCTCGACAATTACCCAGCATAAGCAATCAGCGGAGAATAGCACGAGGTGTAGCTGATTGTCATTCAATGCAAGCGAAATCTTTAGGTGACCATTAGTCACTGTTTTAGACATGTTAGCTTAAAGTGGAAGCAGTCAATTATGGAGTAGAAGCTTTATGGCTACATTATTACCATCATACTATTAGGTTTTCGGCAGTAGCATTCTGTTCAATCGATCCGTGCCAAGACATTGATGGATAGTTTTGTTCTTCAAATGTCAAATATGTGGGACTTCTGTACTTTATTTATTTACTGGTGCACTACTGTACTGTGGATCTCTCTCGTTTCTACATCATTCTAGCTTAAACAGCTAATCATGATTTATTTTATTTGAAGTTTTGGTGTTGATTTCAATATTGTTCTTAATCTTTCTTTCTTATGCTCTTGAATGACAGAGGAAACTGTACTATTGTATGGGGTGTACGCTTAATTGGACGTGTGAAAGTTTCACAGTTATACAAGGGTCTTGGACAGCAAGAGTCATTGCTGATTGAGAAATGCATGTGCATGGTGGTGTCCAATGTGTAGTGAGTGTCGAGATTCTGTTCCCTCCTCTACTCCTATGTGTTGTACTTGTTTGGAGGGTTCGGGCTCTTTATTATTTTATGTCTCTCATACACCAGAATAATTTTAGAACATCACTAGCTTCGACATGCAGGTTTAGTTTAGGTCACAGACTTTAATCTGGGTACTATTTGAAACTAAATATATGCTTTTGTAAGTATATTCAAAAGTGAAAATACTGTTATTGACACTAATCAATAGGTATATAAGCAAACTTTTTTTTTTTTGTTGTTTTGATGGGGATGAAGAAGCATGTAAATAGAAACAAAGAGCAAATTCATAGAGTGCTGTTAATCATCTATCTCCAACAGGACTGAAAAGAAACTCAGTCAGCCTGTTGGTGAGGGTCACTGGTTCTAAGTACTTTAACCTTCTGCCAGAATTTTCCTAACAGTATTACTGAATCCATTCTTCAAGAAAAACAGTAAAAATGGTAAACTGAAACACGCCAAAGTTTTCTGCTCAATTTGGTTAAGCATCAAGACATGCAGACAGAAATTAGCAATACAAAGGCTTTGCACTCATCCTGCATCCATGGCTTCAGTGACACAAAGTCAGAGCAACTGTCATAAACTAGAGCTGTGTTTGTGCAAGGAGGTTCAGGGAGGTGTAGCCCCCATGGTACCTCATCATATAGTGATCAGTGAGCTGTGCTATGTGCCAGAGGAGTGACTCTACCACTATACTATTGTGCACTGTACAATTGCTGCTTCGGCAGCACTCTACTGGCTGCACCGGCAACAAAGAGAATGTGATTAATATTGTTAATACTGGTGAATTAGGATTTCAAACCCATTCATTTAGGTCAATACTGCACAAGTGTCCCAGCAGGATGAGAGCTGAAATGTCAGTCTCATGGTTTTGAATTCTTGGCAGAAGTAACACTTCTTATCTGGTAAGGAGTGTTGCTGTTGAAAAAAATTATAAATATACTGATTTGGGTAAATGTTATAGTTTTGATTATAGGAGTATTATACGCTTTTAGTTCATCTCTTATCCACGTCCCTCCAGCGCCTCTTGGACAGCATTCCTGGTGCTGGATAGCTGTAATTCTCCACTCCAGAACTGGCTGCAGCTCAGTAGTGTGTGTGTGTGTATGCATGTGTTATGAAGTGACTCTGAATAAACAGACTATTTAAATGTAAATAGTGTTGTCATTTTACTTAGTGAGGATTACTTCTCACTAATTAGGAGGACATTCATTTTACTTTAGTGTTTGAACACTGAAATAATTAATATTAGTATAACACTGGTTTTCTCTCTGAGTTTTTATTTTTCTATCTGTGTGTTAATTCACATATTTGTAAACATATACACTAAATAAAAGCCAATGCGTTCCATGTGTATTTTAAGAGTTAAAAGATGGAGCCAAGGAGAGTGTCAGCTGATGCACAGTTTATGATAGCACTTAATCAAATGTTTAAGTTGATTTAAATTATTTTAAAGCACAGGCCAAATCAAGGTTTATTCAACCTTGATCCAAAGCTTACTGAAGCAAATGGAAGTCAAAATACTGTGTTCAATGGGCTTCGAACTGGACACTGAATAACAGACAGCTGAGGCATGGGGGTAGCACCTCAAAAGAGGCACGAGTGCTACATAGTTAACAGTGAAGTCAAAATACTTTGATTTCCTGCTTGCCTTTTTTCAGGAAGAACTACATTTGGAAAAAAAAGAGAAGTCAGACATTTATATGAGATAATTAAAGATAAACTAGACTAGCTCAGGGAGAGTGATCAGCAGAAAACAGGGGAAAGACCAGAACAGAAAGAAGCTTTCTGTCCATTGCCACATGTCATACATGGCATAAGTGGAAGTGAAAAGGAATTTACAGTAGGCAGTGACCTAATTATTATTGTAGTCTAGTTTATTAAATAACAGAATGATCTCAAATAAATAAATCCCCAGGTGCACGTAGGTAAGTGACATACGTCGTACAGAGCTGGCTTACCTTCATTTTGTACTGCTTTATCTTCTGCACACACAGTAGGATAGAGTCCATCAGTATCATTATTACGTCTCTAAGTCAGTATCATTTAAGTTACTTATTCCTGAAGTATCTTATTTCCCTTTCAGTAGTGTGTTCACCTGCCTCAACACACACATCTCCTTGACCATTGGCTTTTGAAGTCTCGGCAATGAGTCTTGAGATGAACTGAGCAGCAACACAGGGGCTGCAGCTCACCTAAGCTTCCCAAAGCTGATCCACAGCAAATCCATGTGTAGACAAGAGTAACCAGTGTTGCCCCCTTCAGACATTATGGTGCATTTATTTATATTCAACAGGATTGCATTGGGACAAACTGATAGAGAAAAGAATAGCAGCTGGTAGTGGATTAATGGAATGAGGATCTTATTGTTTGTTAGGTAGGCCAGATAACTGCCCCAAATGGTTTTCACTAGCAGCAGGGAAAGGGGGGGGGGGCCATTCGGTGCCTCCACAGCTGCTGTGACTTTTGCTGTTCTCTGACTGTATTGCTCTCTCTGCTGCCATGACGGCAACCTTCGGCCCACCCCGACTCCTGCTGTCACTAATTGAGCATCTGCCCCGTTTCTGTTACTGCTGCTCCCACTGTGATTTTAGTCTCATATTTTACTTGTGCTAATGAACTTTTGTCATGACCACAGGGACATCTGTGGCTACCTGATAGGAGTTGCAGGAGAGCTTTAGAGAAGGTAGAGCTTTCCTTTTGTTGTGCTGGAGAGAGTCTCTTTCCCCACTCTGTGCTTTCAAATGTTTCCCAATTTATCCCGTGAGCTGCTGTTGTCAGACTCAATTCACAGTCACTTCTCCAGCTCTCTGTCCTTTCTTGATTTTCCTTCCAAAAGAGAAATACCACAGAATAAGCAGGATAATTTTTCTACTAAGGTTTTATATACTTTGACTCTTTTTTCAGGTTATAGCCATCAGGAGCAAGCTGTTGTCACAGATAAGCTAATATATACTCCTGCAGTAGACAGTCAATGCGTGTAAACCATCCCTACCTACACTGGTATTGCTTGAGGCTGGAGTAAGCTATGCTTCAGCAGCTCTTGAATTAACAGGTTTTGTCTGTCTGTAGCGATCTCCTGAGTACAACTCGTACAGTAACTCCTGGTCAATGGATTTTTTGGTAATCTCAATTTTTTAATTTTATTTTTCAAATCTGAGAAAAAAAATAGTGTAAGTTTAGATACCTCGAAAACATGACCTATGAAGAAAAAGTAGATTGGGGAGGACTGGCTTAAAAGAAGAGTGCAGTGATGGGAGAATGACAGTCTTCAAGAAGTTAAAAAGCCACTGCTAAGAGGAAGGGAGTACAGCTAGGAAGGAAACAGGGGAAATATGTTGCAGGAAGTAATAGTTAGATTAGATACCAGGAAAAAAAATTTAATGGGATGCATAGGGAATACTGGATAGCTGTTTGGAGAGACAGTGAAGTTATTGAAAAACAGGTTAAAGCATAGCTTAGGCACATAATTAAGGTGGGAAGAGACCTTTGGAGGCCATAAAGGTCCCACTCAAAACAAGGTGTCAGAGCTTAACTCCAGCTGGTAACTAAGCCCCACACAGCCACCCGCTCACTCCTCCTCCGGTGGGATGGGGGAGAGAATCTGAATAGTAAAACTGAGAAAACCCATGGGCCGAGATAAAGACAGTTTAATAAGCAAAGCAAAAGCTGTGCACACACGCAAAGCAACCGAGGAATTCATTCCCCACTCCCCATGGCAGGCAAGTGTTCAGCCATTTCCAGGAAAGCAGGGCTCCGTCACGCCCAATGGGAAGACAAACACCATCACTCCGAACATCCCCCCCTTTCTCCTTTTTCACCCAGGTTTACATGCTGAGCATGACATCATATGGTATGGAATATCGCTATGGTCAGCTGGGGTCAGCTGTCCCAGCTGTGACCCTTCCCAACTTCTTGTGCACCCCCAGCCTACTCGCTGGTGGGGTGGTGTGAGAAGCCTGTGTAAGCACTGCACAGCAGTACCTGAAACATCCCTGTGTTACCAACACTGTTTCCAGCCCAAATCCAAAACACAGCCTGGTACTAGCTACCATAAAGAAAATTAACTCTATCTCAGACAAAACCACCACACAGGGCCAGTTCCCATGCTGTAGTCCTCCTCTCCAAACTGTTTTTCCAATTTGACTGCAAGGATTTGTATGGGAACCTGTATCAAAAGACTTGAGAAAGTCAGCGTAAATTGACACTGTGCTCTCCCTCTGACCACTGAACCAGTCGTTTTGATGTAGAAGGCAATCAGGCCTGATTTGATCTTGGTAAATCCATGCTGACTGTTTTTCATCACCTTCTTGTCCTTTATGTGCATGGATATGGCTTCAAGGAGGGCTTGCGCATACTTGGATATGTCTAAGACAGCATCAGTTCTGGCTATAGTTGGTCTTGCTGTGAGACAGGAGGGTGAATTATTTTAGGAAATCACTTCCAGTCTTGAGATTCTAAGATCAAATATGAATGTCAGCTTTATTATGTATGAGGTCTTGTCTTTCTAGAATTTCCCTCCTGCTCTGACAAGCTCTCCTTCCTTGACATCTCATTTTTCAGCTTGAACCTAAACGCTACAAGTTTTTTAGGGCTTGAGCAGACCAAAGTCGGCCCAACTGAGGAGCACAGAGAAGTCCCTTGGTTCTTCCACTGTGGATTTATCCACCCAATGAGCTAAACAGAGTTCCCAGTTAGGCTCTAGCAGAAGAGATTTTATATCTCCTGAAAAGAGTTGCTGTGGGTCATGTTTGGCTCTTATTTAAAAAAACAAAAATTGAAAATCCTCCCAGTTATTATTGTGTACCATTTGCTGAGCTTCTTTCTACCTGTGCTTTGTCCATGGACAAATTCTGTGTGATGCCCAAATTTAGACATATGGATTTCTATTTTTGTTCCTGGTGTTGAAGTTGTGCCCATTTGTATGTACATCTATAGTCTATGTTGAGGGCTTTCTCTGTTGTGCCAGGCACTATTCACATTCCCACTTTTGACCTCTTTCTGTTGGTTCACCTATTACTCTTTCTTTTGGTGTTGAGAAAAAGTGTAGTTCTGTCTGTACAAAAGCAGCGCTTTTTTTTTTTTAATATATCCTCACACTTTTTACACGTTCACTTCCCACATTTTAACAGCTTTATTGTTAAATGAAATCAAAAGAGTAAACCAGAAAAATACAGCTTCATTGACAAAGCAATTCTTGGTGTGTAGTTGAAACACTAAAATATGTGTTGGAAAATTTCAAACTATTAAATCTCAAAACAGACCCAATGTTTACATTTTATAGCATATATTATGGCTGAGACTGAAATAGGGCAAAGTACAAAAAAGTAATAATCATTAGCTTAATATTTTTCATCATCAAAAATATATAGTCACTTTATTAAAATGATGTAAAAATGTTACTAATTTGAAATCCAGTTATAGTTTTAAAGTTTTTCTGAAAAATGTTTGGATGTTTTGCTTGAGACTTTGTGAAAGTTTGTTTCCTTTTAGTGTCTTTCCTCCTTCCATCAGATTTATCATTCCAACCACACTGAGATCAGCATCTTAGAATCAGCCTTAAGTTAAACCAAAACACTTGGATTATTTCTTGTACTTCTTAATAAATACATAAGTAGCTTTCTTGTGAAATGAGACATGCAGCCCAATAGTATTGAAACATTCTATGTATATGTGCATATAAAAATGTGTCTGGTCTGTATAACCACATATATAAGAAAGATCTAAGCCATCTTAAAGTCAGAATATACTGTGCTCTCAGTGTATATAACTGTAGAAGAACTCCTCTGATCTTGGTGCACCAATGCAAAAAAAGCAAAATCTCATGCTGAATTTAATTCCAACAGGAAGCTAGTGGGGTTAGAAAAAAACCCCACTACATTCAGAGGCAAAAACTTTTCCTCAGCCAAAATCTGGTTATTTCAGGTTTCGATGTCATGGTTAAGATCATATCTGGCCCCTTCTTTTCTGTATCTGGCATGACTTCAGGCATAAAGCAGTTGTTAGCGATCAGAAAAAGGACTTCGGAATTTCCTGCACTCCTGCTGTGTAGATTCAACTGCTATGTTTAAATAATGGATGAAGCTAAGATTATTATAATTGATCATTGTATGATTTATATGGAGTAATTATAACTAGGTTGAGAAAGAATTTTCAAAAGCTAGTTTCCTGGTAGCCAGAGCCATTAAATAAGTGTGCTGCCAAAACAAAAATTAGGTGGGAACGTAGCCACAGAGTTCAGAATGGCTGTCCTCCACCTGATTTACAGCTACCCTTATGATGACAGTATCACCAGTATTTTCTTAATAGGAACAGTAAGAGCTGTTTGAATTGTTTATCTTATCTTTCTAACAGAACTCTGCATTGTTTTAAGCTTATTCAAGCAGAATAACTGGAAAACCACAAAAAACCTAATGTATAACAAAACTAAAAGGTGCAAGAGGTTGAAAAGGTTAATTAAAAGTGTAATGATCGCATTTACTGAGACAGTCCAATTAATCACTTTATTCTAGTGGTCATGTGATACAGAAACCATTGCTACAGATAACTGATTTCTAGTGCTGGCATACATGGTCTACGTTCATTAAAATGTGTATTTTTCTACACATGGAAATTTAACTTTTTATTTCAAGCTGCTTCTATTTATTTAAAAAATATTTTCAAATAGTAGATAATGTTTAACCCTGTAATCTCACACAATACTTTCTCCCTCTGACCAGTGTGGGAGCATTGCCCCCCGGATACTTGTAGTCTCACAGTCCCATGGGAGGTTTGCTTACAGCTTAATGGGGTTGTAGGTATAGAAGAAATAAAGCACTAGAAATACATCATTATGTAACGTGATCTCTCTGAAACAGTGTATATGACCAACAAAGTGAATTCTCAAGTGTCAACAAGCACATCTAAATGTAATTTTTACCATGTCAACTGGAAAAAGGCAAAAAGAGCCTTGAAGGATCAATTACAAGGGTCATAACCTTGTATTATCTGATTTGCTATAATATTCACACAAGCTTTATTGGAATGGAACATAAATTTGAAAAATAGTGAGATTAGAAAGGATTGCAATACTACAGTAAAGAGCTAGAAGCTTTCTCCGGGTTTATTTTGCTGGGGCAGCACTTTAGAGGGAGCCCATTATAAGCCGGAGAACAGTAGTTATGTTAACATGGTAATTAATCAAGTCTGAGGAAAAGAGGAAGCAAATTGTGAATTCAATTCTGCAGTAATAAAAAGAAATGCTGAAAGTTTCCCTGTAAATTGGCATGACTTTGGTAAACAGTCCCTCACTGTGTCTTGAGAACTTGCGTGCAGTAAATCACTTCTCATGGCAACCGTGTAGGTTTGAATATTTTCTCAAGTTTATTCTGTATTTCTGTGTGTGCTAGTTCCTTCTTAATTCTGTTGACTTAGTATTTAGCTAATAATAAAATACTGAACTGTATAACATGAGAGCATATGCAGTAACACATTTTCACTTTGAATATTTTAAGGGGAAATTAATTAGAAGAACTCAGCTGAAACCATGGCGATAGCCTTCCACATCACAAAACCAGCCTCTGACTCAGTACAGAGCGTGAATTGTATATGGAATGACTGAGATCACTCCCTCAGAAAAAAATATATTCTGTATATGGTCCCAGTCATGCATAATCCATCCCTCATCCTCAGTGTAGATACGGTAAAATGACCTTTACACCCTAAAACTCTTTAGGGTAGAACCAAAATAATTGGTGCAGTAATGTGAGAAACAGTGACTGGATCAGTTTGCAACAATCGGAGGTGTCTTTTTTAGCAGTCTCTGATTTTATTCATACATTTCTGCCTCCTACAGAAGAAAAGTAAGTACCAAGAAGTAAAAGTAGCATTAAATAACCAAATTCTTGAACTTGATTATTGAAAACTCGAAATAACTCTAGTGAATAAAATGTATTTAACTATGCTGGTGTAAATATAATGCAAAACTGCTGTCGTCAGTGCCAAACGGAAAATTAGGGACCCTGCCATAACCTTTCATTAGATTTCTAGCAGAAATGGAAGGTGATAGATCAGGATATTTGCGTGAGTGAAGACAGAAAGGTTTCCAGCAGCAGACCACAGCGGTGTTAACACTGGGGAGCAGGGTTTCCTCTCCCTCCCCGCTCTTGTGGAACGAGAATTTAAACCAGTTCACTGTGGGGTTGCAAGACTTTCCTCAACCTGTGAGTTGAGCAGATGTCCCCAGCCAAACCACAGGGCTCAGCCACCTCTGAGTTTTCTGCTCAGCCTTTCCCCAGAAAAGGCTGAAAGTACCAAATGAAATCTAAGACATCATTTCTACCCTTTTTCATTAGCACATATCCAGCATAGGAGTTTTCTCTTGCAATATTTATCTGCAATGTCTATGAAATGCACCAGAAAAATGCTACCTGCCTGCTGCCTAATAAAGGTAGCAGGATCTAACTCTAAATGGACACTGGAGTCCTGTCTCCATTTAGCCCAGATAGAATGGTGAAACTGGGTAATGCGAAATGCAGCACGTAGGGTGTGTGGCCCTCTTAGTAGAATTAAACTTCTAGGAACGGATCAAGAGATAGATTTATCTACCTAAAAGTCAAGAGCCCCTGCTTCCTAGTGATATCTAAAACCCTTAGCAAGATGCTCAGAATCCTTATAAGGTGCACAAGGAATACCGTGTAAAAAAAAAATTGAGAAACCAACCAAACCCCAACAAGCCTCCCTACACAACAAATGTCTAGGTGGACAATAATTAAATATGGAACTGAGATTTGTTGGAAGACTTTGGACCTGAAGAGCCAGATTCACAGCCTCAGGCAGGTGCATCTGTCCACACAGCCATCAGTGTATGCTCCTGGGACTAGAGCGCCACTCTTCTTTTAATGGGCACCTAGCAGAAGATGTTATGATGCTTTATTCATTGAGTTAGTCTTTATGGAAGTGTGATACCTTTGCTCTCTGCTCTTCTCCATGGGTTTTCACAAAGCCTGAGAGGGTACCCTATGGATTAGGCAGTAGGTCGGTCTGGAAGGGAGGGGAGGAGCTGGGGTATAGGAAGGGTTATGTTTTTTAAAAGGGGTTAGAAGAAGTGAGCACAAGTGGGATCATACCTCTGCAGATTCACAGTTAAGGGATTCATCTTCAGGGCGGGAATCCTGTTTTCCAGTCATTGCTCTTGTAAGAGAAATAACTCTCCTTCCTGGGTGCAGGCCAGAACGCAGCAATCTGCCTCCCAGGGAGATGTCTCATCATTGGGCTGAAGCATCATGCTCTCTCTTGTGTTTTGCAATATGCTGTATTTCCTGCGCACCTTCCTGAGAACAATCTACAGTGAGATGGTTTGAGAACTCTTCTGGGAAATGAGAACAGTGGTTCTGAGTCTCCAGGTCAAAGAAGGCATGTCTAGATCTAGTCTTCTAGATCCTGACTGAGGATTCACCAGTGGAGCCTCATAAAAACAAAAGTCAGGGTGTTTTAAAAAAGGCTTGGGCATAGCAGTTGTACGTAACATGGTAGCTGAGTGATGAACACTTCTCAATCACGTCTATTAAGCAATGTAAATGTTCTTGTTCTCTACAGGGTTTGGACAGGAGACAGTCTTTACCTGCTCGAGTAGATTTATGGGTGTATTCAGAAAATAATTCTAGGGGCCTGTGAAATTTGCGCTATCCAGGACTTACATAACTGACCAGGATTATAAAATGTTTTAGCGTTGGTCACAGGAACCTAAAGTCCTGGTTTGGGCAGTTTTGTTTCTTTACATCCTTTTGTTGCCCTGCACACAGGAGTCGGTCTCATCCTTGTCGCCTGGTGTACCTGCTGCTGCCATCGATTGCAATTTCAACGTGCATTTGTTGTGTTTGGTAGTACTCTGAAAGCCCTGGCTATAGCTGAGAATGTATTAGCTTTAATTTAAAAAGTAAAGCCCATGCTTGTAATTATTATGGACAAGATTTGAAGTAGACCTGACTCTTCTCTAAATGCTGAGTAGAAGACAAGTAGAACCTCAAAACAACATATATGTGTATCATGATTTGTTGGGAATGACTCATTTTTTTCTCTGCCATTTGGGTTTAGAAATAATTTGTACATGAAAATTTTAGTTTGTTTGAATCCATAAAGATTCAAGATATTTGCCATGCTTTCCTTATTTTTTAATCTGCTCTTCTTATAGAACAGATCTACTTTGGTGAACCTCATTAGCAGCACTTTAAAGCGTTAAAGTCAGATCATAGTTCTCTTTATTCTGGTCAGTTTTTGATTCCTGTGTTCTGCAGCTGTGTTGGAGTAGGCCCATACTCATGGTCACCTCTATCACTTTGTAATTTTGTCTTCCATCACATTAACATTTACTGCTCTCTTTACAGCATTCCCTTCACTAAAACCCCTAGAAAACCTGCTAATGCTAATTACTTGCAAATAGTAATGGTAATTGTAATGGCAACCTCAGTAAATTGCTTTTTATGTGCTGTAAGAAAATTGAAAACTAAGTGTCCATTTTGCTGTTTAATAAGAATCTTATAGAACAAGTAATAGTCCTTTTGCTCCTTCCATCTAGTGGAAGCAAGAATAAGAAGCTCCCAATATCCACCGAGAATCCCTTCTTGTGCACCGTGGGGTTAACAGAAGTTGAGGAGACAGACAAAAGGCTCAGTAGGTGCAGAAATGAAATAGAAATGGAAATTCAAGGAAGGTGAAAGATTAAGGTGAAGAGACTGTGAAAGAGGGTGAAGCATAAGGAAGATCACACAGGGCAGAGGAAGCCCTATTAAAACTTTAGAAACATTTCTGAATAAAAGCCTGGAGTGTTTGGTTGGCTTCTTTCTGCTGCCCTGTGCGAGCTTGAGTCCAGAACTCTCGCAGCTGTAACGATGCTGAGCCAGGGGCAGCAGGACGGCATTCAGGACATAAATATCAGAGTAGTTACACCTTACACGGGGTGTAACCTAGTAACCTAGGTCTGCTTTTTCATCAGTAAAATTTATCAGAAAAACCATCTCTCCTTGAATGCAAATGTTATATGCGCAGCAGTAGAGCTGGTAGTTGGTGATCCATATAGCAGTATGTCTTAGTAAGCCAATTATTGCTGTCCCAGAGTTTTTGCACATAGCGTACAGCAAATTGCCTGGTAGGAGGATGTTTTTAGGCATCCTAACCCTCTGGACATTGGGAGCTGCTGCCGGCAGCCCTTGGCTCTGGCTGTGTTCTGCCGTGACTCTGCCTGCGCTGCACCGGGGTTGCTCCCACAGCAGCAAAGCACCTCGCAGCTGCTGGTGACTTCTGGTGAGAGGCAGCATCCTGGTGTTTGCAGATCTGCTCTGATGGGCCCCTTGCCGCGGGCAGGAACTACTGCCTTGCACACAGGCGTGAGGCATCACTTATCACCTGCCTGGAAATAACTTACCTCTGAGTCTGCAGTGATTTGGCGGGAGTGGGGAGATGCATGGTTTGGCAGAGATTTCCAGAATGGGCCCAAGGCAAGGCAGACTTGGGAGAGGGGAAGCTCTTCATGGAGAAACGGTGGTGGGAAGAAATTGTTACTTGTCCCAGGCTGCTGCTCTGACCTCCCTCAGTCCATATCCAAGTGCCCCAAGAGGGGGGTGAACTGAAAAAGGATATCCTTACACAAAGCTTTCCCAAAGGATGCTGGCAGGAAAAGTACCTCTGGATTAGATCCATTTGCTCTTAACGTAGTCAGTACCTAGTAAGAGCCAAACTCCTACCTGTCTTAATAATTTAAGCTTTGCAGAACAGAAGCTGGGTGAAATTTTGACCTTATGTATTACTGCTGTGTAAGTAATCCTCAGAAACAGTATTGCTAACTGTTTGTAGTTACCACAGCACATAGAAATAATTATCATATACTTTTGCAATAAAAATAAAGCATAAAATGTCTTCTGGGTTGTAAATTTTGTATTAAAACCTGATTTAAAAGCTTGAGAGATGTTGACATTAAGAAGAGTTGATTTAGACAGTCTTGTGTAATTCAAATGCAGTTGATGAATATCTCTTATGTTTTGTATGTTAGTCTTGATTTTAAAAGGTAAAAATAATTCATATAATCTGATGATAAATATGCCAGAAGCAATAGGTAGACACATGTATCAAAATGGAAAAGGCAAGCGGTGTGTGACAACCAGGACTAATTTAAAAAATAAACCCAAACAAACCTGCTCCATGTTCAGAGTTGACATGTAGAGGAATGTGAGTCTTGGATAGATACACATTTCATGAAAGATATGAATATGCATAACTATTGTTTGTGAACAATTTGCACCTAATTTAACTTTCATCCAAGATAACTTTTACTGCTGTTTGCACTGTCAGTGAGTTGGCTTATGCTCTGCTTTTTAAAAAGATTGATTAACTTGTCCCTTTTACTTTTGAAATGTTCATACTTACGGTGCTTTTTAATTCTGTACCAGCATGTACTACATTTTGGACCCATAATGGAAAACATCATAGCATGATTTGGGTTGAAAGGGACCTTAAAGATTATCTAGTTTCAGATCCACTGTCATTAGCTGCGACACCTTCCACTAGACCAAGTTGCCCAAAGCCCCATCCAACCTGGCCTTGGACACTTCCAGGAATGGAGCATCCACAACTTCTCTGGGCAACCTGTGCCAGGGCCTCACCACCCTCACAGAGAAGAATTTCTTCTTAATATCTAATCTAAATCACCCTCTTTCAGTTTGAGGCCACTACCCCTTGTCCTATCACTACACTCCCTGACAAACAGCCCCTTTCCATCTTTCCTGTAGGCTGCTTTAGGTGCTGGAAGGCCGCAATTAGGTGTCCCTGGAGCCATCTCTTCTCCAGGCTGAACAACCTCAATTCTCTCAGCTTGTCTTCATAGGAGAGGTGCTCCAGCTCTCGGGTCATCTTCATGGTCTTCCTCTGGACTCACTTCAGCCGCTCCATGTCTTTCTTGTCCTGGGGACCTCAGAGCTGGATGCAGTACTTCTGGGGGGAGTCTCACGAGAGTGTAGTAGAGGGGCAGAATCCCCTCCCTCGACCTGCTGGCCACACTGGTTTTGATGCAGCCCAGGACATGGGTGTCTTTCTGGGCTGCCAGCGCATATTGCCAGCTCATCTTGAGCTTCTTGTTCATCAGCAACTCCAAGTTCTTCTCCTCAGGGCTGCTCCCAATCCATTCTCCTCCCAGCCTGTAGTTGTGCTTTGGATTGTCTTAACCCATGTTCAGGACCTTGCACTTGGCCTTGTTGAACTTCATGAGGTTCGCGTGGGCCTACCTCTCAAGCCTGTCAAAGTCCCTTTGGATGGCATCCCTTCCCTCCATATACATAAACCTGTATGTGATAATCAGCAAAGAGCTGTGTTATTACATCTTGGGTTTTTTTTTAAAGTATGCTTTATAATATACAGTAAGCTGACGACTGTATTGCGATGCCCCACTCAGAGCTCTTCCACAGAATCTTGTTTTAAAGAGTGGAATTCAGCAGTTGATTCCCAGGCACAAATAACCATGTAATTACTCTGCAATCACATAGTAATTAGCATGTACTATTCATATATTGCATAATTATATGCCCTGCAGATTACATAGTAATTATATTTGTACTAAACATGTAATTCTATATACTGTATAAAAAAAACTTTGAGAGTTTATAGTTAAGGTTATAGTTGTATGTTAATGTAGTACAACATTTTATATAAAAATGTTACAATTTTTGTGAGAGGGTTGTATTTTGGATATCTCATCTCTTCAGCATCTGGTGTTGCTTAAACTGTGGTAGGCATGCTTGACTGTTAGTTTATAGCCAAATGTTGCATGTTTATATTTTTGTAAATTATGAAGATAAGAAGCAAAACCGTGCAGTTTATTATGCAAGGAAATGAAGTTGGGAAGGACTTGGAGTGTGAATGTTAAACGTACAGAGGTTACACGTGCAAACCCACTGAACGTAGTTCCAGCATGTTGCTAGAGTGAAAAACAAATCTAATGCTCCTTATGCGTTGTGTTAGCCCTAGGTAGGTAAGATACACGGGATAGTAGCTGGTGATATATCTGTATAGTGTGACGTGTGCGCAGGTACCAAGGCCTCTTTGGGCACAGTAAGTTCAGAGAGTTACAGGAGCTTGGTGCAGATGTCAGCCAAGCTACAGCATCTTTTCCTGCCATGGAAAAAGATAAAAGCTTGATGTCCTGATCTGGGGATGGGAGGCAAAGTGGTGGGAGGTTGGAGGAGAACAGCACTAGGCAGGCTGAATTTTTGGGAGAAGGTGGAAGATCTAGAAAAAAGCTTTTTTAAAGCAGATCTCAGAGCTTTAATCGTTTGAGATGTTCTATATTTAGCCAGCCCCTCTGGTTGCTGCAGAGTTTTAGATATTTGCAACATGTTTTGTTCAAATTGCAAATTCTATAGCAATGGGAAGTTAATGTATTTTCTTGGATCTGTGATGTTGGCATTCCTAGTAGCTAAAGCAGCACTACAATTACTCTTAATTGAGTTTTGCGTTCTAGTGCCAGTTGCCTTCATTTTCAAGCAAAGCATATATTGGGTTTTAATATCTGGATAATTTATTGCAAAATTAAATGTCTAATTATAGTCGTAACTTTTACCTGAAATTATAGTCTTAACTTTTACCTGAGTTTAATTTTTTTCTGTAACTTCTTGTAGCGTGTGCATGTGTTTGTGTGAAAGAGAGACATACTCCGTGTTTTAAAATATTTCTTTCACAGTCACTTGTTAATTCTACATCAGCTTCTTCAAAGCTTGTAAACTTTATGAAGCTTCCAGAGTTGAGGTGTCATCTGTAGATCTTATACAAGTGTCTTTAACTAAGCATGGAGCTTACGGGCCTTGTGGGTGGCCTTAGAGAGCTCACAGTCGTGGGGCTGCACCTGCCTTCCCTTCTGTCTGGGTGGGCTGTTTTCATACCACAATAACTGTAGTAACAGGCATGTGGCTTTTGCATTCTGCAGAGTACACAAATCGCATTTAAACATTGTTACCTGGTGTAGACACTGAACGTCATTTATACTGTTCAAGGAAAAAATAAAAAATGCCAGAGCTTTACAAAACATTAGGAGCCCGCGTTCTCACTGCGTTCTTGTGCAACGGGGCAAATGCATCCCTTCCAATTTACCAACGATTTTAATAGCCTTTTAGTGAGGCCAAGTCTTACCCAATATTCATTCTGCATGTCTGCTACAAAGAAGATGAAGTACAGCCTGCCCAGTGTAACCCTCATTTATTTGCCAGCATTCTGATCTTAACGCATGCCTGTGCTCTTGTTCACTCATTAAACCGTTACCCTGAGGAACATATGGACCGGTCGCAGTTTCTGGCACTGAAAGTTTTGTATGTAACAAATATATAATCAGGATCTCATTAACAGTGAAATAAACACAAACATCAAAACACAGTATAAATGTGACGCATTTCTTACTGCTGTTGTGTTGTTTTTTCTAGTGGAGCCAGTACTTTCAAAGGGGAACAATTGCTTGGATGCAGCAAAAGCTTGTAACCTAAATGATACCTGCAAGAGGTTCAGATCTGCTTACATAACCCCCTGCACCAGCAGCACGTCTAATGAGATCTGTAACAAGCGGAAGTGTCATAAGGCCCTCCGGCTATTTTTTGACAAAGTTCCCCCAAAGCACAGCTACGGGATGCTCTTCTGCTCCTGTCGAGACGTAGCCTGTACAGAAAGGAGACGGCAGACTATTGTTCCTGTGTGTTCATATGAGGACAGGGAGAAACCAAACTGCCTGAATTTACAAGAATCCTGCAAGAAGAATTACATCTGCAGGTAAGATAGCACATGGCAGGGGAGTGATTAATGAGGTACCAGATAGAACTTTTTGGTACTGCTGGATTTGCCAGGACTAAGGGTTAGAATATCCAGGAGGGAAAAGGATGAGTCAGGGAGAGAAGCAAACACCTCTGAAATCCTTAACAGAATAACAGAAGCCTGCACCTAGTTACAGTGCGTGCCTTCTCCAAAACTGTTCACAGCTACTTCCTCGCGTTATGGAGAAGTCTTTAAACACCCAGTTTAATTCTTAGAGGTTTTTATTGGAAACATTGTCATTAGGTGTCTCTATGAAACATCATCTCAGAATGATTTTGGTGTCCCTTTAGTGCCCAGGTGATAACAGAATAATTCTAATGTAATTTATTTTCACTGTAATCTTACGTGTGAGCACTAATAACTGTGATTACAAGCCACGTGTTGGACTTCATAAATGGTGACAATACACAGAGTACTCATGAAGAAAAAAAAGGAGTTCACATCTGTAGACTAGATCCCTCTATCTTCATAGCGCTAATTTAGCCTTGGAATTGTTTTATCTCCCGTCCCCTGACAAGAGTGCTGGGCTGATACAACTTGAGGGTCACTGATTCACTGCCCTAATTCCCAGCCTCTTTCCTCTGTGTGTCCAGCCCGGAGAGGCAGCGCAGAGCTTCACAGGACAAACTGGGTCCTTTCGCCTTCATTGAGTTCCCTGCAAGTTGTCGCACAATGCTTATTCAGTGGCACGCAGGAACTCCTCTGCCCTTAGGAAATGCTTTATTCCTACTTAGTGTTGTGCATGTTTATATTAGAACATTGTTGTGCTAATGTCCTATTTATGAAGTTATGCCCATCTTGCTCATTTCTAGTGTGTAAATTCCTTGTAGATTATCCAGTTCTGTGAATTAGCAAGCAAGGAAATAAACACTATTGTAAAATGTCAAGGGCACTGAAGATATGATATAAATCTTAATAAGTACTTACATATGCCTGGTAAAATATTTACTTTGAAGTTTGTTTATGAGATCTCCACTACTGATCTTAAGCATTTAGGCATGGCACCGCAAATGGGCCCCAGTGTTGTTCAGAGGTGAGGAGGCAAGAAGCAACCTACCCTCGATGGCTCGGGGGAAATCCGGAGCCAGGTTCCTGCTGACCCAAATTAGAGTGGATTTAAATCAGAGCAGGGTTCTCATTTCATCCCAGTGAGCTGCATTCAGCACCTTCATAGCTGATGCTATTGCAGTTCATGAAAGCTGGATACATGTAGTCTCAGAATCACCTGCTTTCATTTTCCATATTGTGCCGTTAGTTTTTTTGCTTATGTATATTGTCTTCCCTATACACAGATCCTGTTAATCAATCGTTACACTATCTGTACTGTGTTTTCTGCCAAACTTCCAATGTGTAACAGTGCCAATGAAATGGGATAGAGGATTTTATAGGGAGACTTCTTCCTATTATTCAGGCTGTAGCATTCAAGAATTACTTAATTAAATTAATGCCATTACTTTTCTCACAACTGTATTTTCCTTTGGTCAGCTTTGATCTAATGTTGTCTCAGCAGCTAAGTTTTTAATGGCATTTTGTTTAATTTGACTTTACGAGCCCTGTGTTGTGCTTTCTCCATTGCAATCCTGCAGAGGAACACTTGGTAAAATCTCCGTTCCTGTTGCCTGAAGTTGCAACCAGCACTGGCATGAAAGTGGATTTATTTACAGGTTTTCCCTGTTGCTTCTTTTGCTTTTAAAATGCGAAATTAAAAAGTTTGGACTCTTCCAAGGCACAGTGAGACCTGGCTGTGAGGGCGAGAGGCCACGCTGGTACAAGGAAATCTGTGGGCAAATGCTTGCGGGGTCTGGGGCAGAGTAAGTGAGTGTAGCACCTAGGTCCTATGCCTGGAGGTAAAGCAAGCTTGATGAGCTGCTGAGAGTCATCTCACATAGGTGTTAATACCTCCTGGGCTGCCTAAACTGCTAGTGTATTTAATACTTTTCCTCTCTACTCTCAGGGAGAGGAGGAATCAGCAGCAGAGCTATTCCAGCCTGTCCATAATACGGTGAAAAGCATTTTGTCTCTGTGACTCTTGCACTTAGAGGGAGTTGGTGTGATTTGTTCCCTCTGTCCAGCAGAAAAACAGGGACTTGGGCAGGGGAGGAGAAGACCTCCTCCCTGCTATTGAAAATATTGGCACTGATAAATATCGGTCTACACAGTAATTCCAGATATGTTTAGAATAATTAAAAGCAGTAGTCAGTACGCATATAATTCTAACTCTGGTAACTTCTATTTCATTTTGAAATCAGAGAGAGTATCTAAAAGGGGTAATAATTTGAGAATAATTTTCTGCATGCTGTGAAACCAGGGACAAGTTATAAAGGGTTTCTGAAAGGGTACTCCCAAATGCTTTACAAATGCTGCTTACTCAGAAATGCAAGATTTGAATCTGCCCATACTCTGTATACAATATCAACTGGGCCTGTGCAAACAAGCATTTAAAGATTCAATTTTGGATGTTCTTTAAAAGCTTTGTCCTGGGTGTATATATCACTGCATCTGTTTTTGAAACAGAATTAAGAGCAGGGAAGAGATTTGGCCAAATTGCAGGTACCTCTATTAGATTATTTTTTTTATTATTAATTGATCTATCTATTATATAATATAAACCCTCTATCAAGAGAAAAAGAGACCAGAAATGTGAGGAAATGCAAATAAATTCTGACTTATGTAAACAGTCCTAATTTTTCAACTTCACCAGGATACTGAATGGTTCACTTTCATTATCATTTTTCCGCTATCTCTACTTGTATCCCAGGCCGTATCCAGCTCTGAAACCACTTGGAGTCTCTTAGGCATGTCTGTCAATGCTCACTGAAAAGAAAAGCAAAAAACCAAAGAACAAAAAGAAGCCATTAGAGTTCCTTTATATCATGAACATAAATAAAACTTCTAAGGAAAGTCAATATACTGTAAAAAACCTTCACCATTGATGTTGTCCTGGAATAGCTCAAACCTCTGAGGAACCTCCTGTTCTGACCACTTCAGCCACCAATTAAACTTCAGAAAGCTGACTGGCCTGTTTCAAAATTTTAATCCTGCTGTAAATGCAGGGAACTGTACTTTGGTTTTGCCACTATCACATTTGACAGTATTTCAAATACTATTTTCTTTGAGTAATGAAAGTGTGAGTCATTAGTCTGGTCTTTTTAATAATCTGTGTTTTGAATTTGCATACTTCCTCTGTCTCCTGGATATGTTCAGAAGGCATTGACCAGAATGATAATGATCCAGACACTTCCTTTATTAAAAGAACAGTATCGATCTAGTCACATGCTACAAAGATCTGAAAAGAAAGGTAGCATAAAATGAGGCATTTTTTGTTAATATAAGAATCTAGTAATAGCACATTTCTTGTCCTTCACAATTATATTCAAAGTGCTTGGTCAAATCATTGAGGCTCATTTTTGAAGTGGAAGAGGCAGAAAGTAGTTCTTGATGGATTTCAGAAGACAGCTGTTTGGACCCTTTTTTTTTTGGCTAAAATAAATGCTATTTTTAATATTTTGCCTTTAGTTCTGTAAAAAGCACATATTGCTGGCACATCTATTTGATATAGGAAAAAGAAAAGATAAAATGGCTGCATAATATACTTAAATGTAGGCATTATTTTAGGCATTGGAATGGGTTGCCCTGGGAGGTGGTGGAGTCACCGTCCCCAGGGCTGTCTAAGGCAAGGTTGGATCTGGTACTTAGGGACACGGTTTAGTGGGTAAAAGGTGGTAGGGGGACAGTTGGGCTAGATGATCCTTGAGGTCTCTTCCAACCTTAATGATTCTATGATTCTAAATAACTTTTACTTGTGGGATATCTGAAGGATAATAATGAAATGTCCTATTAGGTTTCAGTAGGTGGGTCATCTGCCTGAAAATACAATAAAGATATTTTTGGCACTGTGTACTCAGAGAGCTAAATCTTTATAAACGTGCTTTCACTGTTTTCTTCTTACTTCATGACAAGTTTCTGGCCACCTATCCTATCCAGTCTTAATTTTGTTGCAACCACCCATCCAAGTCTGTGTGAAAGATTTCTGCATCTACAGGTACCAGAACACTGCGTGAAGATATGCAAACATTTCCATCAGTGCGTAAAAGAGTTCATCCACAGTAAAAGCTAGAACAAAAGCTCAGCTGCTTGCTATGTTTCCTGAAAATGTAAGAAATTTGCCAAGAAATTAATTTTCCTTCTTTATATTCTGTTGTAAACATTTTTAATGATAATTTACCATGGAAAGGGAGTCACTGCATCTGCACTCCTTTACCATAAGCCATGTGCAAATCTGCAAGTGCTTTCTACCAGTAGCTGTTTGTAAAAGTGGCTTCTCTGCGCAAGAGTTCTGGGCTGTTCCTGCAACACGTACCGTTACTGACTGCAAATCCTACACCCTCACGGATAGGACTTGCTGGAGGAGGGGGTGATTCAACACTGTAGGCAAGTCTATGATGAGATGTTATAAATGTGCAGTCAGCCTTTTTTGTGCTGCTATAGGGGAGGGGGAGCTCAGCATCTTGTGTTAGGAGGGAGCCTTTTTCAGTTGCAGCATTAACAAGTAGCAGGGAGGAGTGCACGAAAGGGATGTGTGGGGGGAGACGGAAAAGGGGAAAAAGAAATATGCCCTTTTCCTCCAATTTTCTATTCCTTAGGCTTCTCTCATTTTTCTCACTTTCTCCCTTACTTGTTTCTCATGCCTCTTCCCCTTGTTTAGTCTCCTCTCATCTCCTCTTTCCAGATCTCCCGGTCATTACCTGATTTCACAGCCTCTCTGCAGTATTTGAATTCTCGCTATTAAGGCCACTCACAGTACCTCCTCACCTGCTCCTCTGCCTGTTGTTCTTTTCCTCCCTCAACATCCTGACACAGTCCAGTGATCATCTGTAATTCAGCAAATGAGAGGGAAAATGTAGGTGATACCTCCCTTTCTGAGCCTTGTAGCTTATATCGGTTACAGTTCTGCTGGCCAGCCACTCAGCTTGACTGCTCCGTCTCAGGCTTGCTCCAACTTCACATGTTAAAAGGACACTTAATGGTTATTTTCCTGAAGGACACAGTAGCTTTATACAGTTCTGCATAACAGAGCTGGATTTGCATCCCTCCAGGGTATTTATATTAGTTTGGCACTCAAAGCTGTCTGGCAGCTCCTGGAGATGATTGTTTTGCTGTGGGTATGCAAAACCAGGACAGCAGCATAGTTTTTGTGATACTGTTAAGGACATTAACACAGGGACACTCTTGATTTCTAGAGGCTTGTAGGCTCTGCCTAGATTGTGTGTTTGGAGACTGAGTCAGAGAGTGGGCAAAAAACCCTCATGTGCTGCCTGACTCACCCTGCACTAGCTGTAGGATGTAATAGGGCTATCCTGAGCTCAGGCTACCTGCAAATCCTCCCGGCTCCCCGTGCGTGACATCAGGACTTTGCTAGGAAAGGTCTCAAGTGGGACAAGAAAAAATGTAAAGCCGCTTTGTGGTCCATATACTGTAGCATGCCCACAAGCTCACCTCACATCTATAAGCATAGCCTGAATTTGAAGAAGGATGAATACTATATGTGTGTGTATATACAGCTGTATGCATATGTGTATATATTGCTAGAGGAATCATATTAATTTAAGTGAGAAAAAAAAACAACCAGGCGTTAATTAATTTTAATTTATTAATAGTGAGGAATTATCACAGTTCATAAGATTTAAAAAATGGGATCAGGAGGAGGTGGCACAGGAGCTGGTGTGCTCTGCAGAGGAAACATAATGGTGTAGTGAAGTCTGTGTGTGAGGAACTGCTAGCGGAAAAAAATATTAATGCAGTCTTTGCAAAATAAGCAAAAATCCTTTCAAGTCAAGACAAAGTAAAGATAGAAAATGCTGCAATATTGTATTATTATCTTCCCTTCTAGTCCTTTACATGATTCATTACATCGATGTCTTTTCGTTAGCAGAATAAAGTATTACTGTATTACTCTCCCCTCCCACCCCCTAAACAAAAGTCACTTAAAATTTCTTTCCTCTGAATAAAACTCCAAAAGTATCAAGCAGTTCCTCCTTGAAACATATCCATAAATCCCTTTGGAATCCAAAAAAATCAGAACACTAAACAAAACAAGACTGCTTTGTCCCTGTTAAAGTGTAGATGGATCTCATTCTGCAGAGCAGGATCTGCTTGGCCAGTCCTCGTTTATACTCTCTCTGTTCTGCCTAAGAGATTAGAAGCTTGCTGGGTGATTGACATTTCTCTGAAAGAAGTAAAGACACAAGGATATAGTAATTAGAAATATGGCTCAACTTTATTCCTGCACCCAGCTTCCACATCAGTTTGTGCTTTAACAATGAGGAGAGCCTCACGCACAGGGAGTTTATGCTCCAAGAAGCAGTAACTAGACAGTATCTTTACACTGAGGTCCCTTGTCAGGCAAACTTGAAACTCTCCAAGCAGCATCCCTTCAGTCAGCTAGAAACTCTGCTGATTCCTGAAACCCAGTCTCCATGGAAGGAGTGTAATTCTTTTGTGCCCATTATCTGTAAAACACAAATTATGCCTCAACATTGTCAGAACTGTTGGATTCGGTTGACTTCTGTTGTGCTTGGTGTAGCTTTGGCAGTATCCCTGATGTGGCTGAGGTCCTGCTAGTCCTTTCTGGTTGCTTTTAAGGTTAAGAACGTGCCATGGCACTGAGTATTTGTTATTACCTGTCTGCAGGGTTGAAAAAGTGAAAGAAGGAATAAAGTATATATGTATGAACATACAGCAACCCTAAAATAGACTGGGATACAAATGATTAGAGTTTTATAGGCTGTATTGAGGTGCTCTGCCTTCCATGTCCATCCCTTTTTAGCTAAAATGATTCAGTGCGCTGAAATACTCACAGCCACCAGTAAACTTCAGCTTGGGCGTGTTTGTATCATCTAAATGTAGTCCTTCACCTCTGTGCATCATTTGGTCTGAAAAGGCTTGTTTTGTTATTTTAAGTGAAAAAGGAAAACTGCCTGTATAAGAAACACGAAGACTACAGATTCCAAAGACAAGCCAGGAAGGGGGTTACAGCATGGCAAATGTGACCCATTTTGTTTTGTTCATTTATCATGGGAGAAAGATTAAACTACATATATTAATGAAGCAGTTTCACCCATTTTTAGTCAAAAATATTGAAATCCAGGAAAGGTAAATTTGGCATTAAACTTTAATAGAGATCGAAATTTGGAACTACTCATGTCCTTACATATAAGCAAGCACTTAATTGCTTTGCTGGATGGGGTTCCAGTAAGAACACTGGTACCATTGATTTGTCGAATTGTTAGTTGAGAGATTTTTTGTAGAGAGCAGGAGTTTAGCATCTACCCATTTGCATGAGTAGTTTTCACCCACTAATCTGTTAAATGTGATGAAGAATTTTGATCCCTTTTAATATACACCCAGTCGCATTTGGCTAACTTGCTGTTTCAGGGACAAAGAAAGGCTGGGTGTATATATCACACAATAGCATTTTTTTTAATAAATCAAAATGTTTTCTCATTTACCTCAAGCCACGTATATGCTACAGGCAAGAAGCTGCTGTATGTTTAATGCGAATAACAGAGCTGTTGTATCAAGTCCATTCCCAGTGTGCTTCCTCTGACACCAGTGATTTCAGTGGATTTATTCCAGGGGTGAATTTGGCTGTTCCTGTTCTGTGTAGGTAAATCTTCAGGCAGTGCTAATTAAAAGAATGTCAAGTGATTTTACCATTCCATTATGCTGGACTTTGTAAAGGTTATTTATATCATTCTACATCAGGCCCCAGTAAAAGAATATTTCTAGTGGCAGTTCATTTATTAAAATAGCTGCAAAAAATGTAAGCACTGGAACTAAAAATAAAACTTTGTTTCTCAACAGAGCAAGTGACAGCCACATGCATAATTTCAAATTTTAGCATTTTAATGTTTGCTGAATAGAAATTGCATCACCTTCATTATGTTTTAAGCACTACCATGTTACTGACAGAGTAACTACTGTTAAGTGGAAGCCAGATGTAAATGTACCAGTATGCACAAAGACTTCTTGGCAGAGGTGGTGGTTGTTTCCTATGCTTTGATTATCTGCTGGCTTTAAAACAAGTGGCACAGAAAAAGTGTGCGCGTACTGTTGAATATAGATTTTTTTTGTGTGAGCTGACTGTGACCCTTGCCTAAGGTTATTAATAGATGACCTTACACTCACATGTTTGTGCTTACCCTGTATTTGTTCAAGCACATTCTATAAACCGTTACAGTGAGTTTTCTATTATAAAGCACTTATGACTAAGGCCTCTGTTAAATTAAAACTTGACCATATCATTTGACTGTTCAGGTCACTTTGTTTTTTTTTCCAATTCAAGCATAGATTACAGCGGTTGTCCTCTCAGTTACGAAGCTCCCTTTTCTAATTAGGCATTGTGAAATGCTGGAGATATAGCTCAGTAACTGGCCGTCATGCAGTACCGAAAAATATTCTTCAGAATGGACAATGTCTTTCAGAGCAACTTCTGTAAACATTTGGATATATCGCAGGTTGTCAGCTCTCAGCCTCAGTGGCCGTGCTCGGGTTTTTTGGAGACAGGAGATAAAAAAGCGCTCTTGAGACAGTCACGTCATCCTTAACTGGTAAAAATTGTTTATTTTCCAATCTTATACTAAAAATCAGTGCTTTTTGTACTACCATTGTATATCCATACAGCTTCTAAAAGCAAACAAAGCATGTTGAATAAGATCAATGCTATATTGGTTTGTTAGCGCCAGAACTTTTCAACTTGCTGTTTGATGGGGCTTGTTTTGTGCATGGAAGAAAAAGGGTTCACATAAAAGAGATTCTAATCTGCTTTCATCTGCTGTAGTTCTGATTTTATATTTAGAGTCAGAACAGTTTTTAGAGTAGCTTCAGGATGAGTTTCAGCTATGCTGGCTGCCTACAGATCCTGCACGACTGAGTGCCAGGACACACTGGGCACTTTTTCTTACCTTCAGCCGGGTCTCTGACAAGGGGACATGGAGCTGTTCCTTTCAGGAATGTCCCCACACATACTACAGTGACACTGAGGGATTTTTTCTATGCAAAAAGCATCCCTACATATCCTTAGAAAACCTGATGATCGAGTGCTGATCCAACAGAAGCTTTTTAGGTAAAGAGAGAATTTGTATTGGACTTTTTAGATTACTTTCTGTCTCCAAACTCCGCAACAGTTTCATGCTTGAGCCACCAATATTCTGTTACAGTTTATTCCAGTGGTTAGAGAGAATATTATTGTTCTGGATGTCTTTCTGTGGTACTTGGAACGACATCCTTTCAGTGTGCACTCACGATACAGTTGTAATAAACACCTAAGCATTCAGTGGCACACTCAAGGGCTTGCAGTGGCACTAATTTCTTTGGCTTGCTTTTTGAGAGTGACAATGATTTTCTTAGGTTTCCAGTCTGTAATTCAAAGACACTCCTGTCTGCCCAGGTAATGAAGTGAGAACAACTCTATCCGTAACGCACTAGTTCTTTCCTGAGTAACATGCTATGAAGAGACACTATGAGGCTTGGACATCTTTAACTATGACAGTCACTTTTATTTAGAAGCTTCAAATTAAACAGCATAAAGGAAATGAAATAAAATTATAATATACAAATTCATGGTACTCGGAAAGCAGCTAGTGGATTTGTTCACGTTATTGGAAAGCTTTGGTACAGAGACAGATAGACTAAATAGAAATCTTACCAGCATCCCCTGATAGAAATCACAGACTGACAGTTCAGCCTATCATTTTGTAGAAGATTCTCAGAGAAGTGTTTTCTTTGCAGCTGAGAAGACAGAAACACATTATGCATGCTTAAAGTCAATGCAAGGAAACAGAGCCCCGCAAAACATATTTAATATAGGTTTGATTTCCTGTGGAATGCTTTCCAGATGTTCTCTCAAACAGGCCTCTAAAAAATGATGTGAGGTAATTTTTTTTGCAAACAGAGAGAGAAAATTCTGGTTTGTGTCACTGCATCTGAGAATCACTGTTCTAATTCTTTATTGCATTACCTTGGGCTCAGGATTTGCACTATATTTTTCAAAATTGGTTTTACTACACAAAAGGTCAGTAGTATAAAAATATTTATACTACCCAATTGCAAATAAATCATACTTGTTTAGAATCACATTTGAGCTTAGTAGTTTTCCTTAAACCCAAAGGAGACCTAATATATTAAATTAAAATTACTCTCATGCATGATCTTGAGTCAATTAGAGGATTTAACTAACGTTGATAAACTATGAGATTAGTGTTTTGTTAAGTTCTTTCGATTTTCTGTAGCAGACATTGTGTAAAAAGATCTAAGCAGACTTTAGCAGAGGACATGAACAAGGGGAAAGGATAATATTAGCAGAAAATGGTATATAACTGTTTTGCATAACATGCAATAATAGAACAAAGGTGTGGGGTATGTTTACTTTAGAGCACGTTACTCAGAAAAATGATGTTTGTTAGTAACAAAATAGAAAGAATGTTTATACTGTTCATTTTAAAATATAGATTACTGGAAAACAGGCACTGGCACAGGGTGCCCAGAGAAGTTGTGGAGGCCCATCCTTGGCAGTGTTCAAGACCAGGTTGGATGGGGCTTTGGGCACCTTGGCTGGTGTAGTGTGTCCCTGCCCATGGCAGGGGGTTGGAACTAGATGAGCTCTGAGGTCCCTTCCAACCCAAACCATTCTATGATATGCGTAGATGAAAATATTTTTCATTTTGCATGACTGAATTTCTCACAGTTAGCTCTCCGTTATCTGGGGTCCTGGATGTCTAGAAGGCTCCTGATAAACACAAAGCCTTGACAGCACAGGTACTGGCAGACATAGTGGGAAATGCGGTGCAAACAGTCACCTAGCCAGGTTGGGTCAAATGTGGGTGCTCAGCTGGAGCAACCAGCTTTGGTGGACTGTCATGTCTGTGCCTGATGCTCTGAGCAAGCATTTGTGATGCTAAGAGGCAGCTGAATGAATCTTGTGTGGTCTCTGGTTGTTTCTGTATCCATCCAGTTATTCCACAGTCCAAATAGGCTGCCTGTATGTAATTGTATGTATTTTACTTCCAGATGAGCAACATAATTTTTAGAGATAAATCAAATCCAGAATCAAATATTTGCGTGGGCTTAGGCTGCAAGTCATTTAAAACAACAAAACAGAAGCAAAACCAGATAAAAACCAGCTTCTCTCAGTAGCTGATATTTGTTGTCCAAGATCCTATATTGGTTTCTGCCAGTGTTGCCAAAGATTTGGATCTACTTATGTGAGAGAAACTGCTTTCACTATTCAGGTCTTGGGAGCCAAATGCTCTGCCATCAGATCTTTCCTTTTTTACCCTTCCTTCCCACTTCCCAAAAGGTACAAATGCTGATCTGTGTGTCAGGGTGCAGCGTGGGCTGGGGGCTCCCTGGGGTCTGTGGGGACCCCCCCTGGGATGGGCAGGGAAGGACCTTGAGGGCAGGGTGCAGGGCAGCTGGGGACAGCCCTGGGGGACAGGCTGGGACGCCAGCCCACAGGTGGACCTGGCTCAATGGGTCCATGGCTGGGCAGGACAGGGAGGGCAGGGCTGGAGACCAAGGTTCTACAGCATTGCTGGGGCAGCAACTGTGGCCTGGGGAGACTAGAACAGGGTCCTGGGCCATGGCTGGGTAGGGGAAGCCCCAGGGATAGCCAGGGACACACTAGTGCCCTCAGGGCCCAGACACTCATTGCTGGAGAAGGAGGGTAGCAGCCAGAGGAAACTTAACCTTTTTGCTATTTAATAGATACATGTAAAAATGACCATTTAAAAAAAACTGTCAAAATTTATAGTTGCTCACAGGTGCTCAACATTGTGTGTACGCAACTAAGGAGGTATGAGATGTATTAGTATTACACAGCTCTAGTGTCTTTTAATGAAAAAAAAATGCGTCAAAACTATATTACTAGGTGCTGGGGGAATCATCTCTTGTGATGCAGGTGCTATGAGGCGTTTTTTGGCTCACTGGTGGATAGAGTGTCTTATGTAGCCTTTGCCTCATTTTCTTGCTGCCCACTCACTGTGTGCTCATGAAACAAAGAGAAAATTAAAAGCTCCTCCAACACAGAAGCCATTAGTTTGGCCACATACCAACCCCCTCTTGCCACTATTGCATCCCAGCAGCAATAGCACCGCCCAAGCTGGATGGGAGCTATTTGTAGCTACAGAGGAGGGTACTGCATTTGACCCCCACAAAAGAAGAACAAGTATTTTGGCTTGTTTTGTTTTTTGGTTTGGTTTTTTTTTTTCTCTAATGGTGTCATTTATCACTGTGACACATATTCATTGACTGACTCTGAATTTTTTCAGTGTCAGATTTATACTTCCTTTCTGTTTTGAATATTGATGCAGCACTTCCCTTACGTGACTATACTGTGTCTGCCAAATGGTGTCTAGACACTAGAGCAGCTTTGACTAATTAGTGTAGTCACCCCAGTCCCTCAGCTTTGGCATTTACGTACTGTTTATGTCACTGCTGTCATGCTATAAATAGGTACCTAAACACCAGCAGCAATATAAAGAGAGGTGGCCGTGAGCATGTCCAGTCTTCATCACCGAGGTCTAACACCCACTCTGACATCACCGAAGTGAGCGCAGAGGACAGCAGCCGTCACTCCCTGCATTCACTAACAGGGCGGGTAGTTGTGAGCACTCACTTGGACTTCGCAGCGTATGTGCGTGCGGTCAGCGGGAGATCCTCATTCAAGGTTGTTCTTGGTCTGAAGATCTCCTCTGCAAAGGCAAAGCTACGTGAGAAGAGTTCCCTCTCTCCAGGTTCAGCCCTCATGTACCAGCAATCAAGTCCTTCTTGGGGAGGACTCATACGCCTGGTTTGTAGAGCCAAGAGGCCATGATTTACACCAGATCCAAACTAAAAATGCAGTTTTAGAAATTTTCCGCAACTTCATCATTTATATCATGCTTTTAAATATTGCACCAGTACTGAAGCTGAGTTGACCAGCTTTAAAGAGGGAGAACTGATAAATATCAAAGATAACTTCAGAACATCAAAGAACTTTTAGAAAACCTTGAGAATAAAAAATAGTGAAAACCTAATCAATGTTGCCTACGCAACAGGCTGTGCTAATATAGAATTAAATTGCCTCAAAAATTGTATGCAGATTAAGCACAATACTGCTATTAACAGAGCTTATTTGTAAGCAAAATTTGAAAGTTTTTATTTATCCTGCTGAGTATTTGAAGAACCACTATCATAAGGAAAACAAATTAACTTAATTTTCTTTGTATTTTTAGCTGTTACAAATGATTTTACCCGTGCTAATACAAAGCATTAGAGAATAGCAGGTTTGGAATTTTTTTCTCTTCTACTCAGAAAGACTGTTTGTTGTTTGGGCAGATTTTCTTTGAATTTGCCAATAGGATTAGTCTTATTTTTTCAGTTAGTGGTATTCAAAATATTTAAAGTAAGCTTTCCAGAAAATCTGCAGTTTACTTTGAGGAGATTTTCCAGGGCTAAGATAGGACTCATTTAATTTGTGGGGTTTTTTGCCCTAGAAAGAGAAGATTATTATTTATTTTTTTTCTTCCTGAGAAGAAGATTTCTGAGTGGTTCTCTTCAGTTCCTTCTTTTTTTTTTCTTTTTTTTCTTTTTTTATGCAAGGGAAAGGAAAAAATTGTCAATGCTGCTGTGCACAAAGAGGATTTGTGATTTTTCAACAGAAAAAGAAATTAATAGTTCCTTTAAAATGTGGTCCCGCTACACATTATGTACAATATAAAACTGCTTCTCTATATATATATCCAGCAAATAGATACATATATGTACATTACACATGTAAAGTTGTGCTCACCTGAAGGCACACATGTTGCAAGGTCTGTTTGTTCTCTAGATTACCAAACTGCTCAGTCGTGGGTTAGACACTTACCCAGAAGTTACTACCTCCAAGTTGCTTCCTGCTGAAGGAACACTAAGGTAGCACAGTACACGTATTATAGCACTTCTATATCGTCTGATTGCTCTTTTTCACCATCCCTGAAAAGATTGTCTCTTTTACTCAAACAATTCTTAATATCATGTGCAGTACTTAAGGATAACTTATAATATGGTTCCTAATTAGGCTAATTTGTTTCTCGCTAGATAAATCGCTGTTTTGGTATTGCTGCTGAGCACGCTTCCATCAGTGCCACTCTAGTGGAAATGTTTGGGGCTAGCTCTTCAGTGAGTGTTAATCAGCAGGTCTTCACTGGAAATGATGGAGTTATTTTATGGCAGATGGAGCTCTGTCTCTGTTTTTATTTTCTGGCCTTAACTTTATCTCCAGTGGAAATGAATCCACATAAATATCAGGTATAGTTAACAGCTCAGGAGAGAGTGTGAACTTTGATAGTGTGAAGTTTGGATGACTCACTAGAGAGGAGGTGTGTGATGATGTCCAGTAATGGTTGGACCAGAGCTATCTGAATTATATTTGGCTTATGAAAACTTAAATGTGCAACATTGTCAGATCATTACCTTTTATGACCACAAAATTTTTTCAGAAATTAACATAGAAATCAAGCTGTATGCAAGAGGGATCAGCAGAGCAATTTTTATCCTCCTTTAGGGTTTACAACAAAATTATTTAAGCGTACTGGGTAGTAAATGACTGTTATTATTCCATAGTTATCAGTTCTTAAAAACATTTAGAGAAGAGGGATGTATTAAATGATCTCTGGAACAATGCATCTAACAATATAAGGGAGAAGTGGACACGTAGGAATGATGAAATGATTGCAAGAAATGTTTTCAGGATTTTCAAGATGCTGGTTGTATAATTGCAGCACCAAAAAGATTTATTTGTGGTCACATAAATAATGGAATTTAGATCTGAGGAGCTACTTTGATTTAGAAATGCAAAAATACTGCACATAGAGCCGGCTTGCTCCTTCTACAATACCAAAGGTTTTTCATACTAGATGAATGTAATAGGCTCTCTTCTGTCCTAAAACAGATTTCATCCAGGTATTACTAGAATTTGTAAAAACCTTAGAACTGTCAACTGCCTGTGTTCCCAATTGCTCAGAAGACTGGATCTGAGCCACTATCTTAATTATTGACTAAGAGAGGAATCACTGCAGTGACATAGGGCTTGCTTGGCAAATTTTCTTCACGGTGCTGCTATTTATCTCTTCCCATACCTTGGAATCCATTTCTTCTCAACCTGTCCCTGGTAGGTACCAGCAAAATAGAGATTTTACAGAAATTTATAAATTTATGTATATGCGTGGGGTGTCTTGAAGGATCAGTGGAGAGCTTGACTTTTTAAAGCTATTAAAGAGAACTGAGTACAGATGTCTATCTCAAGGTGAAATGGTTAAATAAGGGAAGGGAGGGAGTGAAAAGCTTACAGTTGACTGTGGTTTAAAGGCAACTGTGGATTTGCTGGTGTCTACAGTTAGGGAGGGATGGAACTTAAAAGAGGTCATGAGAACAGCTCAGATAAATTCAGGTGCAATTTGCATACAGTCTATTTATAGGATGCTTTCTCAAACTAAGCCTGTGAACCTTTTGAAGTTTGCCCATTACTATTTTCAGGCCAATTAATGATGTACATTCAATCCCATTCTGAGATAAATAAAACAGTGAAGTGAACGAAGATAATTAGTCTCTGGAGTATGTAAACAAATAAAGAAAATCACTTGCAAATCACTGCTTTCTGCTAACTTTAGTGTTTTCATTGCAAAACTAAAAAAGAGCACTTATATTGCAAATCTACATCATGCAATAGCTGGAAATGCATAGATGATACTATTCTGATTTTGAGAGGGCTTTGCAAAGGTTAAGCACCTGATCCTGAAACATCACTGTGAGTTGTTATATGCAAAAGAACGTTTTCACCCCTTTTTTGAAGATTGAAGTAGGGAGGTTAAATAATTTTGTTCATGGAGATAAAGGTTTAAATGACACTTTATAGATAAACAAAAGTCACTGCTCCAAGTTTACAGGTCTAAGTGAAAGCACTAATGGAGATGAGGAGAGGAGGCCAAGATGGGCAGGAGAGGCTGTAGGATGTGGGACCTTGACCCACTTTAGTGATGCCTCTCAAATTTTACAGACATGAATGGGAGCATTATGTGGCCTTTAAAGTGCAAATAACCGCCAGAGTTCCTGGCTGCTAGTCCTTTTCTTTGTTGTTTTCCAACACTGTAGTAATCTGTTATTTGCAGTACAGTTTCAGCCCTAGTCTTAAAACACTTTCTATAAATAAGCAGTGCTCTCCTGCTCTTGGACGTGGGATAACTGAGGTGAGTGAAGATAATACAACCATTCAGCAGCAGAACTTGATGCAGAGCACACACACCCTTCTTCTCAGCCTCAGGCTCGATACTGTAGCCTTCGGATAAATGCACATTTTACAAGAACAAATAGATTTTCAGTACCGTGGCTCTGGGGGGCTGTGGAGACCATGCCGTCTGGATCTGCCTGCTATCCCAGTTCAGCCAGGTGGTTCTGCAGGCCAATCCAGACCAGGGGTAAGCCCATTCCCTGGAAACTCAGGGCAGTACCAAAGCAGGTCCTGCCTCGAGCAGAAACATACCATTTCGTGTCATCAGTAAAATAGCAGAACTGTGTTCTGAATCTGTAGAATAACAGATTCCAGTTAAAGTTCAGATCCAGGCAAAATGACTGCTCATATGTTAAAGTCATGCTTTGTCCTTTTTTTTTTTGGCATGAAAATGCAGAGCATTTCTTTTAGTAAAGGGCAGGCGTTTCCCAGTTGTTCTGCCCCTGTTCACTGTTTTCTTACACTTTTTTGTTTGACATCAAAAATGGATTCTGGAAAGAGATGCATCTTAGAGACTCTCATCAGCTGAAATGTGTCCAATATATATTTGAGTTAAAGAATATTAGGCCTTGTCCAAAAGTAAAAAGAGTGTAAAAGGTAAAAGTGCCTCCAGGCTTGATTTTTAAAGATATGCGTTTTTCTTCATGTTGCAGATCTCGCCTTGCAGATTTCTTCACAAACTGCCAGCCTGAGTCACGGTCTGTTAGTAGCTGTCTGAAGGAGAACTATGCTGACTGCCTCCTCGCTTACTCGGGGCTTATTGGTAAGAAGGGAGGGAAGGGTGAGGGATTTGCTCAGTCTAAGAAAAACTATGTTTTGAAGGCCCACATGAAATAAAAACTATGGAATGTAATACTGTACAATATGACACTAGGCAAAATGCTCCACCAAGTGTCTTTGCCCTGTTTTACCTCACAGAGATTCCTGGGGTAAATTTGTGCAGTGCAAGGAAATAAAGGATAGAAGATAAGGAGAGGAAGGTGCTTGAATTTGAAATAAATTCAAGCTTAGAAAGTAAAGTTTATTAAGGTGGTTGAATTTGGACAAGACTGTGAAGTAGGAAGTTAAGAACAAGTGAAACTGCAGCTTGCGTGATTTTGCAGCTGTTATCATAATGTTGGGTAAATGTCTCTGGGTCTTCAGGGAAACTCTGCAGGACAGTTGAGGAATGAGACAACAGCCCAACCCAGCCTTGTTTCACTTCCAGCTGCTATTCTTTCCATGATATCCTTCTGTCCACTCTAAATGTTTTCTGAGACGCCTGTCAGTGGAGGTGAACGGAGATCAAATTTATGTTCTGAAACCATCTTCCCTCCCCAAAAGAATTAATTTTGTTTTCTGTCACCTTCCTGACTGCCAACAGGCACAAGGATGCCTTTATGCAAGCCAGATTCCATATACCACATGCAGTTTTTTGATTCCTGAAAGACAGAGATCATCTCAGGAAGGTGAACTTGTAGAAATGCCATGGTTGGGCAATAAAGAATAAGTGAATGTCAAAACTCTGAAACAAACAAATTTTAAAGGCCACCAGATAAGACGTTTTTAAGCTTACAGCCTGCACCTGCTGCGATGCAGTAATATCCCCTTCTGTTGGGCGTGAAGGTCCCAGCTGAGGCCCTGAAGCAGATCCTGCTGTTAAATAAATGTCTCTGGAGATAATATCCAAAATAAAATATTTCTAAAATAGGTTGGTTTTGCTGAAAAATGACTGAAAGCCATATTCACTGGCTTATTGCTATCATTCATACTACTCTAGCAGCTAACAAGTGAGGTAAGTCCTTGTGGCAACTGGTAAAATAAGATGTGATGGTTTCAGAAGATATCCTTCTGTGACTTAAGAGATGAAGACAGTATGCAAAGGGTATAACATATGAACAGTTATGACAGAATGTCATTTGACTCTAAAACAAAGAATTGAATAGCTTTGAAATTTGATCTAGTCAATGAGATTAAGAACTCTAGCTGCTGGCAAAGAGTAACTGTTACTAATAGATACTTCTGGGTAAGAGCTGCCAAGACATTCTTGCTGGACCTAGTGAATTTTCTTGGCGGTTTTGTTGGATCCGTTTTTCAATTTAACCCCGAGGATGACCCAGTTCCTATAGTCAGGTGGTTTTGTGCTGCTGTGGATTACCATGCTGCAAAACACTGTCACACATCAGAAATGTGGGATGGATCCCTAAGGAAATGAAATCAAAAGGAGATCTAATTTTCAAAGGGAAGAATAAACATTTTTCTTCCTTGCTGCTGGTCCCTAGACACGTGCAAAACAGTTGGGTACTGACTGGTGTTACCAGAGTTTTTACTTCTTGGTAGTAATTGTGATAAACCAAGAAAATTACTAAACCAAAACTTTTATGTGCTGAAGCAGTAAATTCCCACTTCTGATATCAAGCTGTTATAATAATGGAGTAAATTATGTGAAGATCATCAAATCTGTAAGATGCTGAGATAGAAATCAGAGGTACAATATTTCAAATATCTGCTTAATATATATAAAGAAATAGACTGACTGTGTGTAAGAAGCTGTTACAGATCCATTCATTCGTCAGAGCTTCAGGATCTCCAGGTGTTTTAATTACGATAAAATATTGTTCATTAAGAGAAAATATTATTTCATATAGCTATTTCATTAAATGTAGCAAAATTTACTCCTCCATAGAGTTCGTTCAGGAAATTGAGGATTCTCTATGGAAGGTACAGTGTATGTGATTCTGCTGTTGCATACAGTGATGTAAATCAGAGTTAACTTCACTGAAATTAGTGAAATAAATTATGGAAGTGGGATTAGAGTCAGTCAGGTTTTGTATAAGGTGCTTTACCAGTTAAATGGAGAATAGCCTCTATAGGATTCTTTACGGTTTATATCAGGGTGTTAATTTTAAATTTTGGGAATCTTAATTAATTGCTTTGGGCTCCTTGTTAGAGTAATAAATTAATTTTAAATAAAGGAAAAATATAAAAAATATTAAATGTAGACTGAGATTTGAGATAGCTATTTTTGAGATTCATTGCTTTGGTTACAGCCTAGTTAAGCCATCTGGACCTGTCTCCACTCCCACATCAGTTAGGTATTGCTCTAACTGCTGATTTCAAGATCTGCTTTAGTATTCACTTTCTGACACTTTTTCACTTGTTTTCCTTAAAATACATCTAATTTCCCTGGGATTCCCAGGAATTCCATGGTTGTTTATGTGAATAACCTGGAGTTGCATTGGGTCACAGGAACTTCAGTCACACGACCCTCCTCCTGGACTTACCATCCATCTCCTCATTCTTAATTGACCCTAATTTGAGCAACATCATGAGTATGTTCAGGTCAAAAATATGGTGACCTGACTGCCTAATACAGAGATCATCACAGAACTATTTGATAGAACACAGAAAACAAAGCATGCCCTATTTTACTGCCAACCACCATGGTTTCTCTGATCCGTTAGTGTCCTTCAGCAGAATTTCCAAGATGCCAGCTAGCAGAGAGGGGTCGGGGAGGAGGGGAAGACACACACATTGCAGGGAAAAAAGAAAATCCACCCCAGGAAACCAAGCATATAATCCGCTTGGGTTCACATCTGCCCCCAGGTTTAAATGACAGGCTGATTTTCTACTAGCTGCTCTTTCAGCCACTCTGTTTTTGCTGGATGTACAGTTTGTGTGCTGTGTATACACATTCCTTGTCCTGTCTTTCCTGTATTCATCAACCCTAACCGTAGCGTGGTATCTGTTACACTTTTAGCCCCTGTCTTGACCCATTTTAATTAGCTTATTGCCTCTGTAATAAGAATGTCTTACCTTGGTGAACTTTTTAATTTCCTCGATACCTTTCTGTTTTTTTAACCCTTTAGTAAGTGTTTGCTGGTTGGCTCTTTCTTTTTTTTTTTTTTTTTAATCCTACTGTTTTCTTTCCATTTGCAATATTCTTGATTTTCATTTTCTCTCACTTCTTTTCAGATCATGTCTCATGGTTGAAATAGTGTACTGAACCATCAAATGCATAATAGACAGATACTTTAATTTGTTTTGTTTTAATTTAACATCATTTCTTATTTATCTATTGTCAAGTTTTCATTAATAGTGAAAATGATATTTGCCTATTTTACTAAATTCTCTACTTCCATTTAATAAATTTTGAGCTGTGCTTTGAGCTGTACTCATGTGCTAATCTCATGTTGAATTTGAACAATTATTACTGCAACTATCAGTTAAAAGTTGGAAGTAGATAAAGGTATGGGATTGAATTCTAATTTAAGAACATCCTAAAAAAGGACAAAAGATACTTTCTGTGGGTTTGGCAGTGAGGTTGCATAATTTTCACATATATTACTGCCTTTCTCAGGCCAGCCCTTAATGTCTCTTCTCCTTTGTCTCCCATGTCATGTATGAAAGAGTTTGCATGTTGATTTGTTCAGTTCCCAGCGCTGCCTGGTGACAGAAAGGCTATTTGACGTCATTCTCTGATTTGTGTTATTTCTCATGTTCCTTTTTTTAGCTTGGTGTTTTGATAGCCCTTTCCTGTGTGGTATTGCCGACTCTGAGACCCAGGGCCTGTGGACCACATTTTCTCTGCTAGTGTACACTTTGGGTCTCTAATATTTATCCTTCATCTATTCCATCTTTGTAATGACTACTTTGATGTGAGTTTTGAGGAGATGTGATCACATTTCCTCATGATATATAGCCTGTCCTGGCACTGTAGATTACCAAATGAGGAACGTGTTTCCTGAAACAGCTGTCATCAGTACAAGCCTGGAATACCTGCCCTTTTTTGTTTGATTTTTCCTGTTTGGTCAGACAAATAAAAGAAAGGTTCAAACTTCTCAATCCTTAGGGAAGTTTGAAATCTCTGGCCAGCTGGGGCAATGCCTTCAGTGAGACTACTGGTTGAATAAGTGCTGATCATGTAACGGTTACCTCATCCAGATGAGTGATGAACAGTTGCTGTATATCTTTTAGGACACAAAAAGCATTGTCTGGTTTCATTTCATTCTTGGTAGCCTTGAGTTGACATATAAATGTGAGAATGTTTACCCAAGAATTTGTAATAGGGTTAAAACGAACCTGTGGCTGCAAGTTGTTGACAATGTTTAGGAAACAATCACTGTATTGAAAAAGTAGTGACACAGCAAGATTAATAGTAATTTATTACCTGCAAAGAATCTACTGTGCCGTTTTATGCATGCTGGTTATATTTTTCTTTGTTGATTGCCCTTTGTTGGCAGGTCCCTAATGAACAACCTGGGTCAACACTCCTCCAAGACCTACTAGGGCTCCTCTCAGCATAACTAGTGTTCTCCTTGCTCGTGTGTTTAAGAATGTTTTTTCTAGGCTGGCTGCAGATCCAAGGAGGAAGCTCAGATCTGAATGTCTAGTTTCAGGCATTTATTTGCAGCTAGAACAAAAATAAGAAAAAAAACACAAGCGAGGAAAAATTAGATTTTTAGAGTGCAGCTCTAAGGGCACAGGTGAAAATACGTTTGATTTGGCAGCAAAGCCCTTTTAAGAGGTTCCCACCTTCTCCCAATCCATCCCTCCCCTGTGCTATGGTTTTCCACTTGTTAGTTCCACTGATGCAGCTCTCTGAGGGAATGTGATAGAAACATTTTGGAGGAAAGGAACAAGTCTTTAATGTGCAAGTCATGTTACAGTCCCTAAAGCGGTTCCATTCAGACAAGGGAGAGTGTGAAGTGTGGCACAGGGCTGGGTGTCAAAGGGCTGTTAAGTCTGGAAGTTAGAGCCCTGCCACGGGTCCGCATTGTGAAACCAGCTCTGAACACATGGCTTCCCAAGTGCTGTTGGCTGTCTTCTTACTATGGAAAGAATAGTTCAGTACAAAGGTTACTCACAGTACTGCACTTCACTCTTTGTTACTAGGCACAGTGATGACACCAAACTACATAGACTCAAACAGTCTCAGCGTTGCCCCGTGGTGTGACTGCAGCAACAGCGGTAACGACATAGACGAATGCCGGAAATTTCTGAATTTCTTCCAGGACAATATATGCCTTAGTGAGTACAAAATAAGATATCTTTAAATGTTGTGGCACGTTTTTTGAAATTTCTTTACCGTTTAAGTGTGTTACAATACATCAAGGCCGCCTCTTTGCACATTGTAAGCATGGTTCTGCTGTAGGAGTAGGAATGAAACAAACAAGTAAATATGCCTGATATGGTTTATGGCCAAGATGGCAAACATGAGAAATTCTTGGGAAAAAATTCAAATAACAAAGTTGTGTCATATCATATAGGAATACGTTTACATCACAGATCATGTTTTGACCATAACAGTCAAGCAGCATCTGTACCAAAAAATTGCAACACCTGAGGTGTTCTGTACAATTTAAGAACTTCATATAAAAAAAGACATGTAGGTTATGATATAAAGGATTTGCTGTAGGTAAGTATAAATTGGATTGGGTTTGTAATTTACAGCCAAGCTTCAGGTTTTTTAGGGGACTTGATCTCAGATGCCTGGTTTTAACACATGATTGGTATAGTTGGATGGTACCTATTTTCAAGATATTGTTAAATTATTGATTTTTTTTTTTTCTGTCAAACTCACTTCCAAATTAGGGACTATTATAAATTTCAGAATGGCTCAGTGGAGTCTATTTTGGCAGCTTCTCTTTTCAAATTTCCTGTCTGCCTGGAGCAGCATAATTGGATGATGTGGAGTGTGCATCAGAGTTTTAATTTCAGATAAATGAGGAGACCAAAAGAGCTTGGCTTCCCTAGCCTAACAGAATAGAAGTTGAAAGGATACATGACTGTCCTCTGAAATTGCATCGGGGGGCAAGCCCAGGGAGGGAAAAGGATTACTTAAACCTAGAGGACAATCTTGGCACAAGATCAAGAAGGGAGATATTTGCCATACTTAGGGTCAAAATTGAAAAGTTTTTAACCATCAGACTAAAGTTAAGAAATAGGCTTCCAAAAGGAATTTTGAGGGTAAACAAATTTTTAGCGGTTTTGAAAATCATATTTCATAGGCTTATAAAAAGAAGCATGCACCATTGATTTTTTTTCAAAAACAACAAATGAACTTGATGATCCAGACTATTGCATCCAGCCCTATATAGTTGAACTAATGCTAATGCAGGGTTCAGTCTGTATTTCAGTATGAATTTAGTCTGAAAATCTCCATTGGTAACGTCTCAACAGGCAGCACGTTGTGAAGACATGGGGAGATGTGCGTACAAAAAGTGATTGACTTGAGTTGCTATTTGATACGCTATTTATTAAGCTTTGGAAGAATGAATCAATTAATCAAGTTCATTCAACAAAAATCCCCAGAAAAGAAGTCAGACTCTGATTGGGTAGAAGTTAACAATATAGCATCAGACCTTCTTCAAAACTAGTGGGGCTGCCATTTATATATACTGTAATACATCAGATTTTATTCATTTGTGAATATATTAATTGCTGGAATGTTACAGGTTCCTTTTAGAACATAAAGACAGACCGATCCCTTGTCCTTTCATTTGCTATCGGTATAAAAGCATTAATGAAGACAAATCAAAGACATTACAGGTTACTGTGAGACAAATTATAGTCATCCTAGCTGTAAGAGATGTCTTCTTCATGAAGAAATTAAAGATGTTTCTGGTTTAATAAAAAGGTTTTTTTCTCTTACAGAGAATGGGAAAAGTTCCAATTCTTTTTAATTGTTATTGTCATTAATGGGCCTTAAAATGTCATTTGTTTATTGGATGTGATTGAAATCCCTCTCACTTTTCTAGACAAAACAAAAATTCTTTTTCCACAATGGGGTGAAACTAGGATTGTCTTGCTGCTCTGTTTTGCTAAAGTATACTTTCCCTTTGTTGTGGTTTAACCCTGCAGACAGCTAAAACAACCACACAGCTCTCTCTCCCCTCCCCGGTGTGGGATGAGGGAGAAAAATAAAAAAAAAAAAAAAAAAAAAAAGTAAAACTCATAGATTGAGATAGCTTAATAGGACAGAAAAGGGTAATAATAATAATAGCAATAATAATAATAATTAGAATATACAAAACAAGTGATGTACAGCACTATTGCTCACCACACGGACCCGATGCTCAGCTAGCTCCTGAGCCATGATGCCTCCTGGCCCACCCCCCAGTTATATACTGATCGTGACATCATATGGCACAGAATACTCCTTTGGGCAGCTTGGGTCAGCTGCCCTGGCTGTGCCCCCTCCCCTCGTCTTGGGTACCCCCTGCCTTTTTGTTGGCAAGCCAGTATGAGAAGCTGGAAAGTCCTTGACTGCTTGGCAACAACAAAACACATCAGTGTGTCGTCACCATTATTCTCATCCTAATTGCTGCCTCTCCAGTTAGGGTTTGGCCGATCTTAAATTCCGGAAATTCGTCTTAAGACTTTATTTTAGCTACACTGAAAGTGAATGTCCTGATATGGATTTACATACTCTAGAATTCCTACTAAAATGAATGGGATTTGGTGTATCTACCTATCTGTTCAATGGATTTGTTCACAACTGCTTTATACTGCAGCAAAAATAATTGGCAAGTGGGAGGAAAAGCATAAAGCAGTGAGTTAGTTAATAAAAATTATTGCAAGGACCTGTACTAGAGCAGTTAGACACTTTAAGCACCTCCTCACAGTCATTATGTTTTTTTGAAATACATTTGAAATATGTATGACAATTATATACATAATACATTTTTAAAATATAACTGATATGTTTGAAATATTACAAAAATATGAGGAGGGATGGAACTCATCTCCGATGAGGAAAGGCTGAGGGAGCTGGGGTTGTTCAGCCTGGAGAAGAGAAGGCTCCGGGGCGACCTTACTGCAGATTTTCAGTACTTAAAGGGGGCTTATAAGAAAGATGGCGACAAACTTTTCAGCAGGACCTGTGGCAACAGGACACAAGAGGTAATGGTTTTAAACTTAAGGAGTTTAGGATTCAGACTAGATATAATGAAGAATTTTTTTTTTATGATGAGGATGGTGAAACCCTGGCACAGGTTGCCCAGAGAGGTGGTTGATGCCCCGTCCCTGGAAACATTGAAGTCAGGCTAGACGGGGCACTGAGCAACCTGATCTAGTTGAAGATGTCCCTGCTCATTTGGGATGGGGGTGTGTGTTGGACTAGGTGACCTTTATAAGTTCCTTCCACCCCAAAGCATTCTATCACAGAATCATAGAATATCTCAGACTGGAAGGGACCCATAAGCTTCATCGAGTATGATTCTAGGAAATAATTAAAAATGACTAATTGTAAAGACTCCTTTCACTTAGAAAACTGGAAGGACTGCATGTATTTCTGTGATCCTTCTTGCAATAATGGAAACAAAGACTCACTGTTAATTAGGAAATCATAGGAAAATATTGCTTTATAAATTGCCTTATTCAGACAAACCCAAGAAAAATATAATTCCGCTGTTCCCACTTTGCCTCCATCAACCCAGCTGATTGTGGTGCTTTTTACAAATTCTTCTCTTTGCATTTTGGAGGTCTAAGAAATAACAGTAGAATAAAATACATTTTTTTTCAGATGAGAATTAAATGTAAATTATTTTATGAGGCAAGGAATACCACTGAGAAGAAGTATTAATAACTTCCACATATTAGTCCCCAGTGAAATTGTTTGATTCCTTGTACAAAGAATTTGAAATAAGAAATCCCTAAATCCATGTTGAATCCCCAAAGACCTGATTAAAAACTGTTTTTCTATTTGTTTATAAAAACCCCAACCAATTTACTGTTGCCATAAACACACTCTTTAATCCCATGAAACTATGATAAGCTTTTTAACTTTTATATTCTGAAGTTTTAGTTTAAGCATGCTTCCCTCACCTAATTATGCAGATTTTGATTGAGAACTGAAAGGAAAAGGTTGTCTTAGTTAAACCATTTTGTAGTTATAGGCATATTAGTTTTACTGCAACAAGCTGTAGAAATAAATTAATATTTTGCCTGCTCTCTGTAGTTTGCTATGTAACATCACCTGCCTGAATTAGGACATAACATTCAAATTGTGTTTTAAATCCTGAAAATAAATTTTTGAGGCTTTTGGATGGTAACAAATGTGATTACAGTAAGTCCTAGAGCTTCTGTCAAGAATTACTGGGAACGTTACAAAGAAGAGGCTGCACCAGATAATTATGTGACCCCAGATTCTCAGTTCATGTTTCTGATGTTCAAAATTAAGACACATTTTTCAGCAGAAAAATTGAGTTTCTATAAATACACATTTTCAATGGAATAATAATAATGATGACTAAAAAACAAGTTCTGCTTTCTGCCATTTGTTTAGAAAAAGAAAAGTGTCTGTAATTTATTTTTACAGAAAATGCAATTCAGGCCTTTGGCAATGGTACTGATGTGAATGTGTGGCAGCCAATCTTGCCAGTACAGACCACTACAGCCACAACTACAATAGCTTCCAGACTTAAAAACACAGGTTCAGAGACCACCAACAATGAAATACCCACCCACAATGATTCACCAGCATGTGCAAACCTGCAGGTAAGAGAGTCTTGTACTTGTTGCAGTGCATAAATGAAAGTTTTTCATAGATATGTACACAGAGGAGTCTCGTGTTGCATAAATAGATGACTGCTTAAATTCAAATATCTGTTTATTCCCATGTTGTAGTTACAAGGTGGATATATTGTAAAAATATCTTATTTAAAATCAGAAAAATGCATATTTCAAAGTAGACTTTATTGCCTCTCTGACTCAAAAACAAGGCATAGCATTTAATTTGTTATCACACGTTTGGATATGAATGTGGCATTCTCCAAACCCTGCCAGGATATGTCAGACTAAATTAATCCTCTGAGTAACCCAAATTCAGAGGGAACTCTTAATGACAGCTAGCATGTCCTGCTACCTTCTTTCTTATGTTATTGCCAGTAAACTTAAGAGGTTTTTTGACTGAGTAGGTCCGGATATTAGAGAATATGTGGTGCTGCAAGCTTTGCGGTGAAGAAGCTGGACAAAGATAGAAGCTCTTTTGAATCAGATGCTTTCCTGAACTGGAGTCAAGGTCATGATGTGATTTTGGCCAATGATTTTCTTTGACACTACAATTAGACTATTCATGGTGCAACATTGATTCTGGATTTAAAGAGTCTCATCACTTGCTGAAGGCTGTATATGCAGCTCTTAGAAAGTCTGAAGAGTTTGGGCAGGAGACAACTGCAAAATTGAGGCAGGAAAGAGGTAACAGGAAATGTAAGCAGAAAACATCCTTAGGCCAGATTAGAATCTTGGGTTATAAAAGTTTCTGGTGGTTTAAATGCAAAATTAGAATAGATCAGTTGTGCCTGTTTATTTTTGTCTTTACAGAAGGAAAATTGCTATGTGACACCAATGAAAGTGTCCAAGTTTTAAGGTCTCATCTGGTATTATGATACTTCTTTTCTCAATTTCCAAACTCTTCTGCATTTGCAGCATTCACATTTCACTTACTTATAAAAGATTGGGTTTGTATTCTTCATATTGAACTGCATCAAATTTTCCATGTTCACTAAAATGGACAGTTTGTATCCCTTGGAAATGTATTTTGCTTCATAATTTTTCCTGCACCACTCTCTCATCTTCATCCTTTTCTAGTTTCTCCATCTATTTTGCATTGACAAATTGCATACGAATGAATGTTTTTCAGAGTCATTATGGAGTCACAAAGTATGTGGCGTTAATGGTAGATGGTATTGAGTTTAGTTCCTTCTGTTTTAATTCTATTTTTCATATCTGTGCATCCATTATTAGTCACTCTCTGTAAGTTACTGATGAGAGGGAGATAGTTGTGGGTATATATTTCTATATGTAGTAGTAATCTGACCAAATTGAATATGCTGAAAAGAAACCTAAGCTTTTAAACATGGAACTTTGAATATTTTACATGTAAAGCAAGACCTTGATGGGATATTATTAATTCACTTCATGTTATATTAAGAAGTTGTTTTATGGGAGACATCACGTTTTCCTTCAGTGATTGTACAGTCCCCTACAGAGTAAGGCCTCCAGATGCTACCAAAGTACACAGGACAGATATTGACCTGAAGAAATGGCAAGCGATTACAGATCCCATTGAATTCAGTTTGATTTGCAAATGTTCCTCAAGCCTGAATAGATGTTCCAATGTTTAGAAAATAAATAGAATTCTTCCCTGTCCTTACTCCTGTAACTCTGACATTTTGAAGTTACATCCCACCTAAGTTTACCAGCACTGGTTTAAAACTGTGTTATGACTTCAGGTGCACCCCGATATACTTGACATAAGAAGTAAGGGTTTGTAGGGAAAACAACTTCCTTTAAATAAATGATCTCTGCTGGTTTGTAGAAAGTACAGATAAGTCTGCACTAGAAGATCACAGAAGTTACGTGAATCAAGCAGTTCTGTTCTTGTGAAATACAACATTCTGGTGCTCGCTATTTCCTTGTGTCAGAACTGAAATATGAAGAATAAAACTCTTCTTATATTTTAACACATTTTTCAAAAAAATAACTTACAAATAGAGCCAAAACAAGCCCACACTTTTTAAAAAAGAAACCTGTGTTTGCTGGACAGTATGGTGCCACTTTGCATGTGAGACTTAAACCTCAAATATTACAAAAGAACTGGAGGCATTCATATCGCACTAGGAGAAGGGTATTCATTCCAAGGCTCTCCTCCCATGGAAAATATGCCTTTGTAGTATTTTTCAAAACATGAACTACTGCGACCAAAAGCAATCTGAAGGGCTTTGTTATACGCTTAGCAGTTGAGCTGAAAGGTTTCAAAAAGGCAATATAGCCTCAACGCTGTGAAAAGTAGAATTAAAAGTATTAGTCTCAGCACAAAAAGACAATGGCAGAGAGAAGATAAGGAAATGATCATTGAGGTGCTACAAGGTTGCTTATCCTAGTTAGTCGGTTTAAAAATACAGTGAAGGAAGAAAAAGCAGGAAGTGATTGATTAATATCAATTGCCATAGATATAAATACAGTAAGGCAAGAAAGAGCAGGAAGTGATTGATTAGTATAAATTGCCATAGAAATGAACAAATACTAACCTCCTGGGCTTGTAAAATACAGGGCACTACCCCAGCCTGCCAAGAGTGTCGGCAGCTGAGCAGTTTTGGTACGTTTTTTTTCTGACTTGTTCAGAATGGTTGTGTGAAAAGCAAGAATACGCTAATGGTTTTGTCACTGTGCCATGGCGTCCTGCACACACGCAAACCTGGAAATCGAAAGGGTTGTAGATGCTTAAAGAAAATATAGGATAACTCTTTGTTTATCTGTACTCAGTATTTATTTCAAATACCTGTTGAAGATTTGGACTTCTACATAATTTTTGTTTCAGTGATGCTTTTTAGAAATTGTTCTTCATTTCAACTTATCGTTGCCACACAATTTGCAGTTCTCCCATTATGGTAGTATTTTCTTACTTCAGACTACTACAGAGAAATGTTGATTTCTGGTATATGATTATTTTACGTTTACTTTTTATTTACTGATTTTAATGTTTTGGCTTTTTAAATTTTATGCTTATTTTATGTTTACTTATGGGTGGATTTGTGTAATATACTCTTTTTACTACCCCTAAATTAAATCAGCACTCCATCTTTGTTAGCAAGATGCTTAACTTCATCAAGCATCCTATAAACCCTTTTATAAATGAAGCTTCTAACGTAGTCTGCTAAACTCAGAGAGTAAATTGTGTTTAGTTTTATATAAAATTCTGAGCTCAGGTATTTTTCTGAGGCATTTGACATCTTGCAAAGGATCCTCAGCATCACATAAAAATAATGTATAAAATATTGTGAATAAAAAGGAAGATGAATGCCAACGGTGTGCTCCTTTATACAGGCATATTTTATTAATTAATTGCCATCCTTATCTTTTTTCTAATACCTTCACTCTAATGTTTTCTATTTAACTGACATATTTGTTTATCTTTCATTCTGGATCGTAACTTGTGCTCAGTACACCAGTCAAAAAATGGTTGTGGTCTTTCCATCTCGCGTTCTTCCACCGCTGCTTAAACGTCATGTTGCATTATTTGAAAAGATCAAAAGAATGAGTTTGGATGTTTACTCACACCATATATTCTTTGAGAAAAATGCTGCTTCTGCATTTAGGAGAGATGCATGGAATGGAAAGATGATAACAAAATAAACTTCAAGTGATAGATTAGACTAGATTAGACCATTTGCTGCTACATCAGCAGCAGAGATAAACAAAAAACTGACTTTCATACTGGGTTTGCTATAATATTTTAGAGGACATTTTGCACAAGACAAAAATGATGGAAGTCTCAATGGTCAAGGATGTTTAAGCCTAAATTTATGCATCTAAACCTATCAACTCCCTAGCTAGTTCTATACTTTGTTTTCCCATGTTTGTTATAAATGTCTTGCTCTAATTGACTTTAGTTCAGCATTCAGAGAGAATGTAAGGTTTTTGTGCTTTTGAAGAAGTGTGAGTAATGGACACGTGTAATTGAGATACATAGCCCTTCAGACTGAAGGCAAGGACTTTTCAGTCGAGTGTGTGAATGTCTTTGTACTCTCAGCAGCAAAATTAAAAAATTATGAGGTAGGAATTAAAAAGCTCAAACATTTTCTGTAGAACAAAGAGGAAAAGAGAAATCTAGATGCTTACGCATGTAATTTCTTTCTATTTGCATCTAAGATTAATGAGTGTTTAGAACAAACGTGGGTCATATTGCAAGCTATTTCTTCTGCAAATTCCCCACATAAACTTGGGACTTTTAAAAATATCTATTATGGCATGTCTTAGGACAAGAACAGGAGACAGAGCTCAGTTCTCTGAGGAGACTAGGACTTAAACATGACTCAGACTGAAAATGACTGTGCTTTTCCTCTATAGGTCTATCTGTTGCAGATCTTCAGCACTGTGTAGGGATCTGATAATCTGCTGTTTGAAGTACTGTCTATAAATTATTTAATGTAGCGTACCCTGTGCTAAATCTTATTATTATAAAGCATCGCGTAGGTGTTTGGAGAGGGTTTAAAGCCTCAGTGTAGTGTCCTGAGGATCAAGACACAGCAGGTGTGAAGCTTCATGGACTGGTAATTGGGTGGTGGGTGAACATAAGCAGGAAACACGGGCAGCATGTAGGTGTGTTGTTGATGAGGGGATAGTACAACTGCTGAGATGGTATGCTGGAAAAGAGACAAAGCGAACTTGATTTATGCCCTGTGCACCAGTATTAGCTCACTCATGTGCCTGGCACCTTCTTTTCCCCATCCCTTCACACAGCCTGTGATCTTTGTTTCTGTTTTGTTTTGTGTAAAACAAGCACTGTCCTTCAAAATGCCCTGCCTGCTCTGTCCCTCAGGAGAAGTTGTACTTCTACCTCTTATTCCAGGCATTGCAACTACACAGAAAGTTATGGTATGGGACAAAAGATGGACAGGAATATAAACTCCCCCAGTGCTGAATCAGAACAAAATAAAGCAAAATAGAGAAAAGAATATCGACTAAATGTTTAGAATTAAAAGATTTAAATTTACCTCCTGTACTTCCAGGATTAGCTGACATAATAGGGTCAACCTGCTCGTACAAATGATTTAGAGAACACCTATTGGCAGCTTTTCTTCTGAAAAAGCAACATTTTTCATTTGCTTCAGCACCAATTCTGTTGTACCTAAAGAAGTCTTGTGTGCTTTGTACATTTAGATTAAAATCTGACAGCCAGGGATAATTTAAAGTTTCATCTTTAATCTTATAATTTGGGGATCACTGAACAAAATTCTGTGTTTTACTAAAGCAGAGACTGCTTTTTCCATTGATTTCATTGACATTGATTTCAGCAAAGTTAATCCTTACTTGCTTCAGCACCATGCTGGAGTGGGTCCTCTAAAATGTGGAAGTATAGAATTCCCTGAGACTGTATTCATTTACTGCATGGCTCTTGCACCTTTCAGAACAGAAGAAGACTGGGTCACCATAAGCGAGGGACAGATTTGGGTTTTCATTCTGTATGGCAGTCTCGGTGTTCTGAGGCAGGAAGGCGATCGGCAGTCTGGCTCCATTACCATGCTAACCATGGACCTCAGTGGCAAAGGCTGCTTTGTAGCGAACGTATACATATATATGTACGAATGGTATGATCATGTAGACTGCTCCTACTCGGAGCACGGCTGCACTTGGGTCCTTCACCATCTTTGCCAAAGAATTTCAGGACCACACAAGATAGATAATTTTCAAGCTTGTTGAAATCCTGCTGAAGTTAAAGATCTGATTAATACAGCTGATTAATTTCTAAGTACAGAGAGTCTTTTGCCTCTCTTTTGAACATTAGAGGAACAGTCTGAGGATGTAGCCAAGTTTCATACCCTATAGGCTCAGATGTATATTAGTGTCAGCATAGCTATGAGACATCAGCCGTCAGCAGTCAGCAGAAAATTGTTCTTGGTTGAACTCTTTAGTTGAACATTGGGCCCCCTTGCAAGATCAGTCACGATTTGTGGAGCACATCTCTGTTGTTATCGTCAGAGCTACACAGATGTACAGCAGTTAATGTTCAGTCTCTTTGGCATGGAGAGCTCTCTGTAAGACTGGACCTTATGTTTAATGATCAATACTCTGATGAAACATTTTTATTGTTGGAAGTCATGTGTAATAAACTTCTGCTACTGAAAGACAGCAAAATAGTTTATTTTACATATTAGAATTACAGTTTAAATTATGGTTTTTTTATTAGCACGCTTTTCATTATACCGAAATATTGTGCATGTATACTGCTGGAGAGCCTAATACTTTAGAATTACTTCATCAATGATAAAATATTTTACAGTTCATTTAAAAAAAAAAGTTTTAATAGTCTGAGCATCTTTAGTGTATTATAATAATAGAGCCCTTTATAGCAGATTGTAAAACTCCAGACTACAGTTTTAGGAATCATGCAATTTTATTTTATAGTTTAATAATTGTTCAATTGAAAATGAGTATGAGGTTACTAAAAACCAATTTAATGACTTACAAAAATACAACTTTATTAAAATGTACTACACACCTTTACAGAAAATTGAAATTTCTATGGACAGATTATAGTTCTTATCCTCAGAAAGAATTTTGAAAATAATTTGAAAATTATTGCTACTAAAAGCAGATGTAGCATTTGCAGTGTTCTCCTAAGCCACAGTTGTTTCTATGTTTCACATCAGTATCCTCTTATAGGAATACCCACAAAAATACAAAGTGATAGAATAAACCAGAATCAGAAAAATTGGATCACATCAGATAAGCCAAATCAAACTATTCATAGCCCATGTTATTATTTTATGTGGTTCTTCATCATATTAAAGGTTTTCCTAATGTCAGCCAACTTTAGTTCTCAATCAAATGTCTAGTCCATCATGTATTTCCCTTTTAAAACAGATCGCTCACTATAGCCTACAAAAAACCAGACATAAAATGGAATGCAGTATTATAATTTAATTTTAAGGCATAACTACTACTAATAAAAATTCTAGGTCATTGCATTGCGATGGTGGATATTTAATCATATTGTCTTTGGAAGTCTAGTTCATAATATATTGTGCGGTTGTGGGAATTGACAAAGTGCTTTGTTTAAGAAATATTGTTTGCTGTTAGCAAATACAAGGTTTTAGCCGTGACTCTGCTTCCCTTTATACTTGTGCCAGTGAAAGTGACTCCGGTTATGCCAGCAGGCTGACCCTGTTGCAAAGCAAGCGCAGGCAAAAGCGATTGTGCCACCAGGTTTCTAATGGAACAGAGAAGAATAGAATCCTTGAAATCATTAGTACTTTTTTATTTTAACTGGAATAGCTTGCAGAAATCCTACTTATAGACCAGAATGCCATCATACAACTCTTCCACAGGCTCATAATGAAAAGGTACTCCTGATCTTAAAAACCCAATGAATTGCAGTTAATGTCAGTGATGCAAAGATACCACCTCGTAGCCTTTATTTATTCTGCAAACCACACAGTGTATTTGAGTGCTCTAGAAACAATAAATATTTTACTATGATAGACTATGCTAATGTACTATGTTATCCTCAAAAAGTATATCCACAGAGGAAAACCAAAGTAAAAGACTGGTTCTATCTCAGACAATTGATATGGTTGCCAATACAGAGACGTTTCTTTCTAAAGTATGAAAATAGCTGGACAGTTGCCAGAATTGATCAAAATTTAACAAATAAAATCTTTCTTTATCAATTCTGTCATTTTTGCAAAGAATTGTTGTTTGCTAGGCAAGCAAAAGACTTTCACTAGACTTTTGTAATTGAAATGTATTTTTAAACACTGTTATTGAAGCAGGTATTGATGTTTTTGTTTTGTAGTGTGACGGTTTAATCTCAGATGCATACCATTTTATGAATTACATGCCTTCTCCGTCTCATGGAGGGGTGGTGCATAGGGTGTGAGAAGTCAGGGGAGCAGCCCAGCAATTTGTTGCACAAATTCTTTGTTCCATGGGGGAGAAGGCTTGCTCCTGGAGGGGGACCCTGATGCCTTGTGCACAGCTCTGGTGCAGAGTCATGAGGTTTGCCTCATCTCTTGTCCTGCTCCCTGAAATCCCCAGAGAGTGAAGAGATGGTGCTGGATCCTGAAGTAGGGTTGTGGGACTGCTCACCACTGAGTCTTTTCCCAAAATCTTTGTTCCTTAGTATTTTCATGAGTTCTTGGTATCTGAGTTTGCAGTCACCAAATTGACTGATTTCTGATTTGCAATCACCCTTGTTGGCTCTTGCAATCTGTTTGGTGCAAAGACTTCTGGACACTTTTGCACTTTTTAATGATCAACAGGTTGCTTGCATAGATTAGCCATTCTATTTCCTAGAGCCCTCCAAACCTATGCTGCTGTTGGGACAAGTGGTTGATAGTATTTTATCTGCTACTACAGCAAAAGGTCAATTAAGGTTCACTGTCTTCTACTCACAGCTCTGTCCGATTTATCTTCTGTCCAGAATGGTTTTAAAGAAGATAAGAACTGGGTAGTATGCAGAAGCCACTACCCTTTTGTGGTAGGTCCTGAGCAGTTACCAGGCAAATAGAGTTCTCCACAAGCCTCAGGAGCCTTGTGCGCATGTTTAATTGTCTATTTCTTAGTAGTTTCCAGTGTTCAGATTGTTGTTTTGCTGGTTTTAACTGAATCATTATGAAGAGTAAAGTGGAGTGAAAGCATTTGAGGAAGGTGTATGAATTTGAGTACTTCAGTGCTCAGAAAAATAGAAAGGATAACCTAATGTTACCCACTAGATGAAAATTCCCTCATTTTACACATCTTGCAGAACACGCCAGTTGTGGAAGTGGATGTGGCAGCTTTGTTCGTCCTCTTACACTCAGTCTCATGGCAACATTACTTTTCCTGGCACATAACTGTAACCTTTCCTCCGGAGGTCTAAACAGCTGTGCAGTACCAGCAAAGAAAATCACACTGCTTTTAGAGAGAGAGATTCCTCATACATGGATAGCAGCTGTAAACACAAAGATCCTTTTGAAACACCTTCCTTACTCTTGGAAGACCTCCCTACTGGAAATAATAGAAATTCAAGAAATACACTATTTTATCACGGAGGAAAGTTCTCCTTTGGGAAACGATAACCAAGACTAGTTCTGCCTATTTATGTGACCTGAGTTGTTAGACTGTTAGTCTCAATTTAGTGGCATATCTACTCAGTCTCTGAAACCTCACCTCCAGTTAACCGTTAGTCTCTATTAGATCCTTTTTCTATCTGTTCTTTCATGTGTGTGTGTGTAGTTTGTGTTTGGATTTTTTGTTTGTTTGTTTATTTTGGTTTTCGTTGTTGGGTTTTTTTGTCCTTTGTTCTTGCAGATCTGTAATCTTTGGGAACTTGACTACCTCATAGACTTATTCTGGTATGCAATTAACCGGTATACATTTTTCCATATTCCCCCCGATGATGTAGTGGCAAAATGCAGATTTAGGGGGAAAAAAAGACTGCACAAGACTGAGCAGGAGGAATGTTGAGCCCATATGGCACAGAAGGAGTCACCATGGCATCACTGGCTTGGCTACTTTGGAAGCTACAGTGGGGAAAGGACTGGGGTTGTGGCCATACAGGGATGCAATTAAGAGATTGGAGTAGGTCTGTATTTCGATTTGGGAAAAACATCTGAGGCAACCCTGCTTCCTTGTCCTTGATTAAAGAGGATGCATTGCCTTCCTCTGCCAACAGCAAACCCAAATACATGAAATATGTTTATGCATATAATGTCATTTGAGTTGAAAGAGGCAATCACACAACCTAATCAAATTCTGCTTTTGTTTATACACTTGTAAAAATGGAATAACTCCACAGCTGTGTACATTGCAATTATCCTTAAGTGTACATTGTAATTATCAATCACTCCTTACCTATATATACATGGTTCTTTGATATTTATATGTAAGCCACAAACTAATGTTCTTAAAAAATAAACCACCTGGGCTCACAGTTATCATGTGGCAGAAATGATCAAAAGCATTTCAGTAAGAGTAAGGAAGATTTTTTAGGAATAGTCTCTTCCTCGTGACCAGCAGCAAATGAAATATGGAAAAGCCCAATGGAAATTAGACTACAATAATAAGTAATGATTCTGAATCATACATTGGTGACAAGACAGCATAGCTGAAAAAATATTGCACTGTTGATGAGATAAAATTTGGAACCTTTTCATAGCATGCCTAAATTTTTCAAGTAGTCAAACAAAGTTTATAGGACAGAAAATGAAATGCAGTCTTTTAACCAAATTGGCTAACATATACTCTTAATAAAAAACATTAATGATAACAAGACATCTGAACATAAATATATTTTTGTTCTGCTTTTAACCTGCCTGCTCATTTTACTTATAGTCTTCACTGTACACTAGTAATCAAATACTGGAAATAAATCATAACCTTTATCTCCTACTTACTTTTTATCCCCATGACTCCTAATCAGCTGTCTTGTCTGAATAATAGATCTCTACGTTACTCTCACACCATCTACTCTACAGCATTTTTCAACTTGCTGTTTAGTTCCAGAACATGAGATGCTGTCACCCATTTCAGTTCCCTGCCTTCAAAATCAATAGGATGTTTATTTTAGTCTGTACTTTGGAGGAGAGCCTAACTATTTCACACCAAACTGTAGTTCCAATCAGTGGACTTGGCCTAATAATCCCACCTCAGGTTAAGCCCTCCTGTGTGCTTAGCTCTTCCTGTGAGACACAAGAAAACAGGCTGACTGTTGGGCATAATGCAGGATATTTTTTCATAGGTTCACTCAGCATGTGTCCTAAAGAATTATAGGATTATCCTCCCTCATGTCTTTCTTAAAACAGAATTAGGTATTCAGGGCAGTAATTTGCTAAATACTGCATTACGTGGCACTACTTTATTTTTCCAGATTGACATTTTCAGGAGCCTCAAGTTGCCTCTAATTCAACGCTAGATATGCACTACCACATGCACATAAACATTTGGATGTCCTAAATTCATGCTCAGATTTGAAATGTAGTCATTCAAATTTTTTATGTACATAGGAGGTGAGACGTGTATCAGGTAGGATGTAAATAGCTACCTGCAGTCATAAGTACCTGGTTTGTGCAGACAGCTGGGTAAGCGGGCACATGAACTGTGTGCATGGATGAAAACAAAGCAGTTACAAGTATCTGTGAAAACTCGTTCTTAAATTTCTGCCTGCACAAACGCAAAAAAGTGGTTTGATCAGAACTCTCCTGACCAACAGTGTTCAGTATGTTTTTTACAATGGCATGCCCTCCTCTACAAAAAATAGTGCATTAAAAGTAGTATGTATCTGAGTCAAATTTTGGAAGACCACTGTATATTGGACTCTATGTCAGTATGCTGCTCTGCATACTTCAGTCACATAGGCACTGTAATTGTCTGGTTGTGAGGGCAAATTTAGGGATCTGTTCCTGTAGGGAACTAACAGCCTGTATACAATTTCAGAAGTCAAATGCAAATTCAGAAGGAAAAATTGTCCTTTTTTTTCATACTGATTTTGAACTTAATTAGTTTGACAAATTCTTGCAACTATTTGCAGAATCGTGCTCTCATCAAGAGTTGGCCTAACCCCTATTACTTTTAATTAAGATTTTCTGATTATTCCTAAGGATTCAGTCACGGTTATTTGCATATGAGAAATTCAGATTGTTACAGAGACAACTGAAAAGGTTTAGATAAAAAACCACACCCCGTCTGTACCCAGAGAACAGCTTAATGAGGATACTTAGGAATCATTAGTTAAGCAGAGGCTTTTCACCTTCAGGCTGATGGCTCAGATAGGATGCTGTACTCAGCAGCAGTACAACTCTTTGGTAAGTGCCCCTAGCGAGAGAGCTCTGCTCTTTGGAAGCTGAACTGGTCGCCCTGGGTTCCCATCTCAGCCCCTGAAATACAACTCATGTGGGCTCCTGTCAGCGTAACAGGAGACTGGGCTCTGGGGTTTCATGAACATTTAAAGGGAGCAACTGGCAAAATCACAACTCCGAATAATCTCCAAGCCAGTGAGACACATCTGCTCATATATGCTCTGCAAGTCCTCATTCATCATCTGCTGGCCTTTGTTATGTACAAAGCCTGTTGTAGTGCAATTATGTTCATCCATGCACAGCATGTCAGAAATGCGATGTCCTGTGCTGTTCAAGTGGTCGCTGAGTGTGACCAGCATAGTGATATCCCAGATCCTTTTTAAGCACGCTGCTCTCAAATACTAGAGAGGCTAATCCCATCTTGGCCACTGAACATGGCATCTCTTCAACCCATTAAACTCGCTTCTCTCTAGGACAGCTCAATACACTGGTGCAGTATCAGTGCTGGTGTACACGTGCAGCCTGCATATACAATATGCATACATTAACATACAGTAGACACAGTCTGTATTGCATTCATCCTTCATTTCTAGTAACTGCTCTGGAGGTAGGAGTAACACAAGAAGCCATAAGCCATACTGTTGCTGTAGTAGACACACACACGCAGATGTATTCTTTTTTTTTTTTTAACCCTTCCTCTCTGGAAACTTGATGACAACATACTGGCACTGAAATTTGCTAGTTAGACAAAGCTGATGATTGTGAGTCTTAGATGCATGAGTAGGTAGATCACAAAAAACGCCCCTCACTTGGTCCTGTTGTCTACTTGCCTCGGCTCAGTCCACAATTATTATTAAAACCGTTATGCACCCAGGGAAATATTTGTTGCCAACCATCATCGATCAAGAGTCTCTTCAAGATGTTTTTTGTAGGTGAAACCTTCTAATCTCTCTCTTGGGTCCCACTAAAGGCTGTTAAAATTTGGTAGCTTAGGACATCTTCGAGAATTTTCTTGTGGGGTTTGCAATGGAATCAGAAAAATCTGAGGATATAGGAGGACTGTCCCTTTTTAACAGAGCAGCTCATCTCACAGAAAGGGAAATGAAGGGCATGGGCAAACATCCTGAGTGCTTTGCAACGTTATAAACCTATATCCCATTAATTCCTCAGTCTCTTTGATGAAGTGCGCTGCCTTAGGCGCAAATTAGTGCCACTTTTGTGCATTGAACCTGTCCTCTTAAGAGAAGAAGTGCTCCAGAACCGCCTCCTCATTTCAAAAATACTACAGAATAGTTGTCAGTATTGACCTGAGCTAGATTAAACTAGTTACCTCAGAATATAAGGCTGTATATCCCATTAATAATCCCCTGAACTATCCAGTCTGCCACAACATAATACTTCAAAAAGTAGGCAAACTAGTCAATAAAACTCCAAAAACTTCTTCCAGTTTAGTATGGAAACCTTACAAAATATACCCAAAGCGATCCTGTTGATCTCCGTTACTTGCATTAACAGCATTCGTCCATTCGTATTTTCTGGCTTACTAACTGTAAACATAAATGTAAGCCTTCTGTCCTTCTGTGCATGGCTTGTGTGATGAAACAAAGCAGGATCATATCCTGTGAACACAGTTTTGCATAATCTGATAATTATTTGCATAATCTGGTTATTATAGGCTCAGATTTGTTTTAATAGGGTTATAATTGTTAAATATCTAACATTACTGAGCTCAAATTTGAAGCCATATATGCAGATGATATTAGGAAGTTACTTTTCATTTTCACTTGGTGCTGCTTGGCCGGTGGAAGGATTCCCATTCACGTGGTGTAAAGAACAAGGCACCTTTCTAGCAGTCATAATTCTGCAGACTCCTCTTACATGAGAGTTTCTCATCTTAATTGATGATTAATGATCTCATCATTAACTACAGTGTAACTGTTGTGTGTGAGAGCATCGTTCATGTGTAAATAATGGATGTGAGGAAGGCCACTATAATATCATCCATTAAAGTATACACCACTATAGTATAGCCCATTAAAGAGAATTACTGTTAGGATTTCACTTTAGTATTTTTGAGAAGGGATGATTTTTCTCTCCTTCACTCACTTCAGCAGGGGAAGAATGAGTGTAGAATGCTACACCAAAGTCTCTTGCAGGTGTTAAGATCCATACTTCAAGGGCCTTTTAATAACGTTTGGGAGGCTGACAGGACAAACCAAGATCTAGGTTAGCTAATGGAGTTCTGTGTACAGGACCAACTGATGTTTATTTTTTTTTAATCTATTGAAACATATTTGTTGTAGAAAATAAGACGCCAACAATCAAAATTGTATGATATTAATTCACTTTTAGAAATTAAAATGTTCTCAATTTATTAATCAGGAATACTAACAAGAACTGAATACCGTTCTACAAGAGTATAAAAGCATATATTCTAATGAAACAAATAATTATAGACACAGCTAGCAGCTGTGCTTGAAGTTGTCTTACATTTTACATTAAAAAATCCTGTGTTCAGTAACTTTGAACTTTGCCAAAACATTTACTATTTGGGTGAAATTTTTTGTGTTGTGTGTGGCTCTGGCTGAATCCCTGGGGAACAGCTGCCTGTCAAAACCACAGCGTGCCACAGCCTGGTTTTGTTATAGACTCACCTTGGTAAGTTTGATTGCATTCTTTAAAAATAATCTTTCTGTTATTTTTATTCTGACTGGTACTTTCAGTGCTGAAAAGGAACATGGATACTGAAGCAAGTACTGCTGCAGTTTCACTGAAATTTTAGTTCTGAGGATACATCTGTGCACCTGCAGAATTCAGCTACAGGATTAGAGGAACAGGGAGAAAATGCTTTAAATTTTTATTTCAGTGGCACTTCTGGAGAGCAGATTGTGCCAAAAACGCAAAATTCACCAATTAATCCGAATCCCAGCTGTTCAAGATTGGATTACTTTAAAAGAAAAAAAAAACCAAAAACAGACCAGTCTCTAAATCATGTCATGATTTAATGGGACCTGGGTACAGGCATAGCAACATAACTGCGGATGTAAGAAAACTAATAGACTGGGCTTAAAATGTGTAAACACAACTGAGGAGTGGAGAGCATAGCTGTATAGTGGGTGCCCAGCTAAGTGGCTATTTTATTCTACCTTTCTGTGCAAGGTTACTTTAGTATCTGCAGCCTTTGCTTTTGCCTCCCTGTAATTGCAGCGAAGTCGCTTGTTATCTGAAGTGTTTTGAAATCCTTTTAAGGCTTTCTGTGTTTTCTTTCTGTGCGTAACCATGCCAGTACTCACCACACACACGTGCATATGCATATGGTTAATAAAGAGAAAAGTTTTGAACATTTTTAGTCGTTTAACCATGGTCATCTCTTCCTTTCCCTTTTAAAATCTGTGAGTGAACGCAGTGCTCAAGAAACCAGCAGTAATATCAGTTGGGTAAGGCTGGCATAGCACGAACGCAAGCTTCCTGTACTGCTCAGTGCTCAGGGCCTCGTGCAGACGGGTGTTCAAGCAAGCTTGCCTGATCTTTACTTCCAGCTGCAGAACCAGAGCAGACCACCCCTGGTCCTGCTGCCCGAGTGCAGAGGCAACGCGTGACCTTCTTTTCTTAATGTCTTCCACTGACTGACAGCTCAGAGCTGGATGTCTCATGAGGCCAACCGATGCGGTGAGCATCCCTACTGAGCTCTCTCCCTGCAACTCTGCTTTTGGCTTGAGAGGCTCCCAAGATTTTCTTAGCAAAGAGTCCCAGCCCCAGACCGTCCTGTCATCTGCTCGGTGTGAAGGAGGACTTGCCTGTGAGTAGCAGGCGTACGCAGTACGTGCCTGCCCAGCACATCGCAGCCTCCCTCCAGCCGGCAGCTACCTGCCAAGGCCCACCTGGAGGTGAGACACGCAGTGTAGGAGCACTGTAGCTGCATTAGTGTGGTGCCTCTTTTCAAGGCTCATTAGCACAACGCAGGCCTGTGCTGTTCTGGCTGAGCTGCTTTTAGTCCCCCAGTAGCCGTGGCTGACAGCTGCTCAGGAGTGTTTGCACCACACTTCAGTGCACCACGTAGCCCAGTCTAATAAGGGAGGTAGGTACTTTGCCCGCTGCCAAATAGAACAACTTTGTTTGCATATTCGGACACGCAAGGGCACACACTCCAGCCTGGGGAAGCGTTGTGGGATCTGTAGTTCTTCAATGGCTTAGCTTTGTTCAAAATTAAAAGCCGAGTCTGTCTTTTAACTGGGATTGTAATGGCTTTGTGTTCATGCTGCTTTTCTTTAGATGCTGTTCAGTGTGCAACAGCCAGATGCTACCTGTAACTGCAGTGTATGGCACTGGGTTGATAGCAGTGATGAATCACTAGGGAAATAATAATAAAATCCCAAATATCTCGATTTTGGATTACATGGCTGTTCAGTTTTATAACTAAAGTAAAAAAAAAAAACAAACAAAAAGAGAACACCTAGGCAGCCTAAGCCATTGAGCTATTAACCTAACAAAACTTATTCCATCTATGCTTTTTAGCATTCTGTTTTCTCCTCTGCCCTTCTTAATGCAAAAATATTTGCTTGAGGCAAATCCATAAAAAGACCATATTAGGAGAATTGCATAATATCCCCTAAAAATAGGAAGCAAGAATCTAGGACTATAGAAATTCATTTTACTCTGATAAATGACTGACTAAAGCCAAAAACAAAACTGTTAGCAAGTTACGGTGCTGCCATGAAAGGTAAGTCAGTCAGTTCAGTTGTCTTGGCTGGGTGTCACATTTTGTGCTGTGCTCACCGGGAGACTAATTGCTTGAAATAAATATTTGAAGATCTCTGTGTCTGGTCCTTGTAAGCTGTTTGATCGGTTTGGTGTTTCTGATAGGATCTGTTTTTTATAAAACTGTTAAGATTGCTGTCAGGCAGTTTTTGTGCCATATTGTCCCAGTCATATAAGTGCAGCAAGTGATGGGGCTTAATTAAGTCTCATCTTTACCAACATAAGGATCTGTGAATGGCCCAGCAATAATTCATAGGGTATAATGTCATGTTTCCTTCTTTCCACACTTGTTTCTGATTGTTTTGGAAGGATTACTCCCACCCTACCACTTCAGTCCCCCAATTGAATTTTCTTGTAATTTTAAGATTGAAGATGGTGGAGGGATGATGTTTTTCTTTATACGCATTGCCCTTTATCAGCTTTTAGGACCGTTTCTCAGGTTTTTAAAGTAATGTCTGCTGCTAAGTGTGTTTCCATCTACAGCTACCAAGAGACCCAAGTGTCTGCACTGGACATCTGTTAGACCAGAGTTAATTGATCCGTTGTTACCCTGTGGTCTGGGGAAAGGACACTGTTCCCAGCCCACCTGGCCCCACCCAGAGGAGACGGGGCAGTGCTACCTTGTTGGTGACTGAATAGCTGGAAAGCCAGTTTAGCAAAACAGGGACCTACATGTGTCCCAGACCCCCTTCCCAGAGGATTCCTCCTGCCAACTCTGTGATGAAGCCTTTTCTTTCCAACCCCCTTTCCTCCTGAAGGAATATAGAGAAACAATGTCAGGAGACCCATCATCCCTTTTTCCTTTTTTGAGCAGAAAAAAACCTCCATGCTTTGATGTTGCCCTCTACCCTTGTTTCTGGTGCTCAAAACGAGCAACAATCTACTAATGTTGAGACGTAAGGGGACTTTTTAAATGCCATGTGCATTCCCTTAAGAAAGCCAGAGCTTTGTGAAGCTCAGTAGATCTGTCACTGCACAGTGTTGCCCACTGAGCAGCTGTCTACCGGTTTTGGATGGGACCTGACTCATGATTTCTGAATGCTCGAACTGGCAAACTGGAGGGTGGCTGGGCCCAAAGGCAGTCAGGGTGTCCTGCCCTGCTTAGGGCCTGGGGTCTGCCACGCTGACCAACTGGGGCAAAGCTGGAGGCGGGGGGGAGGGAAGACAGGCAAAAGGCCTGTAGGGGAATGGGGACAAACTGTGGGGTTTTAGGATAGGTATAAATCTACGGGGGATGGGAGCTTAGGTCTGGGAGGTGATGGGATCTGAAGGGACTGGCTGGTTGCACTGCACTGCAGCCTGCAAAACTCTGTGTGTGTTTCCCCAGAGCGTATTTGGGCACAAGGGGATAATTGGTCTGTTTTATTTAATGTCTCCCAGCTGAAAAACTTGTGATTTGGTTCTTACCATGCCGGGTGTTATTTACATAGCTTTGGAGACTAGTGCCAGCAGTGTCTTAGTAATGCTCGTTTTTAAAAGATACTTTCTTCACTCCATAAGTGGGATGAAAGCACTATAGTGCTTTTATGCAGAATGATGACCGATAATTTTGTGCCCCAAGCTTGTATCTTGAGGCCTGATTCAGCACAGAGAAAAAAAAAGGCAGAAAAAAATTTTCTGACTTCTTTTTGATAGTATTGTGCAAAACTGATTGGTTTTATAGCTTAAACAGCTTTGCACCCTGGCTGTACAGTATGGGTTTCAAAATTACTCTGTGCTGAACTGGATCCCTATTTTAGTGGCTTGTGTCCCTGACCCACACTTTGCTTATCTTACCTGTTGAAAGTAATTTATACTCCAGCATGGCATAATACTACTGTGCTAATAAGAAAATAACTATTGACAGTTGTGACAGATGCACCCAGTGCTGAGTGAGCGCAGAAGAGTTAAAGTGATTGCATTTTTACAATCTGTATATTTCTCTGCTTATTGTTTGCGTCCTGCTGTTGGAAAAACAGGTTAGTTGTGTAGTAAATCTCTCTGATCAACACAAGAGGAGAACAAAAAGAAGCAGCACCCTCATTTGTTACAGCTACTTCAGAAGCGTGGTCATTTGAAGGATGTATTCGGGGAGATTTCTCTCTCTTCTTCAGAAAGGCTTGTTAACATGGGCATAACTAACCAGGCATCTCAGGAGAGGACAAAGGCACTCTCATTAAAGTTAGCTGAAAAAACAACCCACATGACGGATATCTATCGTAATGATACTTCTGCTGTCTCACGCTGTAATGTCGAAGCACTAGGTTCCGTAAGGCCCAAAGTGTGTAACTAACAGAAAGGGACAGGCTCCAGAGTTCGAACGCACATTCTGTGCCTGTTTGTGTTCAGGTCCAATGTGTTCAGTTCCTTTTACGTGTTTCTCCTTCCGTCCCCTCCCTCCAAATTAAAGTTCACCTCTGTTTGGACCCATCCCCAGTCAGACCTTTTCCTTGCTATGAGTAACACAGATATGCATGCTATAGTGGATATATAAAAATACTGCTGGATGACGTGTGTACTGACTCCTGGTGAGACACCTGCACAGGGTTTAATGCGTTTATTAACCATTTTGTGCTGTGATTTGTAGAAGCTGGACGCGTAATTGCAAGATAGCATTTTTGGAAATAAATCCAGGGCTTTAATGTCTGCAAAGATGGAGGTAGAGGGCGTTGGGGGACTGGAAGCAGAGAGTTGCTAGGTTTGGGAGGATCTTATGATGGTTATTAGGTGCAGGACGCAAGAAGACTAGGTTAGGATGTGTCTGAGCAAGGACATATGACTGAACTCATGTAGGAGCCATTGGATTTAGAAGGAAACTTGGAGGTCCACAGAGTCCTGTGTCTGGAGGAGAAATATCTCTAAAAGCAGTATTTCTTTCTCTCTTCAGAAACCCACTAGCCCTGCTGCTAGCCCTGATTCTCTTTTCCTTCTAGTCAAGAAATAAGTAATATTCTGCTTCTGATCATGAGAGTTTTTTCTTTCCTGGACATGCAGTTGGTTTCTCTACCAGCCCTTAACTAAGTCCAACACTTTAGTTTGAATATTAAGAGCTAAAGATTGCAAAGACCAAAACAAGGCTTGTGTGACTAACGTCCAGGATACTGAAAAGCTCATCAGGAGGTGCATGAATATGATTATCTCTAAATATCATCTGTTGCTTGCGCTACCACAGTGATAAGATTATCTGTAAAAGCAGATGTTCATTTTTACGGAATAGAGAAGCTTAAGTGAGTGCAAGGCTGCTGGCAGTATGGGGGCAGCTTTGTCAGAGTAGCCCACGTTACTGAGTTATAGGTCCCTGCGAAGCTGGGGTGAGTGTCAACCGTCTTACGCAACTTTGTTTTACGGGCAGAGGCAGGTCGCGGCTAAGTGTATGTCATAGCAAATGCTATTTTACCTCAGTAGAAAAGATCTCATACCTCTTTCCATACGTTTAACCAGTTATTTTAAGCTGCTTTTCTTTCACTGTTTTTTAAATTATTATTTTTATCAGCCCAACCCTGCTTTTGTTTTGTTTGATGACAAAACTCTCACAGATCTTTTTGACACCAGATAAGAGCTTCGTATTAAAATTTAAAAAAATTAAATTTGAATGCAGACTTATTAGCCACTTGTGTGTGCTATTTTGCTCCTGTGGAATTAGGTGCTTCTAGCACCTCTGAAGTTTGTTACATACGTAGGAGACCTGAGATGGGGGTTGGTAGTCAATCTTTGGCATCTTGTACAACGAAATACTCTCATTTCCCAAATTTGTTGATGGCGTAGATATTCCTGTCAGAATTGTCTGCAGCTGTACGTGACGGGCGCACATTTCTAGTGTTTAAGCATTTTGGATAATGGAAGATATATGGTAAATATCTGATGGCTGGGGATATCCTTCATAATTCACACACATGTCTCCCAGCTTGCGTGTATTTCCACCCAGGCTATCAGCACAACCACCAAGCCCTGATTTTTTTCCTCTAATAAGGTATTCACTCACTGTAGCACAAGTAAAGAAGTTCTGCTACATGTAGTGTCCTTTCTGCCCAAGAGTAGGGCAGAAAGAATTTTCCCCTTAGGTTGTAATTACAGGGCATACACTGTCTATAGCACTCTCTTCAACACGTAGGTGGGATTTTTTCCATTACTTGTGATTTAGTGGTGCACTGGTGTATTGCAGGAGTGCAGCCTATGCCAGCATTTCCATTATAACCCGTTTTTACAGGTTTATAACTCAACAGTAAAATCGTACTCTTCCAATTTGAAACTTGGCATATAATGTCTCATCTCATCCTCAAAATGATATTTTTTTCTTTCCCTCTGCCTTCCCCCTCACCAAAAGAAGTTGCCTTTTTGCTGTTTTTTTTTTTTTAAATGGAAAATATTATCCTTTCTGTTTTGATAAGAGAAAAGCCTGTCTGTTTATTAAAACTAGTTTTCAGTTCTAAGAAAGAAGGACTTTATAATAGAGGATACATGTGAGTAAGTGTTGTTGATGTTAGAAAGACTACATTAAATATATGGATACAGAGAAGTATTACCTTCCAAATGAAAGCTAGGGAATGTTGATCAAAATGATTGAAAAGCTTTTTTTTACACTGATTTTGTTTCTAGCTGTTGATTTTACCCCTAGAATAGTGTTCTCAAAGGTAAATATGTTTTACCTGCTGCACTCCATTGTTTATCAGACTGAATAAAGTAAAGGAAGACTTTACTGCATATAGACAAAATAATGATATTTTTCTCTTTTCTCATTTGAGAAACACAGTACAGAAGGAACATAAATTCTGACTTTGATGTTGAGACCAACTATCAAGAGTAGACTTGTAGTTAGCACAGTGATATGAATCCAGGACAGCAAAGCACAATGTTCCCAATAGGCAAATGCCTGTGTGAACTAGGAAATTTGGTACTGAATGACAAACTAAGAAACAGGAGGCTTGTACGGTCTTTACAGTTTACACTGTCAAGATCTGAAGGTCTGAACCTGAGGCGTCCTGTGAAGCCTTGCATTCTAATTCAATGTAGTATGGGTGTTTAGGATATAAGAAAATCAAGACTGAAATTTAGCTCTGTACCTGTCTCCTTGGAGCCATCCACTTAGGAGTAGAAATCTACCCAGTTGCCATTAAAAGAAGTTTCCTAAGCTCTGTGAATGCCACCACCACTGCGAACACGGCAGGGAGACTTCACTGTGTTGCTTCTTGTAATGAAATTACTTCCAGGCATTTCTTTTTCCATTTCAATAGTTAAATTTATGCTTACCATAACCACTTTAATGGTACTAATTAGAAGAAAGGGTATGTAAGAGAGAGTTTTCACGGAGAGTGTTTATTAATGAATCGAGCTATTATTTTGTCATAGATTTGAAAACTGTCAACGTATATACAGTAAGCATTCTTACTATAGCTAAGCTGTCTTTCTCTTAAATCCCAGCTGTTTTAGTTTTTCAATTGTCTCTAATATATCTATCTATAAATACAGAAATATAATGAAAAGCAGGGAATGTGCTTCCTAATGAGAAGTTCAGTTCCCTCATTTGGATTCTAAAATCAATAATTAGGTCGAAGACTATTTTATATCCATAGGCAGCACCAGTGGCTCTCAGCTATAAAATAAAATAGCTGTATGTGGAACTGAATTTTTTGAGGGTATAAAATCAGAATGCTCAGCACTTCCTCACATCAGCTTTAGTCCAGTCCATCTCTGCCAAAACCGGTGGGATTCTGCAGTGTGAAATGAATGCAACACAGATCCTCTTTTTTTTTTCAGAATATAAATTGCATGTACAAAATTTCCAAGAAATGTCAGCCATGCTCAGTGCAGTCAGTACTTTTGGAGCGTAAATCCAAGTCTTCTGTTCTAAGACTTGATTGTACATTTAAGACTGGTAGCTCCCATAAAAGAGTGCTGTTTATGTTTCTGGAATATACAAAGAAAGAAATGATATTGAGAATCACTGATGTACTTAAATCAGCCACAGCACCATTTCCTGAAAATATCTTCAACACCGTTGGGATTGCTGTTGCTATTATAGTAAAGCAGAAAACTCCCAGCCCAGTCATGTTCACTTGAGCAATGGAAATATTAAACACCTCGTGATGCTAGACAGAATGCATACCATTGCTTTCCTTTTGTATGAGGCTGCCACCAGAAAGGTTTCTTTCTTGAGTCTGTGTGGAGAGCACACAGTAACAGCAACAGATGGATGTTCATCACAAGTCATAGCTGAATACATAGCAGATTCATTTTTTAGGCTTTGATCATCTAAAATATTCCTGCATTTAATAATATTCTCTGTATAATAATCAGTTATCACAATGTAAACAAACAGCTCAATTTGTCTTACAGGTATATATGTTAAAAGACATGAAATGTTCTTTTTGTAACTGTCTAGAGGAAGCTCTGTGTCAGCCATACAATATATTAAAACTATATTTGTATTTTCATTATAATACTTAGAGAAATAGCAAGAATAATTAAGGATAAAATACTCCTGTGTTCTACATTTTCCTAAAACTGAGAAATATGGTGGGGTTTTTGTTAATATGCAGTGGTATTATGGTAATTATTAACTGTCATATTTAATTTCTTCTCATGACCATCCAGCACCATTTTTAAGGGGCCACAGAACAGAACATGTTCTCTGCAGCTGATGGCACTCATCATTGTAATTGCTAAGTACCCTTAGATGACTGTTTGTAGTTTTGCTGTAAATTCAAATCAGAATGTGGATGTTATTGGAAAACATGTAGTTACGTTTGGAGAGTTTATTTGCTAATCATGTGCAAATCACTGCCAAAATTATAGGAGTATGACAACCCATGTGAATTTATCTAATTGTTTTGTGCGCTGTTGTATAAATTTTACAGGAAATAAATTTTGCATTTGTTCATAGGCACAGAAGAAGCGGAAATCCAATGAATCGGTAGACACAGAGCTCTGTCTTAATGAGGTAAGAGTGTGGATCCTCTGTATTTCACAGCACAGGTGGCTCCCCATAATATAAAACATTCAAAGTCTGTCAAGATTATAACGTGCTTACCTCACGCTAAAGTCTTGTTAGTATTGTTATGTTTGGATGCAACAATGTGTTAAAGAATTATCTTACTCGGAAATCTAGAGCTGGGCTCAAAGTGTCCTCTCCTGACTTGATGTTTAAATAGCTGTGTAGTACATGTTTTGGCAGATCCCATGGTAATTATTATTGCACCTAACAAGTATAATTAGTTAATAATCTGAGGGAACACAAGATGGTATGACTTTTAACAAATACACAGAAACGTACAGGGCATCATTCTGTGCCTAACAAATATGACTAGTTTAGGGCATGAGACGATGTTCACATCAGGAGATGTGATGCTCCTACATCAGGAGGCAGACTGATAGCCCCGAGAGGATTGAACCTCCTAGTGCTGTTTGAGCCTGCTCAGCCTGACCCCCAAGGCCCCTTTCAGACGTAACCAGTTCCTGTCTGTCAGCCCATATCTTTTGCACTGAGCCTCTCAAGAAGCTTAATAATTAGTGATGTACATAAATGAATTTTTACAGTGTGGAAGCACGTAGCCTACTGGCATAAGCCATCACATGGAGGTGACTCAACCTTTCAGGTTCTCCTTCACCGGTCCAAATTTGCACAGTTCTTCTAAACAATGGCAATTCTATAGCCCATTCCTCATTCTTTAGCTTTTATTAAGATTTTCCTGTAGATACTAGAATGAAGCCTAATAACATGTGAGGGAACAATGCAGTATTGTTAAGAGATCTGTTGACATCTCGTGCTGGCTATAAGACTTTTCACAAGAAGGTCCTAGTAACTGTAGCTTACCATAAGAACTGGTGGTCCATCTTTTCCATAACCTGTCTGTGACAGTTTCCAAAAAGCAGATGCCCAGGGCTGAGTATAAGAAAGACTATTGTAATAATTCCCCCAATGCCTCTACTGCCTCCAATAGCTTACATCTCAAGGGTTTCACAGAATCATTAAGGTTGGAAGAGACCTCAAGGATCATCCAGTCCAACCGTCCCCCACCACCTATTACCCACTAAACCATGTCCTTCAGTACCACATCCAACCTTTCCTTAAACAGTTTCCAGTTAGCCAGTCCTAGCAGGTGATAGCAGAGTGAGGGAATGGCATGGACATTTATCCCTGAATGCCTCCCTGGCTCTGTAGACAGTCATTCCCATGGAAACTGATGCTGTTTTCTCATTCCTTGTAATCTGGTCTTCTGTGTACTTCTGTCTTGTACCTTGGCCCATTGCCTCTCCAGGACAGAGGGAGTCTTGTCCTCTTTCCATGGTCTGAGCTACTTCAGATGGATTAGGTTGGACTTAATGACCTTAGAGGTCCCTTCTAGTCTAAATTGTTCTGATTCTGTGATTATACCTGTTTGGGTTTGTTGATTTTGTTGTTTGGTTGTGGTTTTTTTTAAAAAATGAGGAAGAGAAGCAACGAGAAATATTCCTGCTGCACCTACTCATTAAATAGCTCACTCTAATCTGCCAATCTGTACTTCATAAGCATACTGTTTGATTATCGGTAGCAAAGAAGACAAGGAATGTAAATAGTGCAGCAATTAAGAGAAAAAAGGCGTGAGGAAGATAATTTTTCATAAGCTAGAAACCTCCATCTCCACTGATCCCATGGATTAGATTTTATCTGTTGTTATCCAGAAGTCACTTATTATCAAACAAAGTTGTTCTATTGACTGTGCAGAAGTTGGTTTCTCTGCGAGTCCTACATTTGCTTTATAAAATACACCGGCATGACAAACACAGATTGCTAAAAAACTTGCCGTACTTGCCAAGGGTAGGTTTACACGTGGAACCACTACTAAAGTAGGGATTTCTTAACACTTTCCTCCTTTTTTAAATTGTGCTGTACTCATGTTTTTATCCTTTAAACTAACTTTAAAATACTGTCATTTTAACATCTGGGTTTATGCCTTTTGTATATTCTGATCCATGACGGCGATATATAGGCAACAGCGGAGGGTGGGACACGAACAAACAAAAAATGAATTTCATGATGTGGATTTAAATATTTTGCGATAAAAATGTGTAATGGTGACCAAGGAAAGTGTTGTGTCTTGCAGAACGCTATTGGGAAAGACAACACACCAGGAGTCTCCACCAGTCACATATCTTCAGAGAATTCGCTCGCTCTTCCTAGAAGCTTCTATCTAAGCACAGCGCTCACTCTGATGCCACTTGCACTCTCACTCTGTTTGTTCCTAAGCTCATCAGTCGTCTTGTAGCTGCATTACAAAAGGACGTGTTAAAAAAAAAAAAATATTCTGTTTCCTGTCCTCTGTTGTTTATCTGGAATTCCAGGTCTGGGAGCTAAGCTGAGGCACTCCTGCTAGAACAGTTTCAGTCAGCTGGAATTATTTTTTTTTTTCTCTCTAAAAAAGCTTCTTGTGATATTTAGAGGCTTTGTGAAATACTTGGTGCAGTGCTACATTCCAAACCCAAAAGGCTTTTGGGCATGCAGTGTTTTAAAGAGACAGTGTGTAAATCTTCCTGTAAAGCGACCTGGTTGGATTATTTTAATAATAATTACTTTAATTCTGGCTTTTACCTGAGAAGGAGGATGGCAGTTTTCTTAAGATCCTATTAATCTCATTGAATGGTTTTGGTTTTCAAAGTAATTGAACTTCAGACTATCAAGGATGCCAGGCTTTTGTCTAACAGTGAATGTTCTCCCAGAGAGTGGACTTTATGAAACTTCTTCATTTGATAAATTGCTACTGATGTTAAACTCTTTCTGTGTATTAGTATTTTCCTCTTTAAATGTTTACGTACTGTAAGTGATTCTGCGTTCCCTGCTGAGAAGCCATTATAATTCAGATACAGGTATAATGTACATCTTTCAGTTAAATTCTCATAAAAATAGTGTGGCGTAGAATTTTCTAACAGTACATTTATCTTTTAATTATAATCGTCTAGCCTTAACAAGGGTGAAGATTCTTTAAATTAACAAGAAGCAGCCATTGTGAAAGCTTGATAAAGATACATGTCTTTAAATTTGAGGATAAGCAGTAGAATGAAATTTTGCTACAGGGTTTCAGCTGTACAGTCTGTGGTCTTCTATGCTTCCATTGTGATAATATAGCCCAGTTATTATACTCTTCATCTAATAAAAAAATGGCATACAATTTATTTGCTCTACTAAAACAGCATTATCTATTTATACATAGCTGATCATAGCTCAAAAAGTTACAGGAACTTCATGCCTTACTTCTCTTATCACAACATTGTTGAGGGAAAAGAGGTAGCAGGATATGGTTTAAACTGCTAAAATCAACACTAAGGGATGGTTGATCCAATTGCAAGGCAGCGTCATGCACACTCACCCATGTGACAGCCTCTTCTCACCCTGGTAGTTCCTACTGCAGACCTTGGCACTGCTGACATGATGAACTGTTTGCAAGACCAGTTCCATAAATTGTTTTAATGGTTTGGATGGCAATATTGCCAGTGTACATGATTTGATCACTTTGGTTTTCATTCAGTGACACTGACAGCCTGTGCTGACTCATGACAATTTTCTGCGGTATCTAGAAGGAATTCTTTAAAGCTTTAAATGTCATCAAATAGGCAGCATTTGTCCTAAGGGCTGTCTTTATACCTTACTGTGATGGCTTGTTGACTGTTACAAGCAGTTATGTCTAAATGATCAACAGTAATCAGTTTTGGTTTCTATTGAAAGTAGAAGATAACTTTGCCAAGAAAGGAGTTCATCAAGTTGAATTTACAGATTTACACTGAGACTTACACAGTTATGCCCTGGCCTGCTTTGAAATGTCCAGATTAGTTATTTACAATACAACCATAAAGTACAAATTATGGTTTTATAAACTGCAATGAAGTTTGGGAGTGTGCAAAATACACATCTTCCTAAAAGATTATTAAACCTATTGACAAGTTCATTTTTGGAGGTTTTTCTTAGCTAATAATAAACTCTTCCATAAATTCTGAAATTCACTTATGTAGTCTTGCTTATGGTCACATAATACGGGCTTCAAAGCACTGTATATGCGATAGAATTCTAGGATACTCTGTGCCACTGAACATAACAAATTAGACAATATTAGTCTTTAATTCTGTGCTGATATGAAACTGCAAATTACTTTCAAAGGCATCAGAGCTGCTTTCGGAGAAGAAACATATAGCACATCATTACCAGCAAAAGCCCATGTGGTTCCTGTTGCTCTTCTTGTAGAAGCTAATCAAATTATTGAAAACCAGTGACAACAGAAAAAAGATTACGAGATTCATGATTTTAAAAATAAATCAAATTCTTTTATGTCAAAAGCATTTGATAGTATAACCTATTGAAATGCTAATGCACATAGCATTATAATTCAAAAGTCTGACATTATCCAATTAAAAATATTTTCAAAACAAATTCATAAACATTACAATTATTAAATTCATCTTTGATCCACAAAGCGTTCTTTAAAATAGCATTTGTATTCAGCACATTAATCATTTTAAGCAGTATCGGGAATTTTAACAACTTCCCAGTATAGTACATACTTTTTGAAGATATTTTACATTTGGTTTGATTACAGTATCTCTATTACATTTAATAGCAATTATTAGAGCTTTGACACTGTGTGATCCACAATAAAAGCTATTGATCACTTATACTGTAAACAACAACCTAATTAGCTTCTGACTACAAAAGAAGTTCCTAGTTATCTGATTCAATGAGAGTTACCTTTGGAAATACAGCTTAGGCTGTGCTGTATATATTTCTTTAATACATTAATTTTATCACTATAACAATAATATAGGAGCTGTTGAAATACAGGATGTACACACAGAAGATCTAGTGTTTAAATTCTAAATTTAACCATGTCAGCTGTGTGTGAATTAAATCATGGGCTACGGTGAACACACACAAACCACCTTTTGCATTTAACGTAAGGGAACGGACATTGTCATTAGTATCATTAGGAGTGTGCATACTCTGCCGTGTTAACTAACCTCATTATTGTGTTTATGTTTCTTCTTAAAAGTAACACACATAAAGATAAAATCCAGGCTGTAGTGAAATACATGGCTAAGGGTTTGCACTATTTAACGTAGATATTGATTCCACAAGCTAGTCCAACGAAAGAGGCACTGAAGATGAACCTTTCAGATATTAGTGAAAATAATAACACTTGAGGCTTTCCCTGGCCCCAGCGCAGACAGTGACATCGGCCAGCGGGCAGCTGTCAGACAGGAGTGTCTGCACCAGGATTTGGTCAGTAAGGAGGAGCGCAGCCCTCGTTTCACTGACACCGCTCTCTGAGGTCCTGGCTGCTGCTAGAGAATGGAGTGGGAGGCAGCAGGCAGTGAGCAGGAGCCGTCCATCCACCATCACTGGGGCACTGGCCACTTTCCACTGAGCACCTGCATTCCCACCACGTCTTTAGGAAGAGTTAGGAGGAACAGGAATTCTTCATCATGTGAAAGCATTGCATAGACAGACTCTCTCTGCTGACCTAAATTAAATTTTGTCCCTCTGAGACCCAGGCCTTGGAATATGAGGCTGTTCACAGTTTGAGTGATGCTGAAGTTTGAATCAGCAGACGGAAAACATGAAAGCATATACCTTGGCTAAGCCCGTGCAGTTAGGCTGGAGGTGAAGAAAACAGAAAAGGAATCACCTTGAAATCTCAATATAATTTTCATTTGTGATTGTTGGCTTAATCGTCATGATATTTGCACAGAGGAGAGATGGTGAGAAACCAGTGAAGGAGAAGAACAAAACTGAGAACAGCTCCCTGATGGGCCATAATTTTGTGTATGTCAAGTGACAGGAGTATCTCATACTTAGCTTGAGATAAAAGAGCTGGATTCTGCTAGGAACAGCAGCTCCTTCAAAGCAAGCAGTAAAAGATAGAGGAATGAGCAGTTATTTGTACAGCAACTATAACTTTCTTTTATAAAATGTAATTGTCTTCAACACTAAGGTGGATCTACCTCACTGAAAAATAAATGTTCACTGACAGGACTTCTGCATTAAACCTATTCTGGGCTAAAGAGGCCCCCAAGGTTGTTTTATATCCATAAGGTTAGTGAGATTCTACCTGATGTCCCTGACATCAAATAGAAATATATTTGCTTCTGATGAACTTGGCAGAGAAATTAATCCAGTGACTTGTTAAATATTTCTCATCTTTCAATATTTGCTTTTTCTCAACAGTTCAATTCTTTCTGTGACATTTCAATTATTGGCTATTTCAGCTTTTCCTTCAACTTTGGAAGGTCATTTTCTCCATACTCTACAGTAATCCACTTTATAGATTTTCCTCACTGTTGGTTTTTTGAGTTATTTTTAGGGTTTTTTATTATTATTACTATTTTTAATTACAGCCTTTGTTTCTGAGAAAAAAAAGGTGATCAAGAATAAGCCTCTATTGAACAACCAACACCTTTACCGGGGAGGAAATTGCAAGTTCGTATTTTATCTGTTTAACACTGGTTTGACTAGAACATGCTAAAACATGATGTTGCTATTCCCCAGATGGAATTTAAAATTTAGTTTGGAATTTAAAATTTTAGTTTTGATGGGTCCATTTTTAAGCTAAAATCAGGGAGGGTGGTGAATTCCTCTTTAACTCAGTGTTATCTTGACTTTCATACAGCTTTGTTCCATGTTCTCTTCATCTGAATATGTTTGCCTTCAGAGGATGGTTGTGCTTAGTAGATGCATATTAGACATGGTCACCTCAATAATCAGAAGCCAAGTCCTGCAACTCCTACTTAGGTGCTCCATCTCTTTTATCATTCATAAAAGCCAGAGTAACAAATTCAAGATGTAACCTAAAGATTATCTGAAATTTAAAAGAGCACAGAGTCAACCAATTTCTCAGTAGCATTTCTTATCAATGTAGATGGTGGTATTATAAATTGGTACCATCTAGACTACTCATGTAGTTCTCTGAGCACATTTAACCAGAGCAGCTGCAGTTTCTGCTGTCTCACCTTTGCCAGGTGCCCACAGCTGAACTTTGTCATGCGCACACTTAGATATAGTTGCTGCCCAGATTACAGCAGACAAACCTGATCCCACTTCAGCAAGGGTTCCCCTTAGCCCATTTTCTCCTACTTTCAGTGATTCCAACACACTTTAATTGTTTTGCACTACCTTTTAATCTGTCAAAAGGAGAATATCCTAGAATCCAAGAGAAAATGAGTCATTGATTTAATGGCAATTTTCTTCAAAATGACATGTTAATTGACCTCTGTGCTTACGGACTTCTATCCTCCAAACCACTTCATACTCCCTGCCCGGCACCTTCAGTCCTTATGAAACTGAGCAGGAGTTTTGGGGATTCAATGTCCAGTAAATGAGGCCATGTTTGTTTTCAGGCTTCTTTAAGCCACTCATTCTATGAACTGATGTTATGGATAAACATAAGTAACTACAGATGGTGCCGTGGCATTACGCTATTCCCCATGTTGGCCACTTCATCTCAAGCAATTTTCCAGCATTGGTGCCAATGATGCAAAGTTCCTCAAGACTCCTTCAGTTGGACATTGCCTTGACAGTAGGAGATGACATTCAAAGTCCTGCTGTTGTAAGTGCAAAAATGTTATGACGATGTATTTTATTGTTTTATTCTTGTCTGAAATACAGTCCCCATTGCACCCTTTTCTGAGTTCATTCACTTCGTCTGCTTGGAAGCACCAAAGAGCTGAAAACAGTTGCCTGATGCCACCAAATTCTTGGTATAGGTCTCAGTAACGTAAAAGTCCATCTCAGGTCAGTAATCTCAGTCCATAGTTACTGTCCGGTTGCATAAAAGCAGTACCACTGGGCACTCAGAGGCAGCAGCTTTCTTCTGGTTGACCACAGATGCACTGGTAACACAAGGGATGTTGGCACTAGCTGGTCTGCATTGTACCTAGTCTTTGCATCTGCTTCATCACCTAGGCCTGTCTAGACAGTGCAAAGCTTACTTAGACCAGACTAATAAATCTTTTCAGAGCTACAAGCTGACAACTAGGTCACGCCAGGCTTGCTAGTTCCAATTTTTTAGCTGAGTTACACAAATAAGTTGATTTTGACCACTGCACTTGTCCTTAGGTGGAAGATTAAAAGGAACAAAAAGCTAAACCCCATAGATTTGCTGAACCACAGGAAGATATAAACTCCTTCAAGTACAGAAGCCAGCAAATCTGCTGAAACTCTGTAGTAATTTTCAAAATATAATTAAAACATCATGGCCCTCTCCTGATAATGTTTGTGGAATAGGAAAAAATATAACAGAAGGAAGCTTTTATCAAAAACAGGAGAAAGGCTGAAGATGATACAAAAATTACTGTTCAGGGAACCACCATGTGTGGTGCAGAGAGCACACTGCTGAGAAATAGAAATGTATGTCCCACTAGGTAGAAGACAGAGAAATCATACTTTTCTTTGACTTTTTGATTTGGCCTGTTCCCCCTTTTGAGAGGTGAGGCAATTTTCTCAGGAGTATGCTAACCAAAATGCAGCGGATGGGAGCACAGGGTCTCCTTCCCACATCCCCAAACCTGATTAATACTAACGACATCCTCTGCGTGAGTTGGGGTAGGACAAAGATTTTAACCCTTAGGTGAAAGTTAATTCAGGAAGAGTGTTTGTAAGGATTGTTAGAGGTAGAACAAAGCCCCACGGTGGATTGCATCTGGCAGCCGGGAGCGTGCAACCCAGACTGAGCCGAGTCACACACTGCTTGCAAAGAAAAGTAAGTGGAGGTAACAATTGAAAGCAAAAGTATGGGCTTGAATTTTATAGTGCCTCCTCTCTGGGAGGGTCACAGTAGAAGTGAGGCGTAAAATCAACCTCTTACCTGTTTTCAGTACCCTCCACTGTTTCTGGATAAGAAAAAAAATAAATCCAAAAGGCAAGCAGTGGAAGAAACTGCTTCAAAGCACTGCAACACGTGGGAAACTTAACTGGTAGCAATTATTAATCTCCTTTTCTCCCCTTCCCCAGAATTATTGCTACTGAGGCTGCTTAACAGGGTTTGTATGATGTTTTGTGTAGCATTACCTAGTGCCGAAATGATTAGCTGTGATTAGTACCGCTCATGCTGGGAAGGTGCATGTGTCTTTCACCTGAGGGTATGTCTAAATTTGCACCTTTCGTATAAAGTGCAAGGAGACGAGAGCTGCAGCAAAGAGGAAATAGTAGGGGAAGGCTCAGGTAAACGTAATTTTTGTTAAATCACAATGATCAAGGGATTACTTGAGGGTAGGCATTTGGACCCAGGAAGACTGGCATTCACTGTGAACTGAGGATATCCAGTGTTAGTATTTTCCTGCTATTTTTTTTCCCTTCCTTTTCCTTCTTTTCCAAAACTATCTGTCTAGAACATGCTTCCATTTTCTGGAGGAGATTCTTACACAAATAGTTACCTTCTTGTGTAAATTCTGTGTTGTCTTAAGGATTTCTGTACATCTCACTGCAGGTTATTATGTGTCAGGTCTTCAGTCATAATGGCTGGTAATTTGTTGTAAAAAAAATAAAACCACTCTTCACTTGTTCCTGTTGACTTACTTAGACATTGCTCTAAGGACATTGCTCTTTGGACCGTCCACACTTTGGAAGTAAATTCATGATGTTTGGCGTTTTCTGTTAGCATAATCCTCCTGCATTAGTATTGTACATATCCAGAAAACAACCCCTCTCAATAAACATTATTATCTTTTTTTATTAAAAAGCATGTTTTTGTGAGAAAAACTTCCTGGTTATTTGTTCTGTTTTGATTTATACCAAAAAAAAAAAAAAAAGGAAGCTTGACTGGCAAAAAAAAAAGGAAAACAAGGTTGTTAAAGGTCAATCTCATTGTTCCCTGTTGTTTTACAGTCCACTATGATCTAAGAAAATAAGAAATAAAGCTTTTCCCTTTAAATACTTGTGCATTTGCTTGCTCCCTAGTATTTTTGTGTTAGTGAATGTGGCCTGCAAAATTACCGCGAGCAGGGACTATCAGATGGAAATGACAGAAAGATGGGTGCAAGAGTGGCCAGCTGGCCCTATTCGTGCTTGTTCACTCTCTGGCAGGCACACACGCCTCCACACCCATCCCACCCCTCCATCCTGCCAGGCGGAAAGAAAGGGCTCACTCCTATTTTCACACAATGGGAGCAAAAGAGCTGCAAAGGCTTTGAAGACAAAAAAGTCTGTGGGGGAACGTTTTAGGAAACCCACATTGTGCTGAAAGGGGAAAGACAAGGTGGACAAACAAGCTTTCATGATGCACTCCCTCATGGTGATGACTAGAAACCAGGAAAAATATTTCAGCATTTACCCATAGTCAAACTGAGACTTAACAAACAAATATGTTATGGGCAAAGAGCAATCACACCCTCCTGTGAAGAACTTCTGTGCAGCAAAGGTCAGGCCAGAGCCTCCTACCATTTTAACACCAGACTGTTTCAACCGCTGTTGCCTCAGAGAGGGGAAGCAAGGTGTGGGGGCAGGCCACAAGAAGGAAAGATGGGAGTTGTAGAAATGTACGTAAATCCAAGATAAAAGGGCTGCTCTTTTAGGACTGAAAATGCTTTCCCAGCCAACACTGAAGCAAGTCACCATCCTACACGTTCCCCATCAAATCTGGCAGCTCCAGAAGGCGCTAGAGTTGCACAGGGTGATGCGAACAGGAGCGGTTTAGTTGTCCTGGCAGCATTTGCTGCTCAGGGGTTCTGGGAAGGGAAGGCAGCAGAATCTGTATGGGAGTGTCCATCACTCAGCTTGTGTTCCTGGGCCACCTACTGAGGTTGCTTGGATTTAGCAGTCACTCTGCTGCTGTTACGGTCCTGCGCATGAAGTGCTGCAGGTACTTCAGCTCCTGCAGTGCCAATGCCATTTCAAGACATAGAGTTGGGGAACGTGATGTACGAAAGCAATCACAATGTTTGGCAGTATGAGTTAGCATTAGGCTTTCCTTCTACCTGCTTTCCCTCTTTCTCTGTGCTGCTGCAGCACCAGCGCTGTGAAAGAGAACAGGGAGGGAGGTACAACTCCATGACAAACTCACTGAGCAGGAGCCTCTCCAGGGACAGATGAAACCGAGCTGTGTTTGACACCACTAAGCAGCCAGCTATGCATGACCAGATGGGTTCTTTTGTGTGCTGCATCTGTGGATTTGATTTTTAGGTTTGTTTTGTTGATTTTTTTTTTAAATGTAATTGTTACTATTCACACAGAGCCTCTCTTCCATAATTTCCCTCTGGGTTGAGAAATAATGGCACCAGGGTTACTTTTACTGGACAAAGGCCAACTGGGTAGCTTACTACTGGGGTTTGCCTAGAAGGTGCACAAACATAAGCCATTGTGCCATATTGTCCTTCTTCCACAGGTATATAGTATGTCATTAATAAAGAATGATGCCTCGTAGCATCAATCTCATGTTATGACAGAGGCGCCAGTGTCCGCATGAAGAAACTGCATTTCCTCCCCACTGGCCTGGATGCTGGGTGTTGAACAAACAGCACCCACATCACACCTGTCAATTTGGCTGACTTTCGGTAGGAATCTTAGTCATGGTCTAGGGATGCCCAGACAAGCAGGATTAACTATTTTTAATGGCATTTATAGAACCATTTCCATTCCATGGGTTGAGTTATGCAGAAACATTTTAAGTGACACTCTGGTAAGCAGATGAAGTTGATATCTTCAAAGCAGGCATATGATGGACGTGTTAGAGAGGGCAAATTGGCCACTTCCCATTAGAAGTTTTCTTAAAGATGCAGCTCCAGTGTGCCATTAAACCAGTAGAGGATCTCAGCTGTCTAGGACATGGATTTTGAAAGGTGGTCCGGACCATTTTCCAAGCAAGCTCCTACAGCTCTCCAAACCACTCTGCCCAAGCAATCGGCCAGCCCCGACACTTGCGCAGCTCCTGTGTGCTGGCAACAAAACCTGTCTGGGTTATCGTCTGTTTTATGCTGTATTCTGTTTTACATTCAGAGACAGGAGTTTGATTTCCTGAAACAAATTTTTTTTTTGGTGACAAAAAACACAATGGTTTTGGTGATATCCATGTCTTTTTTGGCCCCAAATTCAAACTACACCCCTTAACTCTGCCATGTCATTTTTTTTTTTATCTATATTAATAATGGAAAACTGCAGAGCAACAGCTAGGAACAAGCCAAAATAGGGACTGGAAAATGTTGCTCCAAAGTAATTGTGCAAAAGGGGGTTGGTTTGGTGGTTTGTTTTGGGGTTTCTGTTTCTAAAGAGGAGGCTAGAAAATATGTTGCTTTGAGGTAGAAAATATAATCCACAAAGTCTTTAATAAAAAACACATTTATGTTTTGTAATATTACAAAATAAAGCCTGGTAGTCAATTGCTTTGGAAGAACCTGGCATTCAAGCCTCTGAATTGCTACTGTAGGTATTTTTATTTTTTTTTAAAAAAAGAACATTCCACCAACATTCTCAGTGAGGGTAGCTAAACAGATGGTATTTATCTCTGCGTCTGCAAGAGTGTCGCATCCCTCTTGCTTTCAAAAGAGACGCTAACACAAAAATCTTAAAGAGAGGCAGTTGTGAAAGTGTCTCACAAACTACACACACAGGGATGTATATAAGCATAGGAACAAAAATTAAAAAATAAATCTACAGTCACCAATCCACTGCTGGCTTCTTTCTGGATGGGAGAGGCCTCAAAGGTAGTATTAGCCTAGCTGAGCAGTGATATTTGCCTGTTTGTCAGAGGTCAGAATGTGGTGGTTATAAATACAGTTTAGGTTTTATTTGTCTCCAAAACAATATTTGTCAATACTGCAGTGCTGAGTTTTGAGCAGATCAATGGCTGTACACAGCTCCCTGCCTGAGGGCTTTATTATTAATACAAATGTAGGTAGGCTAAATATTGAGTGACATTATTAGAAAGGCATTGTCCTTCCCTCTGTGACTTTGATGTCAAATGAACTTAAAGCTCACTAACATGCAGCCAGGATTCTGCTCGTACTTGCAACAAACTGTATCTCCCTTCCTGCCAGTCATGGGAGTTGTTGAATAATCTAAGGAAGATTATTCAAACCAAGTTTTGGAGTGCTAGCAACCTGAGTTAGCACACAGAAATGAGTTTTCCTTCCTGGGTGAAAGGCTGAGTCATCTCTGTTCAGCCTCTTCAGCGGGACGGGATTAGACCTATTTATGAGAGGCTCCAGAAATTTCATCATTCTTAAACACCACACACAGGGCTGTGGCATAATTAAGAACTAGCATTTCCTGCTGACTCTGGTTTAAGTTAATGCCTCATTTAAAAAACAAAAAAGTTAAAAAAAAATTATTGCTAAAGCAGGAGACTTTTCTACTTACAACTCGGTACCTGTGTTACCTCAGATGTTGCAACCCTTGCACATCAGTCCCTACACAGATGTTGTACTGCCATATTAATCTGACCTCAGGTTGGACACAAGATCTCTTGGTGCAGTCCAATGCCTGCTGCGCCTCAAATGCCACCACTTGCTACAGCCCCCGTGGGCATCAGGAGCGGCCAGATGCTAAGCTAAGGAAGATGCTTTCCAGGCACGCAGCTGGCTGTAGAAACAGTCGTCCTGTCAGGTCTGGTGGTGCCCAAGTATCTGATATGTGATTAGGCAGCTGACTGGTGAGCTGTGCTGTGTTATTCCCATGAGTAATATTTAACCTGAGCTGGTAAAAGAAATCCTGCTGACCAAAAAAGAGATAAATAGCTGCATATAATGCCCATTGGTTGCTATCTGTTTAAGTATTGCTGTGAGATTTCCTCTTGAAGTAAGCACATATATGCATGTTTAGATACCTTTTTAATCAACTTTTTCTAATAAATGAAACAATGAAATATAGCAGTGGGTTTTTAAAAATGCCACTCGGTACAGAAAAGGAAGATTTTTATTTTTTTTTTCTGCTGAAGAACAAAAAATGTGTGTAGTTGAGGACTTTCTCTTACGATTACAGACTATCTACACTTGACAATAACTTAACTTTCAACACCCAGTGACATTAATTTCACTTGACTTCCTGTCTTAAGGTCAAAAGCATTAATCAGCACTTCTATCATTAGCTTAGTTTCCTTTTCTATTAAGCGATTATGATCACTTACTATTAATGAGTCATGAAGTTTTAATAAATTTTTGCTAGTGTGAAATTGCTAAACAGTAATTATGGCACACACTCTATGGATGGTTTGTTCCACAATGTACATTTTGCTTAATGTTGGTTAGAAACATCTACAAAAAACAACAGAAAATAATTAACTAGTTATGGCTGAGGATGTGGAATGGCCTTTTCCACCACATTTATGGACAATAAAAAGACAAAGCGGGTCATTTTTTTTGTCATTGCTGGAATTATTGTATTTCTGGACCTTGTGACTTTTGCAGTTCTTTATATGAAATGGCACTACCAAGGCTGCCTACTAAACAGGGGATGAAAGAAAATATCACATCTTTTAAGAGCTATTGTTTTAACTTGTGTCATATTTCTCCTGCTCTGGCATTGAAACAACAAGGTTAAAAAACAAAAGCCAGACCCTTTCTGTTAATACAGAAGAGAAATAACACAGCAAATCCCATTGCCAAAAAGTAATGTCTGAATACTGGCTTGGCTTTCCTGTAGCTTGCTATTACTCACAGACACGTCCGAACAACCAGGGCCAGCTGCTCGTTTGGAGCTTGGCTGAGGTTTTTATTGGTTAACTGACTTTTTTAAACACTCGTCAACCAGGAGCTGGACTAACAGTGGGTGACGAACCGGAGGGTAGCTCTGAACGCATCAGGAGGGTATATTAAAGAAAACAAAGGAGGGTGCAGCTATAACAGTTTCTCAGCTAGCTGCCCCCTGTTCCCAGTTTTCTGGTTGACTGACATCAGTGAAATTTGCTGAGAAGACTATACCTGCTAGAGCCTCTGCAGATGTACTCCCTTTTGTACTGAAGCCAAATTTTCTAGACCACCCAAATGGAGGAATAGTCAACTGAGGCACACTGACTTCACTGAGCACTATTTCTGTGACACTGACCCCATGTCACAGCAATGAAGTCCTTAAAAATGTGAGATTAAATCCTTTGCAGTGTTTGTTGCTATACTGATAGTGCTGCGCACAGAATGGAAGTTGTGTTGTCTGTTTTGAAAGCTCTGGCTGGGAAGCCATCTGGGTCTGTATTGTCCCTTTTCAGTAAATTTCATCAAACTGGTTCTGAAAAATTGAAGGTGGTTTTGAGAAGAGACAAAAGGAAGATTCCAGGACTTTGTGAAAAGCATGGCTACTAGTAAATCTCTAACAGTGCACCCTCATCACAAAATCACTACGTATTGTCTTGAACACTGACTGTAGGTACCTAACAAGGAACATAAATTAGAAAATAAATAGGAAGTTTTCCACCCCATAAACAAGGCTTAACAAGGCTGGCTGCCTGGATGTTAAATCTGGACCAGTTCAGAATAGAAAAGTGCCACATTTTTAGCGGAGAAGGTAAGTAAGCATAGGAACAAGTAAACAAGATTTGTACTGTGTTCTCCACCATTGAACAAAATCTTTAAAACCAGACAAGAAGTTTTTCCCAGAGAAAAGCTGTGTTCCAAGAGTGATTCAGAAAAGCCCTACACCTCGGATAGTGCCAGAGGACAGCCTCTTAGTCTGTAATGGATAAGCTCGTTTCTCCAATATTTAGTTCTGCAATGTTTGGGGTTGCCACTCTGAGATGTCAGAGCAGAGTCTGCACAGACTTAGAAGATTCTTTATATTCTAAAGTGCAAGAACAAGACACTGTTCTTCTGGTTATTTCAACCATGGAGCAACCACAGCAGATCTCGACTGAGAGCATACGGGTGTGTGTGGGAAGACTGGCATTGTGTAAGTCTGCAAAATGTCTCATATTGGTTGACTGCTGTACAGGAGAAGGATAACCCCAGCAAGGCACAGCCAGAGATATTGCTCCAGTAAGCATTCTGTCATACCACTGTAGAACCAAGTGGCATGAGTCACAGCTGTGTTTCAATTCAAATCTACTGTTAGTCTATCAGAAATTGAACAGGTCCTCACTTTCCACTATACAAATGGTGTATGTCCTGGATCATTAGAAAAGAATGTCTTGCATAGCCTAGAATTAAAAAGAAGCAAAAATAAACTAATTAGCTTCCTATGTTTTCGGCAAAAGCTGTGTCATTGTAAATATCAGTTCTGTCCAAAGTACACAGTGGCACCATACTGCTGGGACAAGGTCATCGCTTATTGGTAGCTGAGTGACCATCTGTCCTTGCAGATGTTAGAGTATCATCTCCTTGGAGAGTTGTAAAGCAATATCAGTCCATACTGGAGGAGGTGTATCACCCACCAGCAGTTACTGGGATCCCTGCCTGTGTGACTTGTACTAATCTGAGGAAGGTTATTAAAACATTAATTCATATCTCTTGTCTTCATCTTCCTGGCCTGATTCTCACAATGTTCATTACTAGGTAATGTGCAGTTATACCATCTAAGTTTTATAACTCTCTGAGGACAACTTGGGTCAAAAATGAGCTTGAGATTCCAGGGCACAAGAGAAGTATAATTTTTATCTGAAGAAACAACAAAGTGTAGGGAGAATTATGACCAGCAAAAGTCATCATAGCCAAGTATCTACTGAAAGCAATTTTGCTTTAATTGCACCTGTAACTGACAATTCCTGAATATGTAGAAAGGCTGGTAATTGCCTGGTGGGGATTTGCAAGGGGCCACTGAACGGTGCCTGGGCTACACAGGCACTGCATAGGATTACTAGAAAAGCCCAGCCATGCATATGAGGACACCCAGTTAACTTAAAACACACGGTAATTCCTATAATCAAATTTGTTGTATAAAGATTAAGCAATCTCAGGAATGAGCAGGTGATTGGATCATTAGCACCTTTCCCTCATTCATTAAGGGTGCCAGGACTCCTTAATAAGTGTGGCCAGTGCTGTTACAACACAGTAGGTTCCTTGCTCGATAGCTGCGGTGCATGTCACAACATTTGTGCAGCCATGCTCTGGAAATGCCCCTTGGGTACATGGGCAGCCAGAGTAGCTGCAGCAACACGTGGGGCTTGAGCCAGCTCCTCAACGCCATTTTCAGTGCTGTCAGGAGCTGAGCCACAGGCTTCTCCACAAACCACCCCCAGCACACAGGGACTGCTGAAAATGCAGGCTCGATCCAGTGTTCAGGGGTGGCAGCGGCTGAACAGGGGTTCAAAACACTAAACCTGGGCTTGGAAAGTTAAAGCCCTACGGGCGGGGGGGAGACTGGGCACGCATGTCTTCTAAGGACGTGCACAACACCTCTCGGGGCAACGGGCAGATCGCAGGACTGCATTTTATCCATATGTAAAAGGAGATGATTAACACGACAGGCCTTTAATGGAAAGTAGTCGCCGGCCATATGGTGACGTCTGGCTAGGGGGTGAGATTGTTTGCCCAAGCAAGTGATGCTGAGGCAAAGTCAGAGCTTGTTTCAAAGCTCATTCCTCACATTTGACAAGGGTTTGTGTTGCCAACTTCATTGTTTCCCCTCTGTACACTAGTTTCTGTCTACTCTTTGGATGGCTTTGTAATCAATTACGGGATGGCAGAGTATCTCTAGGTTTAAAATAAGAGTATGTATGCTGTAAATTCACATTTTAAAACAGATTTCAAGTTGATAATATTCCCTACACTTACTCAGAGAAAAAGCTCTATATTTTAATCCCCTTCAGTTCTGAAACACTTTCAGTCCATTAGAGCCACATAAATACAAGGCACAAAACAATAACAGGCTACAAATCAATACATTTACACAGTCAGACCTAAACAAATATGATCCAATTGCTGACTCAAAAAACTGAGAATAGTCCAAACTTTCAAGAGCAAAATGCCGGCGATGAAATAACATTCAGCTGTGTGCAAGAAACCCTGACCCTCTTGTCAGGTGGCGCGCTCCGCACAGCATGTTAGGAAGGTATTTCTCAACAAGGAAGGCCAATCTTCTGATAAAGTAATGGAACAGTTAAAATTTACGCCGGTGTGAAGTGGGCACGGTTCAGCATTATTGCGGACAGTATGCTGATAAAGTGGGTTGTTAAGTGGAATGAGACACGTTCGGTTCGAATATTCAACAGTGATTTCTTGCGAAGCAAGCATTAGGCCTAGCAGGAACTTTATAAATAATACACAATAAAATCATAGTCTTCAGCTTGGAAATTGGTACTAAGCATGCAGACATAAACATACTCACTGTAATCACACACGATTGGTATCGCCGCAAGGGAACCTCAGAAAGCCTGTGGGAAGAGACAAATCAGAAAGAATGACAACTTCTATTCATTTTGCCTTGTACGTCTTACATGTTTCTGCTCTGCAGCTGGTTTTGTAACAACCAGCAGAAGATGCCTCAAAAGATCACACTTCAAACACCTGGGATAAAAAAAAACAAGAAAAGAAGAGAGTGTTTTGTTCGGTTTTAAATTATGAGTAATAAAGTCCATTGGATTCAAGCCCCAAGTAGCAATTTAAAGTTCAAGTCATTTTATGCCATGATATTCCTCTCTTGCTTAGAGTTATCGCTTCCTGATCCTGACACGAATGATCATTTTATTGCATCAACCATTAGTAACGGGCACGAGCATAGGAAGGATACGCGCATGAGTAAAGGGCCAAAGGCAAAGCAGGCACGGCAGGAGCAGCTTCTCTGCACCTCTGGGCAAGCAGGTACAGTCTGCTCTTACGGCTGCGGTTCAAACTCATGTCTCTCCCATCTTCTGTACGATAAAAATACTCTGATAAAGAATAGACGTGGCCATATTTCACACTAGTCAAAGTCTATAAACACATAGCATGATAATTGTTGGGTTTGGATTAAATAATTTGTGTACGAAATGATTATTTTTTCTTCTTCTCTCATTTAACCCTCTGTTTCTATGAGAAAGGGGGGGACTGCAGGACCTGGGAATTTTTTCATCACTTTTGGGGCTCAGAGCCCAAAGACAGTGGTCTGAGGCATCCACTCTCTCCCTAGTGCAGTTGCACTTACTTGAGTCTTTTTGCTGTGGAGAAAGTATAAAATAAAATAGAATAAAAAAGGAAANAAAGGAAAGGAAAGGAAAGGAAAGGAAAGGAAAGGAAAGGAAAGGAAAGGAAAGGAAAGGAAAGGAAAGGAAAGGAAAGGAAAGGAAAGGAAAGGAAAGGAAAGGAAAGGAAAGGAAAGGAAAGGAAAGGAAAGGAAAGGAAAGGAAAGGAAAGGAAAGGAAAGGAAAGGAAAGGAAAGGAAAGGAAAGGAAAGGAAAGGAAAGGAAAGGAAAGGAAAGGAAAGGAAAGGAAAGGAAAGGAAAGGAAAGGAAAGGAAAGGAAAGGAAAGGAAAGGAAAGGAAAGGAAAGGAAAGGAAAGGAAAGGAAAGGAAAGGAAAGGAAAGGAAAGGAAAGGAAAGGAAAGGAAAGGAAAGGAAAGGAAAGGAAAGGAAAGGAAAGGAAAGGAAAGGAAAGGAAAGGAAAGGAAAGGAAAGGAAAGGAAAGGAAAGGAAAGGAAAGGAAAGGAAAGGAAAGGAAAGGAAAGGAAAGGAAAGGAAAGGAAAGGAAAGGAAAGGAAAGGAGAAAAAGAAAGAGTTCCCCAGGGTGAGAATGTTGGACTGCTCTATGCATTTTTATGCATGTACCCCTACATTTGATGGGTTCTGGCCCCACTGTTTCCTCCACAAAATATAAAGGTTTCCTCTGGGCTACCCCCTCAAAGTGATCTTAGTGATTCAATTATTTTCAACAAAATAAAGAAAAGCTCCCTAGCTTTTTAATCTAGATGACACTCATTCACAGTATTCATAAGATGTCATTCATGCTAGAACACGCCACCACCTTTATGTGCTTATTCAGCTGTCTTGAGAGGCAGGCAAATGCTGTTAAATCCATTTTATGGATGAGAACATAAAGATTTGAACAGTCTAAATAGGGAATAAATTGAAGTTAGGAGCCAGCCTCTCAGAAGGTGATGTACAGTATTTGCTCTCGACACTGCCTCATCCCAAAGATGACTTAATTCCGTCAGCACCTTCATGCTGGACTCCAGAGCTCATCAAGCACTTTTTGCATGGTGGGAGGCTCCCTGGGTGGAGCAGAAGGGTGCCTGCCTCACAGCTAAAGTGCTATCACACCTCAGCGATACACAGACAAACACCTCAACTCTGCCCAGGATCTCAGTGGAAAACAGTGCTGGGGCAGGGTGCTGTGCTGGTGTGGCTAATTCTATTTCTTAAAAACTTCTGCTAAACAGGGGAAACACAGAGACTAAGCCCAGCTTGGCCTGAAGAAGTTTAAATTCATACTGTGCCCTCCAAAAAAGTCCAAACCACGGGGTTGTAGCCAAAGGCAGGCCCAGTCATGTTGTGTTCCTGTGCTGAATGTGGTTCAGAAAGAAATGCTGTTTGCAATTTGCTTGTAGCTGGTAATCCTCAAAGAATTCCTTATCCGACAGTTTCAAAATTCACAGAAACCACATAAAATTTCATTGAAATTGGGGATAACATGTGGAAAGGTTAATCAGTGTTGTAAGTGTTGTACAAGCTACAGCAAGATTATGACCACTGTCTTCCTGCCTTCTCCTCAGAGAAAGAATCTGGATACAATCAAACGTGACTGACGCCTTTGTTCTTAATTTATTTCCTTTTTTCATGACTATGCATAAAAGATGGATTGTCTGCAATGAATTGTATCTCTGAAAGGTTCTCTGAGTGGCTACATCCTACAGACGCTGCAGTTAAAACATATTCTGAAATGATAGTCCAGACAAAGAGCATAACCATCATTGGTGTGTACTGTAACCACTTTAGGAAAATTATCCGGTAGCGTACAACCCGTGTTACATGACAGTATTTTGAAAAGGACAAGATAAAAGGTTATTTCATGAAAAATCCATTACTAGCAGCCCTTTTTTTGACTTCTCAGAGAAGTTTGCAGGCATTATGGAGTCTGACCCAGTGAGAATGCGTAGGTACTACTTTTTCTTCTAAGCTTTATACAGCACAGATTCTCCTAGGCTAGTCATATCTCTAAATACAGTAGATGAAATTTGGCCCTCTCTATCTTAACAACCATTGGAAAATCTTCACAAGCCTACATGTCTTCTGTTAAGACTATGGCTGATGCCATCACAGCTTTAGAAGTCCCACCGTGTTTATCAACACAGTTCAGATAAGCATATAGCAGCAGTACTCCAATTATCTTGGAAGGAACTGTACTGGATGCTCTGTACTAACACATACAGTACCGCAAAATAGTAAAAATGCATGCAAATACAGTTTTTTTCTTGCATAAATATTCTCTTAATGACCCCAGAGGTTAGAGATGCACTAAGATTTTGGCTCTGTGTCTATGATCTTTCTTTGTGGAGAAATTCCCCTAGTTCCAGTGAACCATTGTGACCACATTAGGACAATCCCCACTGTGAACAATGAAGGGCACTGCTTTTACTAGTGGACCTCATCTTGATTTCAACAAAGCAGAGGTGCAGCAGCATGCCCAAACCATCTGCATCATTCTGCAGAAAGCACTGTGTTACAGTTCTGGGAAGTTCTCAATACTGTGGGAGGCTGCCCTTTTATTCATGGGATCTTGAATTCACTGTCCCTCTCCTCTGCAACACAGAAGGTTATTAGAACAATTTCCCTTCTGTTCATTTAATGAAACCACTCATCAGGAATAGTTAATTAAAAATCCATCCTTTGAACTCTCAATTTGGAAAAAGAAAAGAATTCCAAGTACTTTAGCTCTCTCAGGAAATGAGGCGAGATGAAAGGAGTACAGGCACGATATGGAAATGCATTGATAAAGGACCTGTGGGATAAATGAAGTCATCAGTCCAAAGAGAGGAGAAAAATCAGTGAGCAAACTCCAGACTGAAGATGATTTTGGTGCAGATTTCAGGTTTGAGACATTTTAAATGCTTCTAATCTTCAGAGGTTAGGTGTTCAAAGCTAGCTGAAAGCCAGATCTTCTTCTAGGCACCTCTTAACATCAGTCACTTCTGAGAATCCAGCCTTGTTCTGCTCTCTTCTGCCTGTACTTTCTCCTGAGCTTTGATTCTGTCATTTTTAGGCTGCATGTTCCACCAGTGAGAATGCAACCGCATGTTATGCACACTGTTTGTCAGAAAGCTCACCAATTTTTCTGCACAAGAAAAGCATGGATACAAAAATTTTCAAATAGATTCTGGAATTGACTCTATTCACAATAGCCAAATCAAGCCCAGAAGCCCTGGATTAATGATGTGATAACTGACAAAAGATTCTTTCTACCCTTGCTAATGGAAGTAAGTAGACAAATAGGCATAAAACTATAAAATTTGTAAGAGATTAAATGCTTTCTTAAACTTTGCAACTAAGAAAGAGAAAAATAATGCAAAGAGAAGCAGAAACAGAAGGTTGTTAATGGACTTATCTCTACGATTTCTGTGGGGAAGATTAAATTTAGCAATATTCTCCTTGTGAAATTACTTCCTTCCCCTGCCAGTAATTTTCATAGCATGTATCCCCAGGTATGGCTTTTTTCTGATTAAAAAAGTGCTTGCTGACGTTGGCCAATCTGTTGATCAATAGGTACATCCTTAGTAGCTCTCAGTCGTTACCCTCTTGTCCTGCATGGAAGCTGAGGTCCCATCATTCAGCCCTTCATTCTGATTCAAAGCAGCCCCAAATCTCAACCAATTTGCCTATGGATATGGAACAAACAGATCTAAAAAGATGTGACCTTCATCTATCAAAACAGCTACCATCTGGAGACCATAAATGTTCCTATCCTACCTAGCATAAGCTTCTGCATAAGCATGCAAATTGAAGTCAATTTTGGTAACTCGGGCGTAATAAGGTTCAACAATGTCTTAGTAAAATCACTGTTAAAATTACAGGTCACAAGCCAGAAAGTGAGCCGCTATCCCCATTCACCCTCTAAAAATGAATAAAAGGAAAAATAAAAATTAATGAAAAGTCAGATAATTATTCCCATTTGACTCCCATGTTTATGGTTTCTCAGTGTCTGTGTTCAGTGCCCCCCATTCTTTGTCACAGTGTGTCACACGTGTCAGGATGTCTTATGTTTCCTAGCAGTGCCTCCAACTCCTTGATACCGTGAGATGAACATTTGAATTAGCACAGACATTCTCCCAAGGAATGCTACGCCATGAACAGCCTCAGGAATTGGTTACGCACCCAACTTAGGAAGGGACATGCACTCATTCACATGCAGCTAACAAGATGACATCTGGCTGCGTGCAGTGAGAGCTGGGTCATTGCACTGCGTCTTGGTTCAGCAGCAAGCCCAGCCTCAGAAGTCCCTGCCCCCCAGCTGCTCGCTCTGCACATCCCCTCCTGACCCCCGTGTCTGATATGCCTCACTTGTGCCATCATGATTGTTTGTGGAGCTGAGCCGTAACCTGGATTCCTGAAATGAACAGCCGGAAAATAACTGTTAATAATAAACTGTTGTATCAACACAGCTGAGGGGTGATGAACTGCAAGAAGGTAGGTGGGAATTAGCCAGGGGGAAAACGCATCTTCGGCCAGCTTTGCTGCTGAAACCTGTACCTCCCTGATTGCTCCTCTCAGTTACAGCAGGGGTGCTAGAGAAGTAGCATTGGTGGGATATTAAGATATTAAAATCCACATAGATATTAAGAAGCTGGTTCATGGGGACATTTAAACCTTTTATTGCTGTTACTGCTGTGAATTTAAATAGCATATCACTTTCTGCTACACTTTCTTATAGTACCTTTGAGGACGACCAGGAATTCAATGCCAGCTCCGCCTGTGATCTCTGTAGACCAATGCCTTGTTGTAAACACTGGCCAAGAAGACGTTTCTAAAGACAGCCCCTACAGATCAAAGCTGCAGTTAAAAATGAACCTGATGCTTGGGAGGTTTCTTACTGGCTTCAGTGGTTTGAAGGTGGCTTAAGACTAACAGGAACACCCTGCTCTTTACAGAAGGGCTCATACTTCGTTTACTGTTTCAAAAGCATGGATTGTAACTAGTACAGCTAAACTGTGCTGTTTCTTCTTATTTCAGATTTTGAAGCTCAGGTATAGTCTTACATATTTGCATTCCCATCATGATGCTTTGAGAGCCGTGGCTGTGGATGTGTTTCCATCCACACCTAACACCAAGGCTTAAAGAGCTGACAGTCCAAATAGACCAGAAAAAGGAGAAGAAATACACTTATCCTTATCTTACAGATAGACATCTAAGACAGAGAGAAATGAGGGACCTACCTCAGGTCATACAAAGAGTCAATAGCAGGAATTGAACAAAGATTGTCTGAATCATGCCCAGTGCGCTAATATCTTGACCTTTATACCAAGGCATTTACTTCTATAGGAAAGAGTTATACAGATGGCTGAGGGAAAGCAATGCACAGACAATTAATTATGTTTTACCTGCCCTTTCTTTGCTTGTCCCCAGTCACCTCCTGGCCCCACAGCCTGAATCATGAATTCTTGAAGAATTTTCTTCATTCAGGGAATCTATACATAGAAGATAAATAGAAGCTGGAGGAAAAATGCCGAGATGATAGAGTAGGTGGAGGAGGATTCCTATGCTACTAATGTATTTCAATATACTCCTCGTCTGAGCTCTGTGCAGCTACTCTGAAGAAAGTGGAAAAAAAAGCCTGAATACTTGGCATTTTCCTCTAGGTAACAACTGCAGACAGTAGGTGTTGAAAAGGGAGTATCCCAGCTCTTTAAAGAATGACTGATAAAGAGTTTTGTTAAAAATAGCAGGAGAGGAAAAAACCTCTGTTTTATTTCTTGCCCTGAGAACTTCCAGACATTCCCCAGTAGGCGCAAAGGACTCAGGAGACATTGGCAGTGGTGACTGTAATGGTTGAGAGGGCCAGTGAGGATTTTTTAAAGCACTGATGGGATTTAAGAGCATAAGTCCCGCTGACAGGTATTACATTCCTTAGGTTTGCCTGAAATGCCACACTGCAATTAACACCTGGAACAGCAGATTTTGTGCATTATCCTTCATAACTGCAGGTGATGTTGGATTAGATTTAATTTTTTATTACACTAAGAGATTTTTTTTTTTTTCCCTTGTGCTGGGAACAAAATTCCGCTCTCTCAGCATTTCAGAGTCACAGCCTCACGTTTCTAAGGGCTCTCGGGCACGGGGTGGCTGTGACTTAAACCGTACACTCACCAGGAACTCCCACTTCTAGTCATCCATTACGGTCTCTCCCTGGTGATATCAGTGTCTCCTCAAAAGATACTGAACTGGATCACATCATATTTAGCCCTCGATGTCAGATACGCTGATTCGTGTTGGATGCTGCTCTTTGATTTACACCTTTGTGTAAAGAAATTCAGCGCTCGTTTTAGCCTGCACAATCTCTGTGCTCTCACTTATGTGGATGGAAACCAGGAGCCATACAGAGGCAATCACAAGTGTCACTGGTTTGAATAGCTTGTTAAAAAGTTTACATCTGGCACAAAAGCACACGTGCACGTGCAAATTGTGCTGCTTCTTGTATAAAGCGCATTTGGGAAAAAAGAAAGTGATTGTAACAGAGGAGTGGCTGCTTAGTCAGTCTTGCCCTTCACATGGGGAGCCACAGCTCTTTCCTCCCACCAGTCATCTGCACACTGGAAAGAGCTTTGAACAGTTACAACTCAGCCACTGATGTCGCTAATCTCACTAATCCCATGCCCCGATGTGCTCCATTAGCCTGTGAAAGGCAGATTTGGATTCTCACAACTGGTGGCACTCTACGCTTCGGAGAGGTGGCTCATACATTTCCCCAGATCCAGCCAAAAGTGGAACAGCGAGGTTGCAGCCAAATGGGCTACACAACAACTGTGACAACCCATGAAACGAGCTCCTTGGAGGTCCTTAGAGGCTGGTCTTTGTATCCATGCACCAAAAAGTCACTGTCAGTCTCTGTGGCAGCTCCTGGTTTACACTGAAGTAACTTACTGTTTCATGACACTGTTAAGAGCAGAGTGAGCCAGCACTGTTGTTGGAGTAAGTATCCACTGATGCACAGAAGCTCTCTCCAACCTTCAGTGTCACCAGTTTCAGCAACTGCTTTTGCATGGAGATACGTCACCGATGTGGGCCAGGTACAGTGGCTACAGTAATGGAGTGAGAAATACATTTTCCTTTCTCTTTAGGCCCTTGATTGGCACTGCTAAGCACAAGTATTATGACCTTAGCCCACAAATGCTGCGCGCTTTCGATTAAAGATGGCAACGTCTGTGTGGGAACAGTAAGGGAAAGAATCATTTAATCCTAGGGAAACTTCTAGGTAGCTAAAAGAACTGGAAAGATGCTATGTGTGGATGCACGTGTGTATGTCTGAGGAACAGCACACTCTTCGTACTGATAAACTTTAAAATATGATTTACTCTGTGCAGGCAGCAGTCTCAGACATCAAAGCGTCAGACTCAGTGCAGTGTCAAAAAACCATGAAGCTTTAAGACTCGACCAAGCATCAACACCAAGCTGAGGCAGAAGCTTTTACTCTTGAGACCACTGACTGAACGGATTAAATAAAAAAAAAAACCCCACAACTCTCTAAAACTGCTGGTAGAAAAATAAATGACTAAATGTATGTTTGCTCAAGTATGTCTTTATTTATCCTGCTGTACTCTGCACATCAGTTTTTAAACTCTCTGCATTTTAAATGGAGGCTAAAAACAGCTGTATATGCACTAGTCAATGAACTAATGATAACAAATGCATCCAGCGGAGGAGACAAAGGTTTGCTTTTAATCAGAGAAATGAAAAAAAGACCGAGGTAGCAGTGTATCAGGCATTTTCCCTCAAGCTGCAGAGTGAGTTGGCCTAGAGCCATGTGGCAAGGTACAGCTCTTTCTTTCATGCATGCATTTTTAAAGAACCATTGATGATCTACTCAGGGTTATTGTACCAGATGTGTGACCGGGACTGGATCCAGTGTCTGGGGAGAGAGGGAGGGGGTTCTGCTGTGAGCGCTGTGCTAGATCCTGGTAACTCAAGGACTATGGAGTGCTTAGATCCTTCTGTCCATATAGTAAAGCCATGCCTAGAACTACTGCGGTGCCAAAAGGCAGAACCTCCTTCTGCCAGGCTCTATATGTGGTTGGAAAAAGCTCATTCAGTGAGGACCATAAACAAGCTACATACACAAACAGAGGAAAAAAAACAAACCAAACAACCCCTGCAGTGTTATAATTTCACTTTTATATATTAATAATAAAACATAGCACAGCTCCTCAGGAAGTTATTTGAGGACTCCTGAAAGGAGGTTGTAGTAAGGAGGGTGTTGGTCTCTTCTCCCAAGTAACAAGTGATAGGACAAGAGGAAACGGCCTCAAATTGCTCCAGGGGAGGTTTAGGTTGAATATTAGGAAAAATTTCTTTACTGAAAGGGTGATCAGGCATTGGAACAGGCTCCCCAGAGAGGTGGTGGAGTCACCGTCCCTGGAGGTCTTCAAAAAGCGTGTAGATGTGGCACTTTGGGACATGGTTTAGTAGACATGGTGGTGTTGGGTTAGCGGTTGGACTTGACGATCTTAGAAGTCTTTTCCAACCTATCATTCTATGATTCTATGACTTTCCTTTAATTTCAGTGGGAGTTACATACTGCAGTAGCTCACAGAAACCATGCCAGATACGCACCGGAGCCTTTCATATGGTCTGTGAAAGAGATGGGAAATTACAACAAAGCCCTCTTGCAGCTATTACAGCCATGTATATTCTTCACTTCAGAGCCGCATGATTTCATCCTTAGAGTTTTGTCACCGAGTCAACACCTGAGGAAGACGTGACCGGAGAACCTCAGTTCAAAGTTTCGAATTTGTGACACCCTCACTCTTAATGTTCCTGTTGAAAAGGGAGTGAAGCCAGTTTTATTTGGATTCCATACCTTATATAAGAAGGTGACTGAACTGCTAATGGCACTGCCTCAATTTCAACAGCGTACACAGCGTACAGAGACTTACACATAGCCTGCAGCAGCTGGTGGGCTGCAGCTGAAATAATAGTTGGCATTAATGCTGCTTGCACAGCTTATCTACAGGTCTACTTTGAGAAAGTTTCATCCTCTGCTCTAGAACTGGGCTCTGAGTATTGCATTCAGAAAAGGATTGCCTCCTTTCCATCGAGATTTTACAGACTATTTTCATGTTAAGGGACACTGGTTACTCTTTCCTAGTTTCTTCCTCCTCTCCATGTGCGCACAGATAGCAACCTCTCTCTGTGTACCTTTGTGGTAAATCTGCACACTTCAGAGCTCTCACCTCCAACCTGCCTAGGGCAAATTGGGAAAAAAAAACCAACAAAAAATCAACAAAAAACCTGAAAGCAAAAACCAAGAACAGCAACAATTGATTTCCTGCAATACAAAAGAAAACTGAATCTCTTCCTGTTGGTAATGTAAGCCGTGCTGCTGACAAAGTATAACATGGAAGGGAAAATGAAGAGAAAGATAAACGATTGAATGAAGATCCCAGGTAGGAGGCTGGCAGCCTGCAAAACTCAATCTCCTCTGCCACTTATTAACACTAAGACCATTTCAGAGGCACTGCATTGTTATTTCTGTAGCAGGGCAGCAAACCAAGCTTAGTGACATGGAACAAGTTGTCAATAGGCCTACAGATCTGCAGGAGGACTTTAATTGGGTAAGAATATATGTCAGGAGGGGGTGGAGGCTGGGTTCTTTCTGTTAGCAAAAGATGTTACTAGGCATGGTAGCTTTTGAGAAGGAAAAACTTTCATTCCTTTGTCTCTTTTATCATAAAAATCTACTAAACCACAAACCGTTCAGCTTTGCAATGAAAGAGTGCCTTTTGTGTCATTTATGTTACCCTACTGTGCTCTTATTATTAACAGTTTTATGCTTAAGAACAGCACTTGGAAAAACATGCTCTTAAGAGCTTGGAAACACTCCCTGCAAAGCTTTCTTCCTTTACTCCCACCCCAGAATCCCAATCAACAAGTGGATTTTATATTCAGACTCCCCCCCTCCACCCACCCAGTCACTTTTGTGAAATATTAATTCCCTCTCAAGCTCCAAAAAAACCCCAACACCCTATTGAAAAACAGCTTGAGACACTTTACTGCCTCTGGGAAATGCCGTCCAAGACCCTTAGGGTGTCTGGAAAGCAGGAAGGTTAGGGGGTGAGAGGTAGGGAAAGCTATTTCCCTTTATGAAGGAATGATGAATCTGAGACAGTTAAGAAAAACCAGGCAGGATATGTAAATTTGCCTTGCTACACTGAAGTTTCTTTGAGAAAGGTGGTGGAACTACGGCAGTCCTAACTCTCAGGAGAAGAGGAGCTTCCCTGAGCATGTGTGCTGTTTGAGTTCACAGATCCCGTGCAGTCGAAGAATGGTAAGTTATCACAAGTTCTAGACTGGAGCCTAGAGCAGGCATATTTGGACCTTCAGCCCATTATCCTGCTACAATAAGCATCTCTTCTCTGTCTTTCTTCCCTTTTTTACCCTAAGTTAAAATATTTTTTGTCAGTGAAAAGTGATGGCCTATCTGAGCACCATGCTATGGACCAAATTTGAGAGATCTACCCTATTCCAAGACATAAGGGGAGAAGGGCCAGGAATGATAAGTGATGATCTCTACCTATTTAAGGTGCAAAGCAGTAACAATGAAAAGTTTCCCACTGCCATCCTGAAAAGTACTCACAATCATTTTATTCAGTAGAGTAGTGCAGTTCTGTGCTGGTTAAGTCTGCAGAGAGTTTTGTTGCACACCAGCTAGGTAGATTTTAGAGGCAGCTAAGCCTGAAGCTCCAGTCCAGAAGTGTACCAAGCACGTTCAACCATTAATGGGGATGCAATGGTCTGCACCAACAACGGGGCCTTTGGAGAGCTTTAACAGTGTGGCTAGTGAGGAAGTACAGTCTTGGGGACCAGACTACATCTGAAGTAAAGCCTTCAAGCTGCATAGTGCATAGGGGTAGATGTCTTAACCCACCTGACACTGAGTCTGCCTGATAGGTCCTCTGACTGATCTGCCCGAGGCTGCCAAATTACTGTGGCAGAAAGGAAGCCTGAAAAAGGATGAGAGGACTATGTCATTTTCATGGCTTTTTTTTTTTTCCAGGCAGGGAAGTCAGACTCTTCCAGTGCCACTTGAAATGCTGAGGAACAGTGGGTCTTGCTATGGTCTCCACAGAGACTTGACTGAGTCTCTAGTTTGCCAGAGAAATAATGAAAGAATCTTAAAGTAAAATAAGCTAAGACAACTGCAATGAAAACATGGAATGGGCAGAGGAGTGATATTTTGGGGATCTTTCTTTTGATGTTGTCCATCTCTTACAGAGATTCTCATAGTAAATGATTCTTAATTTCCCAGATGTACAGTCATTTCCCCTGAGTGTGTCTTTTCAGAGACTCAGATAATACAAGCTCCCATGTATCTCTGGGTAATGTTTTGCCCTTTTTAGAAAGGACTTTGGACACAAAGCTCTGAAGTTAAAATTGCATGCAACTGATCAATGTTCATGGTTAAATATAATCAAATAAGACATTTCTCCTCTGATTAATTTCAAGTGCATTGTCAAAGGTGGTGCAGATAATATCAAATTCACATTGCAAGGCAAAAGAAGCAGCACAATGTCTCTGTACTTTTCAGCTGTCTGGTTTGATGAGAGCGTAAGGGTTGTTCCACTGTCGGCAGGGAGGAGCACATCGCACATACATACAAAAAAAAGAAGGTGGTATTCTTCATGGTTCACCAATAGGGGACAGCCTTTCGCATATTTGTCAGATTAACATATTCTCGGATGGCATTTCCCAGAGGGAATAAAGTGTCTCAGGTTGTTTGTCAAGCTCCTGTGCACTGTCTGAACAGATAGTTATGAAATTGCATTGCTAATGCTTACAGTGGAGAGGTTTTCTATTATATGCTACAGTGAAAACACTCAAGACATAGCTACACGTACTCACTGTCTTCAAAGGTACAGAACAGCTTGCTCTGTCCTAAGCAGAATGCCATGCTGCTAAATGATGGGGCAGCAACCAGAGAATATTTCATGTGATGGAGGAGCCAAATCTCATTGTGAAAGCAAATGCCAGCTCACCTCAGCCGAACTGGTTATGGTACACTCTACTTACAGCACATCAGCAATATATCTGCTCTGTCTATTCCAAATTTTCAAATCCCCATCTCTGTCCCCGTCTCAGCCCTTTTTCGCTGTCTCCTTCCTTATTCCCCCAAATGTCACTTCCCAGCCTTTTGCCAAGTATTGTAGTTCTGTACCCAGAGAAACAGAAACATTTTAGTCTCTCCAAAACCATCCCCCTCTCTCCCTGCTCTTCCCCCCCTTCCTCTCAAGAGGAGGAAAATATCCCAGAGAAAAAGACTCTATCTGAGGTGGTGATCTTAAAACATGTGTACTAGGGTTTAACAGCATTAATCTGTCCCAAACTCAGAAGCTAATAGGTTACAAATGTATAGTATTTGCCAGACCAAGTGACTCAAAGGACAATTTCTTCTTCCCCCTTCCTCCAGCCATGTAGATACACTCAAAGTTAATGTTTGTCATTCCTGGGTAACATGGGCCTTTCATCACAGCCATCAGTTTCTACTTCTAAGGTCACAGTTTGCTCTGTCTGGGAGACACTTACAGGCTCGAGATGAATTTAAAGGGACAAAGCTTATTGAGTTAGTTTAGTATATATTTTTAAGAAACCTGTATGTCAGTAACAGTTGTTGCTTTGACTGATTAGACAGTGTCTAAGTACATTGATTAAATATGAATATCATGGGATATTTATTCAGACTTAATCTCCCTCTCTCAATCCTCAAGACATTATCTGTAGAGAGTTGCTAATGCGGAAAATGTTGCTGCTATCATCCAGATAGCAATCTGAGCTATCCCATGTAAAATGTGATGGATATACTTTCTAACAATGGGGTGGGAGGTGGGCAGAAGGCAGGGTTTCCGAAGAGCAGGTTTGAAACTCCATGCATCAGAGTTGTCAGCTAACTGCATATCAGATTTACTAACAAGCCTTACTGGGGCAGGGATTTCTAATTTATCACTGTCTCACACTGGAAGGAATGCTGAAAATACATGACTGGGCTATTTTAGGTAAGACCTGCAAATTAATCTCCATCTGGTTGCATTCACTGGATCTTTACAGTGACAACACCTGCAATGACTGTAGTTGACAAAAGGTTGTCTGCTTCAGATCTGCAAATAACAAATAGTATAACACCTATTGCAAGGCAAAAAACCCCATGTAAGTTAATATCCTGCTCCTGTACTTCAAACTCACTTTTATTTAATAATGAAAAATACCCTGTATTTTGAATAATAAGTATCCACATCTGTGACAGGTGGTCCACTACATTTTTCAATGCAGTTCAGTTCAGCACCTACCAGTCCATTTCTCAGAGAGGACAAAATCTTTCCAGGTCTCTTTCTTTTCCTAAAGACTTCTTAGAGCAGAACCAAAAACATCACCCTGAAAAAAATCCCTCTGGCCAGAAGTTCTGTCTCATTTGTGAAAAGCTGGTTTCATGGTTCCTCACTGACTCTCCTTCATCAGAAAACTGGGTCTGGCCAATGTCCTTTGAGAGTTTTGCAGACACTTGCTTCCTTCCAACTTCCTTCCAGCCCCCAAACCCATTCACCAGAAATAAGTACCTATTCTGCACTGATGGAAGAGCAGAAAAGAGGGTCCACAAATATCCAAAACATCTTAAAGTTACCCTTGACTTCTTCCCCTGAGTGTATTAGATGAGACTCAGGCCCTAAGAAGAGCACAAGTGCCAGGTCTCCTGTTCCTCCTCACTGCATTTCATCAGCAGAGCTCGGTGTTTGATCTGTTGTTGAGTGATTGAAGGCGGAAACAGTGTGGTCACCCTCATGTTATTTAATGCTGTTTTTCCTCAGTTCAGCAATTAGCACAGTCACTGAGCTGTTTTACAGGAGGTGTTGCTATGCTGAATTGTTCTACAGCTGCACAGGATCAAAGAGTCACAAAGTGAGCCCAGTGCGAAGATCTGCCACATGTTCCTTTAACTTGGCTTTGGTTGATGTTAATAGTTTTGACTGTGGTCATTAACTTTCTTTCTCTCTAAGATTTTTTATTTCTTGCAGCATGTCTGAGAGCTTTGTTCCAGACTAGCAAACCATGACAGTGAGCCAGGGAAGATTAGATTAATGGAATATAGCCAGGGCTGTGGCACTGTCCTGCAGAAGTATTTTACCCAAGAAAGGAAAGATTTCTCACTGTTTCAGTTATCATTATTGCTAGTGTATTTAAGAGCCTTTAAGGATGTGTCACTTGTTTTCAAAAATCTACATATGACTACACAGCTAGTGAGCCTTAGGAACTATAGTTTTATAGGTATACCCTAGAGAAGCCTTAATGTAATGAACCTAATAAGGAGAAAACAATTCAAAACTCAAAGAGTCAGCTGAGAAAAACAACACAAACCTCACCCTGCCTCCCCAAAATATTACTGCCATTCCTGTTCCCATATTTTCTCAAGTTTAAAGCTTCCTCTTGTAATAAAGGTTTTTCATCAATAGCTCTGTCTAAAATTCCTGTAAACTTTCAAAGCCAACAATGATAAACATGACATCCCAATAGCTTTGGTGAAAGACTGTTCCAGAGCTTTATCAGTACGTACTGCTGCTTGTTTCTGTACTCTCTTGTAACTAAGGCTCCAAAACAGAGCAACCTGTATAGTCTGTGGCAAAGGTGGGGGGGGGGAGCAGAATGTGGTGCTGAGGGTAGAGACAGGGGAAGGAAAGGAAAATCGTATCTACAGTTACAAAAAGGACAAGGAAAGTGGGAGAGGGATGGTTTGACAGCACCAGCACACACGGGGGATAGAGAAAACACATTAAAGCTGGGTAAGATAATATACAGCAGATAGTATGTGAGTAGAGCCACAAGCTTCTGCTTTAATTGTTTTATTCTGTCAACATAACAACAAATATATATTTTACCCATTTAAATGGCACTATTAAGATTTTACAGAATTCTGGGCTTTCCTCAATTAACCCCATAAGGCAATATGCATTCCAACAGCAGCTCCAAAGGTATGGCTTTTCCACTCTATTAAACTCTGTTAAGCTTGTACAGGTCATAAAACTGCAAACATGACAACCTGAGTATCATTCATTTTATCTTTCTCCTTCCCCTGTCTTCGTCAAAGTCTATAGCCACTATCCCTTTACTCCCACTTGTTGACGTGTTCTCCCACTTGACATGATAAGCTTTGTTCTCTTACTTCAAGGTCTGATTTCCTTTTTTAAGACATTCTATTGTCCTAAACACCTTGATAAGACTGGGAAGCCCAAAGTCTATGGCTGGGACTCAAAGATGGAAGGTGTCTCCTTGCAGTCTCCTTCTCTCTGAGAAACTGTATACCACTTCTTTAAATCTGAACAATAACACAGACAAAAAAGGGTTGAAGGTTTTTTGGGAATGATGTAAAATTCTCCCAGAAATGAGCAGAGTGTAAATCAGAAATTTTAGGGGTAAATATTCTTTGTTTTAGGAAAGTGATTCTTGCTACTGCTGCATACCACTGTTTCACCTGCAGATCATGTTAACAGTGAGAATCATCCCTTCTTTGGGGATAACTTGTCACAGAAGATATGGATCCTATCATATTTCCTCACTGTAAGAACAGATGTTTGCTCTGACTGGCAGATCTAAAAAATGAATTATTTTTCTCTCTGCTGAGATAGATACACTCCCTAGATAAATTTGAGCATGATCAACAGATATCTTCTTTAGAAGATTGACACAGAACTTGAAAAATGATGCACACTGGTAGGAACATCCTCTCTGCAGAACAGGGACACAGAGCAGGAAACAGATTATCTATATCTTTTGCCAGTTCCATCATTTTATCCTGTGTTCTACACCTTTACAAGGCAATCATAAGATGAAGGCTTGAGATAAAGTAAAAACATGGTATATTGCCAAATAGTTTCTAATAGTATTTTTGGCTTCTCCATTGTTCATTACTCCTTAGGAAGAACTTTGTTCCTTGGCAACTCAATGTTGAGTGTTACTTTCATGCTGTGCAGAGAATTAAGACTTCTGTTTGTAACCTCTTCTTACCTCCACAGTACTAGGAATGCTCAAGGAAAGGTGCTTCTTATTTAGCAGAAGCACCAAAGACAAAAAATGGACTAAATCCTGCTGTGCTACCTGTGAGCCAGGAGAGTTTGCCAGAGCCCCACAGCCTGTCTGGGTTCTGCTCCTGAAAGAAATATTCAGATGTGGTAGGAACTAGCCCGGAGGCTTCTCCACTGTCACCATCCTCCACCAAAGAGAAAATGTCCAAGATGTTATATGGGAAATGCCACGGTAGCCATGCAAATTTCAACACCTCCTTTTGGCCTGGAATAGGACAGAATTTCCCCCTCCCACTGCTAAATGGAGGAAGGAGGGGTAATGAATGAAATCTAAAAAACCGAGACATGCCAGACACTCCACAAAATTCCCTAAAGACTATGACAGTGGACATCAATCCTAAAAACAAAAGAGAGAGAGAGAAATACCCAGATGGACAATGTCTAAAAATTGTATACCATCTTGTTATTCATTGCTCATTTGCCTTTTTCCCTCCACATCTCAAAGTATGGAAACTTGCCACATGGACTATCCACTGTGCAAGTGACTATGTGCGCAGCTAGCTTTAAAATGTCATTTGCACCGCTTTTAATATTGGCTTAATTTCTTGTCTTCGTTACACTAGCCCCACATTTTCAATCCTAAATGGCCGTGGAAAAGGCTGCCTAGCATTTTGGACACAGAATCCTGTTTGAGTTTAATACAGGATACTGAACCCTGTTTAAATACTTCTTGTGTTCCTCTGCTTCTCAGAGCAAGAGCTAACATGAGTCTTTTTGGGTTTTAAACAGCTTTAAACTTAGCCTGTTAATGAGACCCATAACAGATGAGGCACAGAATGTGGTACTTACGCTCTCTGGATGTAGCTGTAATTAAGCATTGCTCTGCTTAGCACCGAGACTTCCCCAAAATCCTCCATCCCAAACGTGGCTCTCCATGAATGGGGGGAGTTCCCATAAATATTGGGGGAGCCCTCAGTTCTGCGGAGGCAATAACCTCTTCCTCCTCTGCGAGTAGGTAGCTCTGCAGAGGGGCACAGCCACTGCAGTAGCTCCTGAGACAACCTGGAGAACTCTAATGGCCAGCTCTGGTGTTACCTGCTGGGCATTCTCACCAGGAAGACTTCACATGGAGATCCCTCAAGACCTGCTTACCTGCAGCTCTCTTACATCAGTGACTGATGAAAGGGAAAACCAGGCACTCAAGAAACATATGAAAGGATGAAGAGAGTGTGTTGGACTCACCGAGCTGCGAGGAGAGGTATTGATGTGAATCAAGAGCTTTTGAAGCAACTTGTTCTCTGACAGGCTGTATAACCTGAAAAGACCATGGCCTATGTGACTAAATTAGACCAGCTAATTCAGATATTTGAGGGCATTCTGTTATTATACTTTATGTGACTTTCATACCCTTGAAATTTTGTGAGGAGAAGCCTTGGGTACTACCTCTGGCCAAGCTGCACTGTGGAGAAGGGATGGAGAGGAGTGATGCAGCAGTACCACAGCAGCCTCCACACTTAAAATAGTCTCATTGAAGTGTTGGAGCACTACCAAAACTCTGACTTAACAACCTCTCTCTTGTATTTCGTTTACTCATCATTTCTGCTCACTGTGCCCTATTTCAATTCAGATGGTAAATACTTCTGAACATAAACTAGGTCTTTATTTGTTTCTAACACTCACTGGGTGCCCAGCACTAATGATCACCACAGCCATTAATGACTCAGACGATTGAGTTCTGGCTGTACTTAAAAGAACCTCAATATCTCAAAGTATGGAAATTCATAGTTGGGGCTTTCAAAGTATTAATTAATATGTACCCTACTGCTAACCCCCAACTCCCCATCTTTGTTCCATTCGCACTTACTTTGTAAGGTGTGTTTAATTTTTCTAATCAGTTACTTTTCTTGGGTTGTGTAGGAAGGCTACAGCAATACACTGAGGATATATTCCACATGGAAGAGCCACTGTAGTCGTACCAATTATGTGCACACCACAGAGCTTTCCTTTTGTAATTGACTTCATACATTCATGTCTTCTATGCTAAGTGCACAGCTTCATCACCACACTAATCTTTGTTCTGTTTGGAAAGCAAGTGCAATAATTTCCTGATCTGGGCCTGGGAGGTTTATTTATGCAGACATACTGTGTCCTATAGCTAATGACATTTGTATAATTGGTGGTCCACACAGAGGCAGCATTAGAGTCATCGGAGCCCCACACGGTGCCTTAGGCATGAGCTCCCCTGTGTCTTACTTGCTATTTGCAGGACTCCCAAACTTAACTGCTTGCCCCCATTTTCCTTGACTGGAAAGCCTCAGGAATTGCCCCAATACCTCCCTCTCATTCTGTTCTGCCCAGACAAAGTCTAAACAGGGAAGGAAATCTTGCCAAGCCCACTATTTTCCTGATTGTGAATGTGGAGTATATGGCACCTACTTTTCCTTGGTCAGCGCCTGGCCATAACGAAAATTAGAGTTGGCAGAACTCTACTACAAGATTTAAAGTAAGTCACCAGTAAAACAAACCTCTTTGTAACGGAAATATGAGATTTAAAGTACATCATTGATACACAAAATAAGCTTGTTTGTAATGGAGATAAAAGCTATTTATGTTGCTGTTGGTGCTGGGTAAACATTTTTTTTTTTCAGTCAATAATAAAGTCACCAAAAAACGTATTTTCCATTGTCCAGAAACTGTTTCTGAATTCAGGTCAAATTTCCTAATGGTTCCATCTGAGAAAAAAATATTGAGCTAGGACTCTCAGAAGAGATGGTAGATGGTTTTGTTACCTTTTACCCTACAGTTTAATGCAGACCCACTCAATTAATTTTTACTGAGGTCCACTTCCTCTCAGCAGAAAGCAGTATGCCATCTCCCACCCTGCCAGGATCTGCGCGTTGTCTTTTCAGCCAGGATGGATCACTGCAGCTGCTCCCTCATTCCACCTTCTAACGAGACATTAGAGAATGGTGAGCAGTAAGACATTTGGGGTCTCTTTCTTGAATTGCATATCTGGAACTGTGGCGATACATCAAAGAAATTCGAACAGGATCTGATCCAGCCTGTCCTGGGCCATGAGGTAGTTTGTCCTCTGACATTGTCCATGCGTATATTATTTGAAGCAGTTAATTAACTGTGAGGCAGTTCCACATCCCAGCTGAGAATCCTCACCTGAGGTTCACAGGTTCTTCCTTCCTTCCTCACTCTTCCTAGGCGAGCTGAAGTGTTTTACACAAGTGGGACAGGTTCAGTGCATGGCATCTAGCAGCTGCTTCTCCTGAGAGAACTAAATAAATTACTGCATTTTATAAATTTTGATGATTTCTCAGACCATTTGGTTCGATATTTCAATTTTGATTTCTCCTGCCTGAAACAGCCCTAGATTGCACTCAACTTTTCACTGCAATTCTATTTATACAGGGCTAGATGTATTACAGAGCTGCTTTTAATAGCAATTTGCACACTCCTAGTGTCTATATTTTGGAAGTATTCCTTATAAATTAGCCTTACCTTTGAATTTTGAGGCTTTACTGATAGCTGGAATCTTAAAAAAAAACCCCAAAACATATAAAATCTGAGAATTGTTTTTAAAATAACCTTGGCAGAAGGAACAACATATCCTATAGAGAACACTAGGACAACTCGCAGGGATACTTAGGAATTGAGATAGTCTATACTACTTCAGCTTCTCAGTCTTCATGGGTTATCTGGGATTCCCCTCACTTGCTCTCCAGTTCCATAACCAGCATGTCTGCTTCTAAGTATTAGCAGCTGCTACAAAGGTAATTTCGCAAGAAGAGCTTGAAATAATAAAAGAGTCACTTAACCAAATCTACTCACCTACCTTGACCGACATTATAAGCAGTTTCGCTCTCCCCTTTTAGGTGCAATTTTCTGAAGAGTTTGTTTACTCGAAACATTTCTCCCAGCTTTGATCAAATGCCTGGAAAAGGGAGAGGCTGAGAACTGAGACAGGCAGAAAGATCTCAGGGATTCCTAACTTTGCCTTTGCAGGTCTGAACATTATTATTGTCAGAACATTAATTAAGGACGTTTCTGGAGAGCCCATGTGGCCATCTGAGGCTGGGCTGAACATCAGCCTCACAACTAAAGCCTTTGTGTCCATTAGCCTGAAGGTGTGAACAAAGAATGCACTGGGCAAAACACTGACTTCAGTGAAGGGGGAGGGCAAAGTCCCTTTTCCTCTGAAGGGGAAAGGGCAGGTTGCAGGAGTTCACTGAGGATATTGTATTGCCTATGAGATGGGAGGCCCCTTTTTTAAAGACAAATGTGCAATAGTTGAAATTGAGCTGGCAGAACTTGCCTGGGGAACAAACTCACCTTTTATTGAAACAAAGGAAAACTTGCCAGAGCTGCTAGGCTCAACACAGCTTGATTAAAGCCATTGGGGAATTTACCAATCAAGGAAAGGGCAGAGCATGGGAAAAATAAGAAGTGCTAGATCAGTTAAAAGTGCTAGAGAAAACCCTGAGGCTCTGCAGCTGGTCATTACCGATGCAAGAGATAGACTGCCTCATGGAGAAGCGATATAATGGGAGAAGACCAACACATTAATCTGCAGAGTTCAGCATTAGGGTTGACTAATCACACGTGGCACTGGCAGCTGCAGACCACAGACCAGCTTCTCAGAGTAGGGGCATTGATATTGGTCCCTGTTTGTCATCAGAACTACATATATTACATGTCTTATATAGTGCAGCTCACAACTACCCTTCCGTGCCAAAGACGACTGGTGTGAAAAGTAACTCAAGACCGTGTCCATACTAAATGCAAATGGAACACACTGCGGCGAGCAGCGCTAATGGAAGCCTTGCTTAGCACTTTGGCGGCAGGTTATCACTAGCCCTGCTGGGCAGCCAGCCCTGCTGGAAATCATTATCACTGGAGAGGCTTCAGCTAAAAAATCTCTTCTAAAGGCACTTTAGTGAAACAATGTAAATCACTAATTTGGATTCCCTGCCTCCCGCAAGACAGCAGGACAGGGATGGTAGGAGGAGGATGCCCAAGGGAGCTCCCTGAGGCAGGTAAGCAGCAGGTGTGTGCATTTAGCTAGGCACAGATAAAGGGGTAAACACGTACCTCTCTCAGTCCTTTTCATGCTCTCATCAGTAGCACTGGGATAAGGAATTCAAGGTTTAACCACACGGAATCAATTTCTGCCTTATTGAAGAACTACCTGACTCACATTCAGGCTATAAACTAACACTGATTATAACAGGACTTTAAGGCATATACCTGCTCAGACCTCAGACTTTCACCAGGATCCTGTACGTGCTATGTAAGAGAGGAGGAACTGACGCCACCAGGGCCTCATATAACTCAGATTGCTTTGTCTGCACCTTTCATGAAGACAGAGTTATACAATCTCTGCAGATGCGTTTTCAGGCCTGATCTCCTCTGCCAGAAAGGACATGGACTGAACTCAGTCTAACCTGCCTCCCTCTCACATCCAAGGGGCTCTATACCTGTGCTAGAAAGCAATTATTTTGTATTTGCCAGTGTAACAACACAAAAGAATGGCAACAAACCTTTTTTGCCCTGCTGCGTTGTACAGCAGTTTCTCCCCCCATCCACCTCTCCTCCTGTCTGCCATGAGAAGTGTCAGAAGACGTCAGATTCCAATGTCTAAATTAAATGTAGTAATCTGATCAGGATGAAATGCCAAATGAGTCACCTCCTTCCGCATCAGCCTCTATGCCACCTGCCCTTTGCTCTGCTTCTTGGCTTTCATAGTTTGCTGCTCGGCACAGTGTCCAAGATAATATAAAATGGACCTGATAAAGAAGGGGCTAATGGATAAAAACTTCATGAGAGCTTTCAGGTAGAAGACTTTGCGGTATAAGCAGATATAAGTGATGACATTTGTGGGGAACCTGCCCTATACTCTTCTTTTTTAATGGGAAGAGTAAAGTGAAGTTGATAGAATAATTCTGAATTTTTCACCTTCTCTCTTCTAAATGGCACATCAGTGAGACACTGACAACGTTCTCACCATTAAACCTGACAGAGAAATATATGTGCCCTGATTCCAGAAAGCTGCAATAATGTAAAAAGTAGTATGAATCTGAACCCTATGACCAGGTGAGGACCTGAACACAGAACAATATGGGTTCAATAGCTTTTAATAAACTTCCTGAATTTGGCACCAGTTGTTGTTCCCAAACATCAAAGAAGAAATTAATTTTAAAAAGGGACCTGGATTTAAAAAAAA